>JAPVLO010000481.1:600000-980933 GCA_027257055.1 Cephalopachus bancanus
GCCTGGACAGCGAGACCTCATCTCATAAAAAAATCAGCCGGGCGTGGTAGCGTAGGCCTGTAGTTCCGGCTACTTGGAAGGCTGAGGCGGAAGGATCGCCGGAGCCCAGCAGGTCGAGGCTGCGGTGACCGGGAGCGGCCACTGCACTCCAGTCTGGGCGACAGAGTAAGACTCCGACTCAAAAAAAAAAAAAAAAAAAAAGTAGCATCCACTCATGTCACTCTGCTCAGAACCCTTCAATGGCTGTACATGTCACTCAGAATAAAGGCCAGAGTCTTTGCGGTAGCCTGTGAAGCCCTGCCTGCGTTGGCCTGTTGCTGCCTTTTGACCTCATCTCCTGTTACCTGGCCCTTTCTCATTCTGCTGTAGCTGCACTGCTCTGCCTATCAGCCCTAGAACATTCTAGACTTGTTATCTAAGAGAATGTATTTGTTATTCCCTGTGCCTGGAATACTTTCTCCCTAGGTACATATAAGTTTTACTTTTACATCTATATCAGGTCTTTGTTAAAGTGTCTTCCCCTTGGCCAGGCGTGGTGGCCCAAGCCTATAATTCCAGCACTTTGGGAGGCCAAAGTGGTTGCCCGAGCCCACAGGTTCAAGACTAGCCTGGGCAATATGGTGAGACCTCGTCTCTAAAATAAATTTTAAAAATAGCCGGACGTGGTAGGGCACACCTGTAGCTCTGGCTTCTTGTAAGGCTGAGTTGGAAGGATCGCCTGAGCCCAGCAGGTTGGCGCCAGGATGGCTGTGAGTGTGTGTACCACTGCACTCCAGCCTGGGTGATGGGAGTGAGACTCCAACTCAAGAAGGAAAAAAACAATGTGTCTCCTCCTAATCTGAATTTTCATTCCTTTCTTTGAGGCGTTCCTTGTCCCCCTGCCTCCACCCACGTTGTTTTCCTCTCTAGTACTTATCACTATCTGATATGATATACTAGTATTTTGCCTTTCCTGATTAAAATGTAAGCTCCACGGTGGGGCGGGGGAGGCACAGGGAGATTTATCTTCTTCACTGCTATGCTTCTGGTATTTAGAACAGTACCCTGTACATAGGAGATGCTAATATTAACTCATATTTTCAAGTAAGTTAATAAGCTCATATAGATGAATCATTTATAGCGTCAACTTAAAAATAATGAATCTTCGCCGGGCTCGGTGGCTCAGCCTGTAATCCCGCACCTTTGGGATGCTGAGGTGAGTGGAATGCCTGAGTCCGCGGGTTCGAGACCCGCCTGGGGCAGCGAGACCTCATCTCTACAATTAAAAAAAAAATCAGCCGGGTGTGGTAGCGCATGCCTGTAATTCTGGCTACTTGGAAGGCTGAGGCGGAAGGATCACCGGAACCCAGAAGGCGAGGCTGCGGTGGCCGGAAGCGGCCACTGCACTCCAGCCTGGGCGACAGAGTGAGACTCCAACTCAAAAAAAAAAAAATGAATCTTCAAATCCATGAACCTGGTGAGCCTTTCCATTTGGTTAGATTTTCATTAATTTCTCTCAGTAGAAATTTGTAGTTAATTTGTAGCCATGCATGTTTCTTGTGAAATTTATCTGCATTTATGTTTTTAAAAATGATATTATGTTATTTCAAATTTCATATTCCAATTGCTTGCTGCTGATAAATAGAAATGCAGTTGATTATTGTATATTACCATTTTGACTTTATAGCCTGCAACTTTGCTAAATTTACTTGTTAGTACTAGTGATTTTTTTTAGTAGATTCCTTAGGATTGTCTGCATATACAATCATGTTGTCTTCAAATAAAGACAGTTTTACTTCTTCTTTTCTAATTTTTATGCCCTAAATTTTTTTTTTTTTTTTTTTTTTTTTGCCGGGCACAGTGGCTCAAGCCTGTAATCCCAGCACTTTGGGAGGCTGAGGTGAGAGGATTGCCTGAGCCCATGGGTTCGAGAACATCTTGGGCAACTTGACAAGACCTCATCTCTACAATAAATCAAAAAACTAGCTGGGCATGGTAGTGCGCACCTGTAGTTCTGGCTATTTGGAAGGCTGAGGCAGAGGGATTGCTGAATCCAATAGGTCAACACTGGGGTGGCCGTGAGTGTGCCACTACACTCCAACCTGGGCGATGGAGTGAGACTCCAATTCAAAAAATATATATATTTTTTTTTCTGGTTTTATCCCCATGGCCAGGACTCTAGTACAATGTTGAATAGAAGTAGTGAGAGTGGACATTTTTGCCTTATTCCTCTACATGGGCAAGTATTCTTTCTCTCTCTCTCTCTCTCTCACTCTCGGATCCCTGCCTTTTGGTGACATTGGTAATGTTGCAACGCTTGGGTCCTCCTTCTGCCCTATGAGGTTGCCTGCTTCTTTCACCTTCCTAAGAATACAACTTTTTTTTTTTTTTTTGAGTTGGAGTCTCACTCTGTCACCCAGACTGGAGTGCAGTGGCCGCCCCCGGTGACAGCAGCCTCAACCTGCTGGTCTCCGGCGATCCTTCTGCCTCAGCCTTCCAAGGAGCTGGAACTATAGGCGTGCGCTACCACGCCCGGCTGATTTTTTGATTTATTGTAGAGATGAGGTCTCGCCAAGTTGCCCAGGCGGGTCTCGAACCCGCGGGCTCAGACAATCCACTCACCTCAGCGTCCCAAGGCACGGGATTACAGGCTGAGCCACCGAGCCCAGCAGAATACAACTTTAAATGAGCCATTGGATAGGTGGGGCCCTGGCAACTTATTCTTTTTTAGCAGCTTTATTGAGGTACAATTAACAACTAAGAATTTAATGTTTAGAATATATCACCTTTTTTTGGGTAAGAATCTCACTCTGTCACCCAGGCTGGAGTGCAGTGGCATCCTCACGGCCACCATAGCCTTGACCTGCTGCGCTGGGGCGATCCTTCTGCCTCAGCCTTTCAAGTAGCTGGAACTACAGGAGCATGCCACCACACCCAGCTAGTTTTTTGATTTATTGTAGAGACAAGTCTTGGCTGGTTGCCCAGGCTGGTCCCGAACCCCTGAGCTCAGGCAATCCTCTCACCTCTGCCTCCCAAAGTGCTGGGATTTCAGGCATGAGCCACCATGCCTGACTTCATCACTTTACTTTTTAAGTGGGCCTCAGAGGCAGGTAATTGAGTTACATCCACTCTCGGTGTGGGGTAGGGCTCCTCTCCCTCGGTGTCATTATTGCCCATCCTCTTTGCTCGCTCCTCTCATCCTTTCCTTCCCTTAGGCAGCTGTTCCGCTGTGTGTCCTGTGTGTCTTTTCCTATGTATTCTTGCAAAATGTGGATAGCCAATGTGTGTGTGTAGGTTTCTAAAACTTTCAATTATATAATGGTGATATATGTATATATTTATTTTTAAATTTTAAAAATTTTTTTTGTAGAGACGAGATCTCAATATGTTGCCTAGGCAGGTCTCGAACCCGTGGGCTCAGGCAGTCCTCTCGCCTGAGCCTCCCAGAGTGCTGGAACTCCAGGCTTGAGCCACCGTGCCTGGCAATATTTTAATATATAAGTGGATTTTAAAAAATTTTTTTTATTTTTTGAGTTGGAGTCTCACTTTGTCACCCAGACTGGATGACACCAGCCTCGACCTGCTGGGCTCCGGTGATCCTTCCGTGTCAGCTTTCCAAGGAGCCGGAACTACAGGCATACGCTACCACACCTGGCTAATTTTTTTGATTTTATTGGAGAGATGAGGTCTCACCAAGTTGCCCAAGCAGGTCTCGAACCCACAGGCTCAGGCAATCCACTCACCTCAGCCTTCCAAAGCACTGGGATTACAGGCTGAGCCACTGAGCCCGGCTATAAGTGGATTGTTATAGATGTCATTCTGATTCCTTTTTCACTCAGCTCAATATTTTTAATCTCATCATGTTGCTAATATAACCAGCTATATACACATTAAATAAAAAAGTAATGTCATAATTGAATTATAAAGGAGAAGTGAAAGAAAATGAATGTATACTAAAATTTCTGATTCAATGTATAAATGCACAGGCTCAGATATACTAGAAGACATACTGAAATAGGTGCTTTGAAGGAAAAACTTGGGGATTTTTTTTTTTTTGAGTTGGTGTTTCACTCTGTCACCTAAGCTGGAGTGCAGTTGCCCACTCATGGCCACCGCAGCCTCAACCTGCTGGGCACAGACTATCCTGCCTCAGCCTTCCAAGTAGCTGGAACTACAGGCGTGCGCTACCACGACTGTCTAATTTTGTTTTTTTAAAAATTTATTATAGAAACGAGGTCTCACCAAGTTGCCCAGGCTGGTCTCAAACGTCTGCACTCAGGCAATCCTCTCACCTCGGCCTCCCAAAGTGCTGAGATTACAGGCTTGAGCCACTGCACCCAGCCAAAACGTGGGATTTAAGAAGAGTAAGGAAAGATTCAATTAATATTGCTAGCTTTCCTTAAAAGTTTTTGGTATTTTGAGATGAAAGCTAAATAGATATCTTTGTGATGATAGAAAATTTTTTTTCCTATGTAAACGTTTGGCAGGACATTTGCTGGTCATATGGGTCATGAGGCTTTCGTCATGGTGTGTGTGTTTCCTGTACATCTAGCATTCCGGTGTACTCATTGCTGGTTGAACCCCTCCCCCCACCACTGCGACAAACAAAAATGTCCCCTCAGGTGTCCAAAATGCCTCCTGGAGATAGGTGATAGCTCCAAATGTAAAACCTAAAACAGCAACACTTTTAGAAGAAAACATAAGCAAAAAATTTTTGTGATCTTGGCTAAGGCATTCATTTTTGAGATATAACACCGAAGCAGGATCCATAAAACAAAAATGAATAAATTGGACTTATCAAAATTAAAAACTTTTGCTCTGCAAAAGATACTGTTTGTTTTGTTTTGAGTTGGGGTCTCATTCTGTTGCCTAGGCTGGAGTGCAGTGGCACACTCACGGCCACCCCAGCATCGACCCACTGGGCTCTGGCCATCCTTCTGCCTCAGCCTTCTAAGTAGCCAGAACTGCAGGTGCGCGCGACCACGCCCGGCTAATTTTTTATTTATTGTACGGATAAGGTCTCACCAAGTTGCCTGGGCTGGTCTCGAACCAGCAGCCTCAGGCAATCCACTAATCTCAGTCTCCCAAAGTGCTGGGATTACAAGCTGAGCCACCGAGTTTGGCCAAAAGATAGTGTTAAGAGAAAGAAAAGACTAGGAGAAAGTATTTGCAAAGCATATTTCTGATAAAGGACATATATCTAGAATAGATGAAGAACTTAAACTGAGTAATAAAACAAATAGACAACCCAATTTTAAAAATAGGAAAATGATCTGAAAAGATGCTTCATTAAAGAAGATATGAAGCCGGGCTCGGTGGCTCAGCCTGTTATCCCACGCCTTTGGGAGGCTGAGGTGAGTGGATTGCCTGAGCCCGCGGGTTCGAGACCTGTCTGGCAGGCGAGACCTCATCTCTACAATAAATCAAAAAAATTAGCCGGGCGTGGTAGTGCGTGCCTGAAGTTCCGGCGACTCGGAAGGCTGAGGCGGAAGGATCGCCGGAGCCCAGCAGGTCGAGGCTACGGTGGCCAGGAGCAGCCACTGCACTCCAGTCTGCGTGACAGAGTGAGACTCCAACTCAAAAAAAAAAAGAAAGAAACTCTGATACACTACTGCTAAGAATGTAAGATGGTACAACCACTTTGGAAAACAGTTTGACAGTTTCTGTAAAAGCTAAGCATACACTACCTATACTAGTCATTCCACTCCTAAGTATTTATCTGAGAGAAAAGAAAGCAAGCAAGTCGACTTATATATGAATATTCATAACAGCTTTATTTGTAATAGTGGAGACCCAGGAGCAACAGGAATATCCAGTTACAAATGAATTGGAATAAAAAATTGTGGTATGTCCAAAACGCCCCTGAGATGTTATTTCTCCTCTGAGAACTTGAAGTACAAATTTCTGAACTTCATATTCAAGGTCCTTCAAAAATCAAATTCCAATTTCCCTTTCCATCCCTCTCTTCTGACATGTCCCTCCCGGTTGTTCCTCATACTGAGCTCTCTTGAACACCCTGGGTGCCTTTATAGGATTAAGCTTTGAAACTGCAGTTTCTTTTTTTTTCTGAGTTGGAGTCTCACTCTGTCGCCTAGACTGGGTGTAGTGGCATGCTCACAGCCACTATAGTCTTGACCTGCTGGGCTCAGGCAATCCTACCACCTCAGCTTTCTAAGTAGCTGGAACCACAGGTGACTGCCACCACGCCGAGCTAATTTTTTGATTTATTGTAGAGACAAGGTCTCGCCTTGTTGCCCAAGCTGATCTCGAACCCCTGGGCTCAGGCAATTGCCTTGCCTCCACCTCCCAAAATTCTGGGATCACAGACATGAGCCACTGCACACGGCTGAAACTGCAGTTTCTATACCGAGGCTGCCCTTTTGATCAGAAAGACTCAGCTATTGTTGTTGTTGTTGTTGTTTTGAGTTGGAGTCTCACTCTGTCGCCCAGACTGGAGTGCAGTGGCCGCTCCCGGCCACGGTAGCCTCGACCTGCTGGGCTCCGGTGATCCTTCCGCCTCTGCCTTCCAAGAAACTGGAACTACAGGCGCACGCTACCATGCCCGGCTAATTTTTTATTTATTGTAGAGATGAGAGCTCACCAAGTTGCCCAGGTGGATCTCGAACCCGCGGGCTCAGGCAATCCACTCACCTCGGCCTCCCAAGGTGCTGGGATTACAGGCTGAGCCACGGAGCCCGGCTGAGCTATTGTTATTATGAATTTATTTAGATACCTCCAAAAATTAATTCTTAGGCTAATTTTAACATTTTAGATTTATATAGCATCTTCCTAAAATGCAAGTCCTTTTTACCTTTGTGATCTTGCTTTTAACTTTTGGATATCTTTTTGAGGGAGGAAGAGTTGGCGGAAACTCAAGTCCAGGAAGGTTGAAGCTGTATCTAAAGTTGAGTTGAGACTGGGCTTTCTTTCTCCTTATTCCTAGCCAATGAACTCACCAGGAAAGTTCAACTACAACCTAACCAAAAAAAGCTGATCTAATACTTTAGGTAGGTAAGACCCTGGGCTTTGGAGTATATTAGACCTGTTTTTCACCTCTGGCTTTATCATCTACTAGCAATATGACTTTGGGCAAGATTCTTAACTTCTCTGTCTGTAAATTCTCTAATCTGTAGCGTTAGGATCTTGGCAGTATCGTCGTTGGGTTGTTGAGAGGCTTGGATGGTTAAGCCTACCGGAAATGTGGTGCTTAATAACTGTTAGCTTTTGTTGTTGTTATTGCTACTATCTTGAAGAACAGTCTAGCACCTGAAAGAAATTAGGTCAGATTAAAGGAAACCAATTGAGGAAGAGGACAATTTCTTGTTTTTCCCCTTGAGATAGGGTCCTGCTATGTTCTTCAGGCTGGCTTTGAACTCTTGGCCTCATGCAATCCTCCTGGCTCAACATCCCCAGTAGTTAGGACTGCAGGCATTCATCACCATGCTTGTCTTAAGGACAATTTTTTTTGATATGGGTTGGATATGATTCCATTTCCCAGTAACTATCTCCCTCCTCCTCCTTGTTAAGTTAAGCCCTCTGTTGCTAAGTGCATTACTGCTAACTCAGTAGGAATTATTGGAAGGAATGGAGAAATTATTTTGCAATGCGAGGAAGGATAGGGCAATTGCATGGCTGGGGAAAAATACTGACAGGCTGAGGGGTTTGGAAACCTCTTTGCAGGACTGCAGCAATCCAGGAAGCCAGGGGCTCTTTAGAAGTGCCTGGTAGCCCCAAGTGGGATTATTAGTCATGAAAATGCCTGGAGATCAGTAAAGCTAATGGCACTGGGAAGTCTGGTGTATGGGACGGTTACTAGCCTGGGGCTGAAAGGTCCCCGAGGTTCCATGTGGTATCAGCCCTTCCAGAGGACCCTTTGTGCCCAGAACATCTCTGTGGTTAAAAGTACTGACTGAGCCGGGCTCGGTGGCTCAGCCTGTAATCCCACGCCTTGGGAGGCTGAGGTGAGTGAATTGCCTGAGCCTGTGGGTTCGAGACCCTCCTGGGCAACTTGGTGAGACCTCATCTCTACAATAAATCAAAAAATTATTGTACGGACAAGGTCTCACCAAGTTGCCTGGGCTGGTCTCGAACCAGCGGCCTCAGGCAATCCACTCATCTCAGTCTCCCAAAGTGCTGGGATTACAAATTGAGCCACCGAGCTTGGCCAAAAGATAGTGTTAAGAGAAAGAAAAGACTAGGAGAAAATATTTGCAAAGTGTATTTCTGATAAAGGACATATATCTAGAATAGATGAAGAACTTAAACTGAGTAATAAGAAAACAAATAGACAACCCAATTTTAAAAATGGGAAAATGACCTGAAAAGATGCTTCATTAAAGAAGATATGAAGCCAGGCTTGGTGGCTCAGCCTGTCATCCTGCGCCTTTGGGAGGCTGAGGTGAGTGGATTGCCTGAGCCCGCGGGTTCGAGACCCGCCTGGGCAGCGAGACCTCATCTCTACAATAAAGCAAAAAATCAGCCGGGCGTGGTAGCGCACGCCTGTAGTTCCAGCTACTCGCAAGGCGGAGGCGGAAGGATCGCCGGAGCCCAGCGGGTCGAGGCTGCGGTGGTCAGGAGCGGCCACTGCACTCCAGTCTGGGCGACGGATTGAGACTCCAACTCAAAAAAAAAAAAATAAAGTGCTGACTGACAGGATGTCCTGAGACGCTCCATCTGCCTGCCTGGCACAGTGATCCCCCGCCTACTCTCATCCCTGAGGAAGTAAGGAGGAGCGACTGATGTGCCATTTACTGTGGCAGTACCCACACTCCTTCCTGGTGTCTGGGGACAGCTGACAGGTGGAAGCAGAGAGGGATTTCTCACCCAGCCTTCACGATTGTATTCACAGTTGTAGACTGAGGCGCGTGTCCCTCTGAAGGTGTTACCAGCCAGTTCGGCAGAGCTAAGGTCTCAAAGTGTTGGCTCTTGAGAGAAGGTTTTGTTTGTTCTACACAGGGTTTGTAAAAGGGATGATGGTTTTTTGGGTTTTTTTTTTAGTTGGAGTCTCACTCTGTCGCCCAGACTGGAGTGCAGTGGCCGCTCCCGGCCACCACAGCCTCGACCTGCTGGGCTCCGGCGATCCTTCCGCCTCAGCCTTCCGAGTAGCCGGAATTACAGGCGCGCGCTACCACGCCCGGCTGATTTTTTGATTTATTGTAGAGATGAGGTCTCGCCAAGTTGCCCAGGCGGGTCTCGAACCCGCGGGCTCAGGCAACTCCACTCACCTCGACCTCCCAAGGCGCGGGATTACAGGCTGAGCCACTGAGCCTGACTGGGATGATGGTAATAGCTGAAACTTACATAGAGTTTAGTCTGTGCCAGCCACTGTTCTAATCTAGATATGTAAACTTTATCTTTTACTCCTCATGGTAACCCTATGGAATAGATACTAACGTTATCTTTGTTTTTCAGATGAGCAAAATAAAACGTGCAGAGTTTAAACAGGTTGTTTGAGGTCATTTTCAGGTAAATGGCAGAATTGCTCTGGAGTCTGTGTTCCCGACTATTACACTATATCACCTCTCACACTTTTTGAGCCAACAATTAAAAATTGGGAGATTTCACGTCAAAGTATGGAGAGCTGGCTTCTCTTGAAAAATCAGAAGGAAGGGCTCTGGCTTATCCCCTGTGGTCATAATCGGCTGGTGCCACATCAGGCCAGCCCTTAAACAGCAGCTTTCTCCACTCAGCCCCAGCCCACCAGGCCCCACGTTCCTGACTGAGTCCCTGTACCCTTGGCCTAGTGCACATACACGTTTGTACCTACAGACATTTCGGTCCTCAACCCCGGGTTAAGGCTGTGTGATAATATTTATAGGTATGAATATTTAATACAGCGCTGGGCACTTTCCCTCCGAGACAGGGAGTATTTTCATCCCATTTCACGTGTGAGGAGATCGAGGTATGGCGACGGCCAGTGTTCACATGGAGTGACAGAGACAGGGCATGAACTGTGCTTTGGTTTGAACCACATTACTTCCACTCCATTTGTGATCTGGGGGTTCCCACAATTTCAGTGGTAAGCTTGGGCATGAAATTGTGATTGTGAAGAAACCAAACACACAACCCACATCTGCTTCTTCTGTCTATGTGCTGGGTAGATTCCAATGTAGAGAGCACACAGTCTGCTCTCTAGAATTATTTGCTGAATGGAAAACAGACCAGAAAGTGTTACCTGTGGAATCCTATGAAGAGGATAGAAATCAGATGAACTTTCAAAAAGTGAGCCAGCACCCAGTAGAAGTCAAGCAGTATTTTATTTACTCAACTGTTTTTCTTTGTAACTGGAGGAAATACCCTGTTGTGTTTTTTTTTCTAGCCAGTATCATTAAGAGTTTTGTTTTTGTAAGAAGATGGTCTAATTCTGGCTTATTTCTCAACAAGTTTACGTTAAGATTCCTAGCCGTCTCTTTAAGTGGGTTGGGGGCTGGGGTGAGTGATAACAGGAGCAGCTGAGAAGTTATTGTCCAGCCAGGTGGACTGGGGGACCTAAACTTTCAGACGCTCTTGTGTTTCCAGCTGTACCAGGGGATTAATGGCTTGGTCCTACCTCGTGGGAGCCAGTTTTATTGTTAGCTCTTCTAAGACTGGAACCATGATGTGCTGGTTTTTTACACAGCACCATCTGCTTCAGGATCTCAATGTGCTTAGCGTTTGTTACCTCTGAGTCCCTCCCTCCAAGTGAGTTCAGTATCTGGAAGAGTGAATTCACTTTGGGCATAGCAACAGACGTGCACTGGAACATGGAAAATGTCATTGGCACGTTATCCATCAGTCCTGTGGCTATCAAATGCTCAGGACAGGCAAGGCAGTGCCTGGACTGCTGGCAACAGAGGTGACTGACATGTGGGGTTTGCTTTAAGGGACCTAGTCAGGGCGAACTAGACAAAGGCACACGGAAAGTGTAATAGCTAGAGGAAATGAAAAGTTCATGATAGTCACCTGAAGAGAGAATATGCAGTTGTGATTAGTTTCCAAATGAAGGCTGCAGATGGTAAGGACTGTGGGAAGTCTGAGTTCACTTTGAGAAAGTTCTTCCTTGAGAAAGTTCCTCCCTGAGAGGCAGCGAATTTTCAGAGTGGACATACCCAGTGCAATGAGAGGACGTTTGACGGGAACAGAGCCGCTTGTGTAAGTGCCAGGGGGCAGTGCTGGTCTCTCTTCAGCATAGTCTGGAAGTCCATTCTGTAACAAAGAACTGTAATTTAAAGTCAATGATACCTTCCAAATCCCCTCAGACTGTGCCCAAAATGACAGAGGAGGAATGGCGAGGCAGTTCCATCCGGTCGGAACTGGATAGCCGTGTGCTGTGTTCGGATGTCTGGGACCTAATGGAGATGGGACAGCAGCCAGTAGATACAGCAAGTCAATACAGGACTGGGAGAGCGCTGATGCTGGGGCAGATAATGAGGAAGGGGCCAGGATTTGAAAGCGTGACCTCCACATCTTCCCGTGTAATGAACAGGAAATACAGGAGGGCTGAGATCTGAGACCCCGGTGCACCCATGTCTATAGCAGCCCTGCTGGCAGCTGGGTCTCCTCCCTAGATGGCTTGGATGAGCTCCATGGGGACTCGACAGCCTCCAGGCTACGTTTACTGTTACTGAAAAGAGTAGATGGCAGCAGGTCTCTTCTAAAGGAGTTAGGTGTGGGGCATAGTGGTTAAGAACTTGAACTTTTGGTGGCAATATCTAGCTTCCCCGCTTACCAGCTGTGTGGCCTTGGGCATGTCACTTACCCTCTCTGAGTCCCAAATTCATCACCTGTAAAGTGGGAGAAAAAAATGATAGCACCTACCCTGTAGGGTTACTGTGAGGATTGAGTAAGGTAGGGGATAAAAAAGCACTTGGCAGTGTATATGGCATGTGTGAGTGCTTGATCAGTTATTATTATTACAGAAGATGATCATGAAGGTAGATATTTTAAAATCACCCTTGCCTTCTACAAGTTCTGGACCTGGCATGGAGATAAGATGGGAAATATCCCCCTCTTCCCTGGTTCTCCATCTGCAGCCTTTAAGAAGATAAACATATAACTCATGCAATGGGTGGAGGTGGGCTGAGGGTCCAGGACAGGACCTTCACTTTTATGGTCTCGAAATCCAAATTTCCATAAGCCACAGGAGCAGCTCTCTGCAGGTGCAGGTGGGAACCCACTGCTGCAAGACCAGAATCTTTTTGTTCCACTCCCCTTGGAGAATCTCAGGCCTCTTAGAGCAGTGTTTCCTCAGCTCCAACATGCCTGTGGTCACCTGAATGTCTGCATTTCTAACAAGCTCTGAGGCGATGCCAATGCCGCTGGTCCTCAGACCACATTTTAAGTAGCCAAGTCCCCAAGGCCGGGCTCAGTGACTCAGCCTGTAATCCCAGCACTTTGGGAGGCTGAGACGAGTGGATTGCCTGAACCCGCGGGCTTGAGATCTGCCCAGGCAATTTGGCGAGACCTCATCTCTACAATAAATCAAAAAATTAGCCGGGCGTAGTAGCACGCGCCTGTAGTTCCAGCTACTTGGAAGGCTGAGCAGAAGGATCACTGAAGCCCAGCAAGTCGAGGCTGCGGTGGCCGGGAGCGGCTATTGCACTCTAGTCTGGGTGACAGAGTGAGACTCCAACTCAAAACAAAACAAAACAAAACAAAACCAAAAATTAGCCGGGCATGGTAGCGCACACCTGTAGTTCCGGCTACTGGAAAGGCTGAGGCGGAAGGATCGCCGGAGCCCAGCAGGTCGAGGCTGCGGTGGCCGGAAGCGGCCACTGCACTCCAGTCTGGGCGATAGAGTGAGACTCCAACTACAAAAAAAAAAAAAGTCCCCAAAAGGCCTTGGTTTATCTAGTCCAGTGGCATGACCAAAACCTCTACAACTTCCCTGAAAATGCTCATTCCGTTTTTGCTTGAAAACCTCTGATGACGACATGCTCTCACCATGCCAGGCAGCCTTTTCTGTTTCCAGATGGCGGAGATGACGGGAACTCTTTTCTGAGCTGATGCTCGCCTCCTTGTAATACTCATCTATTGTTTCCAGTTCATGGCTTTGGCAAGGGGTGGGCGTTACATGGTCACTGCCTGGTCCTGAGGCGCTTAACTCTGGTTTTCGCCTTCTGTGGGGGGTGTCCATGGATGGGCTTCAGCAGTGGGATGGAGGAGCAGCAGTCCCCCAGAAATGTCTGCGGAACTTGGTTTGCACGTAGTTTCCTGGAGAGAGTTCCTATAGCTTTCAGCAGTTTTTCAAGAGAGTCTGTCTTCTCTAGAAGATTAAGAAGCATTAAGTGCTTCATGGAACCCCAGGATGCTCACAGAGCTTCTGCTTGGAAGGCTAGACCCTCCCAGGTTGCTGTATCTCATGTCTATCTTTTATCTCTTTTACATAATTCTCCAGGAGACATGGTTTCAGACACCCTTGTCATCTTGACACTTTCTTCTAGTGCGTCTGTGTTGCTCTAAGCTTGGCACCCAGAGCCACAGACATGAGTGCTCCCAGGAGCAGTCTGACCAGCCGGAAGGTGAGATACCACTCCTTCATTTGACCCGAGGCTTCATCCAGTTCTTCCTAAGACTATAATATCTTGTTTTGAAACCTTAATATACTCGACAGTACTATCACTTTGGAATGTTTAGGCTGCAAATTTAAAAAAAGAAAACAACATTGAAAGGGAATTTTGGGGTGTATTTATGGGGCTGGGGGCAGCGGGTAGCAGTGAATCCAAAGGTTCAGACCCTTTTACTTGTGACCTGGCGTTCTACTCTCTCTCTTTACAGACACCAGCACTCTGAGCTTTTTTCACATGTACTACATTGACCCTATCTTCCGCCGTCCTGGATGCTGTGTATGATTCGGGGACCATGTAAGCAGGACCTGATATTTATTCCTGTGAAGTATCTTGTTAGACTGTCGTCCTGATTATACCATCTCCTCTCTCAGCCTCCCTGTTCGGCTTAGGATCATCTTCAGATCTGACCAGCATGCCAGCAAATTGGTGATGTGGAACCAGGCAGGGCAAGGACAGAGCCAATGATATTCCCGTCAGGAACTCCTGCCAGCTTTGATGTCACATATCCTTTGAATGTGTTTGAGCATTTCTCAAAGCATATTCTTTTTTTTTCTTTCAATTTCCTTTCTTGAGCTCACCTTCAGCAGTCTATTTATTTATTTAAATTTATGTATATATTTTTTTTTCTTAGTTGGAGTCTCACTTTGTCGCCCGAGCTGGAGTACAGTGGCATGCTCATGGCCACCCCCCAGCATCGACCTGCTGGGCTCAGGTGATTCTTCCACCTCAGCCTTCCCAGTTGCAGGAACTACAGGCACGCGCTACCATGCCCAGCTAAGTTTTTGATATATTGTAGAGATGAGGGCTCACCAAGTTGCCCAGGCTGATCTCCAACCCGTGGGCTCAGACAATCCCCTCACTTCAGCCTCCCAAAGTGCTGGGATCACAGGCTTGAGCCACCGTGCCCGGCCCTATTTATTTATTTATTATTGTCAGAGATGGGGACTTGCTATGTTGCCCAGCCTGGCCCCAAATTCTTGGGCTCGAGTGATCCTCCTTCCTCAGCCTACTAAGTAACTGGGACTACAGGTGTGTGCCACCATATCTGGCTCAAAACATATTCTGAAGGACACTAACCTGAAGGATGGCCCGCAAAAGTGGAGCCCTGCAGTGTTTAGGAGTATATATTACAAAATCTGAGAAAAGAAATGGCTAGACATAATTTTCCCAACATAATTGACCATGAAACTCTCCTTCTTGACCTTCTTGACCTTCTCTGCCATGTACTGTCTAATGCTCATGTAGACGTTCAGCCAATGATCATCCATTTAACTGTGTTATTACCTGGCCCACATTCCTCTCCCACTGACCACAAGAGAGAATGATAGACGATGTAAAACGCCTTACTGAAGACCAGGTTGTCTTGTCAGGCTACACCCATTCAGAGGGAGACTGCCTTCAGTTGAACGTTATTTACCTGTGGCTGCTTTCATCCTAAATCTGGCAGATTTAGGGCACCTTGGTTGGTTACTTTCCAGGTGTTCTGTGAAGAGAAAAACCTAGACATACTTGGAGGGAGGCTCTTAGGAAAACCAAAGCCAGGTTACAGCCTTCCATCAGTCACAGTAAACATGGGAATTGAAATACAATATAACAGCCCCTGGGTACTGAAACTTAACTTTATGCCAGGCCCATCATGTGCAATTCTTCTCTAAATCCTCGTAAGAACCCCCTGAAGTAGGTAATACTATTATCCTTATTTTATACATGAGGAGCCTGAAGCATACAGAGCTTTGATAATTTACTCAAAGGGGCACAGCTAACAAGAAGTGGAGGCAAGTATCACACCCAAATTCGACTGACCCCAGAGTCCACGTGTTCATCAAATTCTCTCTGAAACCATGCAGCCACCAGGCATTTATTAAGTATCAGCTTTGGGTCTGGTGCAGTGTTTGGTGAAATTGAAGACATCAACAAAGCAGACATGGTCTTTGCCCTTAAGGGACTGACACTTTTTTTTTGAGTTGGAGTCTCACTGTCGCCCAGGCTGGAGTGCAGTGACATGGTCATGGTCACTGCAGCCTTGACCTGCTGGGCTCAGACGCTCCTTCCACCTCAGCCTTCCACATAGCTGGAACTACAGGTGTGTGCCACCACGCCCAGCTAATTTTTGGTTTATGGAGAGACGAGGTCTCGCCAAGTTGCACAGGCTGGACTCAAACCTCTGGGCTCAGGCAATCTTCTCACCTCTGTCTCCCAAAGTGCTGGGATTACAGGCATGAGCTGTCGTGCCCAGCTTGGGACTTACACTTTATTTGTGGAACTTTTGTCATTCAATGAAGAGAATACTTCCAAACAAATAAGCAAACGCCTGAAAATAGAAAGCCAAATGCCACGTAAGTGCAGGATGTGCTTCCGTGGCCTGCTCAGACCTTGACAGCTAGATCTCTATAGCTTGCTTTCAGAAGCCCACTTGCCCTGGACATCTCCCTTGCATTCTTGGGCTGTATCCGTTCTCACAAATCCCCTTCTTGGTCTTCGTGGTCCCCTGTGTGACCTCCGCTTGTCCCCAGGGGAAACCGTGAACCTCCTGGTTCCCCAGTTCTCGGTCTGTGGCACTCTCCCAGCTGGCATCCGTGGTGCTTGGAGGTGACCTAGTTTGACTGAAATACTGGCTTTTCAGCTATATCTTCAATAGGCTGAGCTGGCGGCGTGTCAGCAGGCTGATGTCACCTAATGACTGTGTCAATTCCCTCCCTGCCTGGCTTCCTGTTAGTAAATATCCTCAGGATGCTCTCAGAACCCAGAAGGTAGAGGAGGCCTGTGAGGAGCCAGAAAGAAAACAGGAAAAAGAAAGGGGAGAGAGTGGAGGAGACCCACCCCTCCCTGCAGAGTGAGAAAGAATGCCCACCAGGGAAAAATTCTCTTGCAGTGAGGTGTCTCCCTACAGAACAATTTTGCTCCAAGGGACGTTTGCTTTTTAAATTTTTTTTGGCTCGCTCTGATCCCCTTTATGTCCCCCCCTCGTGCCTGTCCTTCCTGTTTGGCGCTTTTAAAGTGGTATTACTTCTCCTCCACAATAGTGACCTGCTGGGAGTAATAGCAGAGACATTTCCTCTCCTGTGGCTCCAGTTGTATTTTTAATAATCTCCCCCCTCTCTTTCCTCCTCCTTTCTCTTCGTAAACATTTTCTTAAGGCTGGGTGGAAAAGCCTCGGGTGTGCCGGTTGTGTTCCTCCCAGGTTAGCAGTGTCTGGGGCTTGATTTCCCCCTCCCCATCCCGGGGTGCTGCGGCCCCCTCTCTCTGTACTGTGGCTTCCCTTCTGCGCAGTGAACGGCAGCCTCGAGTTCCGACAGTGGGTACTCAGAAGTTTGGCTCTTGCATTTCGCGGAAGAGTAATTCTGTGAGCTCATTCCTCCAGGAGCCGCTCTAGGGATTCTAGGCCCTTCCAGCCCTCTTGGAGTTGGGTAAAGCTTTCCAGCAGCGATGGGGATGCTTGCCTGCCCAGCCTTGCCTGTAGCCCATAAGGTCACCCTCGGATCCCTGGTCGGTTCCATGGTCCTCTCCGAGGACTGCTTTTATTTAGAATGCAGAGTTTAAGTTCGCACAAACCACCACAACAGATGAGTTGGTTAAGAGTTCTCGCTCTGCCACTTTCTCCAAATGGGTAAAAACATGGATTCAGAATCCTGGCATTTAGTCTCAACTCTTTCCACGAGGGTATGGCTACTCTTTTTTTTTTTTTTTTTTGAGTTGGCTTCTCGCTCCGTCACCCAGGCTGGAGTGCAGTGGCACACTTATGGCCACCCCAGCATTGAAGTGTTGACCTGCTGGACTCCGGCGATCCTTCCGCCTCAGCCTTCCAAGTAGCCGGGACTACAGGCGCACACTACCACTCCCGGCTAATTTTCAATTTTTATTATAGAGACGAGGTCTCACCAAGTTGCCTGGACTGGTCTCAAACCCACGGGCTCAGGCAATCTGCTCGCCTCAGCCTCCAAAGTGCTGGGATGACAGGCTGAGCCACAGAGCCCGGTCGAGTACGGCTACTTTTACTGCATGTGTATCTCCCAGGGTTGAGAAGCAAGTCCTCCCCCCATTTAGCCCTTCCTTCCTTTGACTGATTAGTTCATCCATTCATTCACCCATCTGTTCAGTCAATAAGCATTTGTTGAGCGCTTCACTGCCAGGATCTGGGTGAACACAACAGACAAGGCCAATGCTCTTCTGATGTTCACAGCCCACGGAACTGGACAGGATAGTCGTGGTGTAAAACTGGGACGTGGGACCACCCACTGGGAAGCGTGCTGGGGAGGGAGGGGCCAGGAAGCTGTGATGGAGATGCAAGGGAAGGAGGCTCTGAGAGCATCACTGGGGAGGCCCTCCCGAGATGGGACATTTGTGCTCAAGTGCAGAGGATGAGGAGGAGCTGGAGGTGGGGAGCTGACCGGACCACTGAGCCTTCTCTGTAGGGTCAGCAGGTGTGGAGGCTCCCTGGCAAAAGCAAGCTTGGCAAACATTTCCTTAAATAGAAACACATGAAGCTTTTTTTTTTTTTTTGAGTTGGAGTCTCACTCTGTCACCCAGATTGGAGTGCAGTGACCGCTCCCAGCCACCGCAGCCTCGACCTGCTGGGCTCCGGCGATCCTTCCACCTCAGCCTTCCAAGTAGCTGGAACTACAGGTGTGTACTAACACGCTTGGCTAACACATGAAGTTTTGAGCTATATTCTTCTGGGTTGCTGATGTATGCCTGCACATATATATAGAAGGGCTGTGAGGTACAGCAATTCAGCGGTCTCCTTGAGAAAAGCATCACCATATCAACGACTTGACTTTTGAAAGCCTAGGCCCAGGGGTGAGGGGTGGGTAAGAAAAAGCTACGTAGAGTCTGCCCCACTCTGTATACCCACCTGGGTCCACCAGGTTTCATATTCTCCACTGAGTACACGATGAGTTCCCGGCAGGTATCCGAGTGTTGTCTCTTCAGCCGCCTCTAGAACCCCTGTCAAGCCTGTTCTCTCAGCTCCTGAATCCTATCAGTTTTATAACTACAGGGTTTTTTTGAGGGGGGCGGTTGGTATCTCACTCTGTCACCCAGGCAGGAATACAGTAGCACAATCATGGCTCACCACAGCCTCAACCTCCTGGGCTCAATCTCACAAGTAGCTAGAACTACAGGTGCACATGCCACCATGCCTGGTTAATTTTTTGATTTTTTTTTTTTTTAAGGGACAAAGCCTTGCTATGTTGCCTAGGCTGGTCTTGAACTTCTGGGCTTAAGCAATCCTCCAAAGTGCCGGGATACAGGTGTGAGCCACTGCTCCTGGCCAGCACCTATAGTTACAACAAATGTTTGCATCACGTGTAATAGGTTGCTAACGCCAGGCTCGGTGGCTCAGCCTGTAATCCCGTGCCTTTGGGAGGCTGAGGTGAGTGAATTGCCTGAGCCCGCGGGTTCGAGACCTGCCTGGGCAACTTGGTGAGACCTCATCTCTACAATAAATCAAAAAAATAGCTGGGCGTGGTAGTGCACGCCTGTAGTTCCAGCTACTTGGAAGGCTGAGGCGGTATCGCCGGAGCCCAGCAGGTCGAGGCTGCGGTGGCCGGGAGCAGCCACTGAACTCCAGTCTGGGCGACAGAGTGAGACTCTAACTCAAATAAAAAAAAAAAGAAAAAAAAATAGGTTGCTAACAATGTGCTAGCTTATGGAAATTAAAAGATATTGCACACCACTCATAGAGAATGGAACCATGGCTCCAAGAGGTTAGATAACCTGCCAGGATCTCAGGCTGGTGGAGGGAGGAGCTGGAATCCAACCGGCATTTTCTGACTGTTCAGTGACTTTCTTACCATGTTGTGTGTGGTTACTACCATAGATACCAGTTGGGTAGAGTTTCTGTCTGGAGTCTTCTTGGGAAGGGATAGAACAATTGAAAAACCGCTTCATAATCAAACCCACAGAATTCAAAGAATTTGCATTTGTGAATCTTCTGCCTCCCATGAAGCCCCCATTTTGCTTTGCCCCCCGCCCCACGAGACTTTAAAGTCGATCCCTGAGCTGAAATGACCGGATAGAGTAAGCCGTATGTATTATGCTGTTATTATTTAATAAAGGGTGTGTTGTTCCCTGCTTGGCAGTGGGGCCAAGTCGCTGTTCTAGCAGGTGGTGGGTAACTGGACCCAAGCCCCCTGATCATCACTCAGGAACTCCCTGGTCAAGCCTTTGATATCAGAACAAGAGGAGAAAACAGTGACACAGGACACTTCCTGTCCCAAAGGGGATGTGATACAGGACACCTGAAACAACAGGCAGAAGGAAGGTTTCCCTGGCGCTGCTTTGGGAGAGCTGGCTGCAGCCTGCCCTCCCCAAGTCCTCTCAGACGTGGTCAGGAGCAGGACTGGGCCAGCTGTTTCCATAAAGGCCAGCTCGGTGGATTCGCTCATGTTCTCTGTGGGCTCGGTGTGAGCTCAGTGCTGACATCCCAGCTCTGGCCACCTCAGAGAGTGTGACCCAGTGATGGAGATGGACAAGCAAACAGGTGCTAAAAATTAGTGTCATGAGGCTCAATCTTGTGAGTTTTTATTTCTGATCCAGGCCAATCATAGATGCATACTGCACAGAGCTGTCATGTCTCTTTGGTGTCCTTTGATCAAGAAGGATTCCCAGCCCATTTTTTTCTTTTTCCTGCTCATGAGTTGGCGTTTTTGAGGAGCCCGGGACATTTTGCAGATTCCCAGCTCGTTTGTTCTGCACTTGGCAGCAGTGAGTGTCCCCTGTGTGCTGGGCCCTGGGCTGGAGACAAGACACGGCCATGTCAGGGCAGGTGGGGTTGCTTTCCTTTGAGAGCTCACAGGTTAGTGGGAGAGCCCGAGAGTGAATACGGAGACGATAGAAAGTGACCAGGGCTGAGAGGGACTGAAGGGAATTCCAGATTGACATGCTTCTGCTCTAGAAAACAAAGATACAGGGTCTGAGACAAAGCAAGACCAAGTGAAGGACAGTGTTACTTGTGATGAGGTGCTGGAAGGAAGGCCTCTCTCTGGGGGTGTGATGTTTATTTGCAGGCCCAAGGGACAGGACTGTACTAGTGAAGAGGCAGCGAGAGGTTGGTGTTGGTAGTTTCCCCGGGGGCAGAGGAAACAGCATGCATAGAGGCTCAGAGGCCAGAAGTGGCAGTCCCGGTGGAGGAGCTGCGAGACGGCCAATGTGACAGTGAGATGGTGAGTGGGTGGGAGGGAGGCGATGAGGCCGATGCATGGGCAGTGGGTAAGATGGCAGTGTGGCTTCCCCTGTGATTTCAGGTGCAGTGAGAGCTCTTGGAGGGGTGAACTCGGGCTGACTAGGATTACCGGCTGTTGCTGGAAGCACCCCTGAGGGTAGTTTCCAAGTTGGAATGAAATTTCTTCCACAAATTCAAGAAGATTTATGAATTCAAGGTGTTGTTTACAAGAATTTAGAAGGCTCACAAAAGATGGTTTAAAACCCTATATGTTTGTATTTAAAGTTATACTTGGGTGATTTCTGAGGCTTGGACTTGGCCTTCCAGTAAGACATCGCTTGTTCTCTCATCTTATCTTTGGTTTGTCCCCTTTGTCGGTGACGTCAGCACACCCAAGAAACTACACAGCGGTTCTTGCTGGTAGTTTCTAATTTGCACTTGGGCTGGTTTCTCTGGGGAGTCCTATCACCCCACATGGCAGAGCTCCTGCCTCCCAGCCCTGTCCTATGTGTCCCTTCCGCTGAGCCTTCCCCCTTTGCTCCAGGTCCTTAAGTCGACCCCACCAGAGCTAACCAAAGCTCAAGAGAAAGCAGAAGTGTGGGCTCAGTGGGGCACCCCATGCCTGGGCGTCTGCGTGCGGCTGGAGGCCATGTCGGCGGGGCCTGTGCTCACTGGTCTCCTGCCTGGGCTCAGCCAGCCGGAGGCCCGGAAGGGTGTCAGGTGTGTCAGGGCCACAAGGATGCTGGTAGCCAGCTCCAAGCCTCAGAATCAGAGACGGAGACGAAAGCATCCCAGTGTGCTGAAGGCTGTCTTCTGGGCTCCACCGCAGTGTGGTAAAGGCTGTCTGTACCTGTCTGCTGCCGCTCTATGCTGGTAGTTGTGTATTTCATCCACAAGCTTGCATTACTGCCTCTGCTTGTGTGTCCTTGTCACTGTTCTCATACATGACTTCAGCCTGTCCTCACTGAGTGCTTCCTGCATTGGGAGCTGGGGGGAGGGCACTGAAGGACGTGCCTGACCTGAGTCTGAGTGGTTGGAAGGCCGTGAGGCAGCAGTGCAGGCACACTAGGTAGGAGACCCCTCAGAGGTTCCTCGCCTGGCCCCTGCCGTCCACACGGAGCGGTCGAGGCCCTCTCTTAGGTCCTGGAACATGCCAGGCTCCCTGCTGCTGCTGCTTTTTTTTTTTTTTTTTTGTCAGGGTCTCGCTCTGTCACCCGGGCTGGGGTACATTGGCCCCCTCATGTCTCTCTGGCAGCCTCTACTTCCTGGGTTCAGGCGGTTTCTGCCTCAGCCTTCAGAGTAGCTGGGAATACAGGCAAATGCCACCATGCCTGGTTAATTTGTTTGTTAATTTTGGTAGAGATGAGGTCTTGCTATGTTGTTGGTCTCACATTCCTGGGTTCAAGTGATCCTCCTGCCTCGGCCTTCCAAAGTGCTAGGATTACGGGTGTGAGCTGCCATGCCCGGCCCAAGGCTCCCTGCTCCTTTAGGGTCTTGGCACTGGCTGTTCCCTCTGCTAAAATGCTTTTCCTGCCCCACCTCCTTCAGCCAGCTAACTGCTCCCTCGGAAGCCATCCCTGATTACCTTGGCTATGCCTGATAGCCTTGTTTGTACGCGCGTAGGACTGGGCCTCTTTTTTTCAGAGTACGTCATTTCGTTTGGAATAATGTATGTCTGAATGTGTATGATTATGTAATTGCTGTCTGTCTGGCCTATTTGGCTGTAGACTCTGTGAGAAGTGGGAACATGTCTGTTGTCGCTCATCAGGGAACCCCACGGTACCCTATGTTTAACCCTTTGGTGGTAGAGTTCTCCAGAGAAGCTCAGGAAGCATGGGCATGGTGGGCAGCTTCTGTAACATGATAGGACAGGCTCACTCTCTGGTCTGTTACCAATATGTCCTCAGCAGGTTTCAGAGAATCCAGCAGGATGAACTAAGAGAGCTGGGATATAGAGCATTAGCACGGGTTTGGAGATCCTGGCCGGCCATCTTGTCAGTCCTGAGCAGTGAAGACCAGGGTACCTGAGTGACGGCCATCCTCCTGCCTTCAGGGCAGGCCATAAGGAATCCTCCACTTTGTTTCACTGGTTGTCTCCCTGGCCCCCCTTTTCAATCTTGGCTCCCATCCTCCACATTGAGATTTTCTGGGGAGAGACATGGGGTGTATCTCATTTTTCTGTTCTATGCCAAGCCTCAACCAGGGAGAGGAAGTTCTGTAGTCTGATTTTTCTCTTCTCAGCTCCTTTCTTAGGACGTTGCTCTGAAAGAATGTACCATTTTCCTGACGACCCAGGCCAGCCTCAGCATGAACCCTGTTCCACCTGGGTCGTATTAATATTTATTTCCAAATGGCGCGAGGCAAATGCATGTCTGTGTCCCCACTTCCCTGGAATGCCCTGCTGAACAGCCTTTTGAATTAAAACTTGGAATCTGAGTGGCAGCGGGTGACTCACTCAGGAGCTGGGCGGGGATGTGGTGGATGCAGCTCCGAGGAAGAGACCATTCTTGGGTGGTCCCAAACTCTGACCCAAGCATTCGTTTCCAACTAGCCCTTCTCCTTTACCTTCCAGTAAGAAAAAAACAGCAGCAGCATGCAGCCAGAGGGCAGAGATGCAAAGGCCTACAAAGAATAGGAAGGTGGAACACCCTCTTAGTTGAAAACTGGACTGCTAGTTAATCCCAGTCTCTACTACTTCCTGTTGTCCCCAGGATAAAAATGATTACTGATTTTAAAGAACAGACACACATCTTAGTTTCTATTTTGGTTGTAAGATGTTTGGACGTGGGGACTATGGTGAACTAGAAAGCTTGTGCCCAGCTAAAGAGAACAACAGCTGCTTCTCAACTCAGGATAATCACTGCCAAATGAAAATATGGGCCCAATGTCCCATATAATCTGTTTCTTTCTTTCAGTTTTTTTTTTTTTTTTTTTGAGTTGGAGTCTCCCTCCGTCATCCAGGCTGGAGTGCAATGGCATGCTCACGGCCACCCCAGCGTTGACCCTGCTGGGCTCTGGCGATCCTTTCACCTCAGCCTTCCGAGTAGCCGGAACTACAGGTGTGCTCTACTACGCCCGGATAATTTTTTAATTTATTTTAGAGACGAGGTATTGCCAGGCTGTCTGGTCTGGTCTTGAACCCACGGGCTCAGGCAATCCACTTGCCTCGGCCTCCCAAAGTGCCAGGATTACAGGCTGAGCCACTGAGCCCAGTCATAATCTGTTTCTTAAAGAGAAGCCAGATACCTGGATTTGTATGCCAAACTTTTAATTTTTAAAAGTTGACAACAGATCCATGTTTTTAAAAAATTCATTCAGTGTATGTAAAACAAAACTTGTTAGTGGGTTTTGCTTTGGTCAAGAATTGCCAGTTAGAGATCTCTGGGCCGTGCAAGTGGGTCGTTGGAGGCCTCCATTTCTTCATGGTAGAGCTTGAGCAAGTGGGTGTGAACGAGAGGAGGACTGAGCCCAAAGGAGAGCTGCAGGGAGCTGGTGGACTGGCCAGGGGCATGGGCTTTGGCCTAGAGAGGCCTGGATTTGGATCTGGTCCTTCCATGTACGAGTGTGCGGATGGCCTGGTCACTGCCTCCTGGAGCAGCAACACTCCAGGGTGTGAAGTGGGAGGAAGGGTGCTGGGTCAGGATGCATGCTAGGTACCCACTGCAGGGCCTGGCTGGGGCCACTTGGCTGGCCTCACCTTCCACAAACTCAGACCCAGCTTTACACATCTGGGTCTTCCTGCTGGTCGTCAAATCTCATGCTCCCGTCCCCACTACGACCCAGCTTTTCCCCTTGATGCCCACTGAGGCCCTGTCTCTTGAATTTCTCCTTCCTCTTACTTCTCCCTCCCTCCAAGATGCCCTGTGCCTCTTTCTGGATGACGCTCCGTGTTTCCATACCCCCAGCCCTGCCTCCTCCTGAGCCCCCTGCCCTTCTCCAGCCCCCGCACCTTCCCAAGTTACAGCTCTGCTGGAGGCCAGGTCTGGACCCTCTGGCCTGCTGGCTGAGCCTCCCTGGCCTTTACGGGCTCCCCACAACGACCCCCATCACTTTCTCCGTGTCTCCCCTGCCAACCTGTCCTGCTCCCCTGCCCCACCCTGCATGCCCAGCCCTCCGGCTTTCACTCATGTCGTCCAACATGCCCAAGGTGCCGTCTTCTTCCCAGGGTCTTTGCAACTGTTGCTGCTGATCCTTGACCCGTTGATGTCCCTCTGTTCTCTTGGTGTCACTCATCCGTCCCTCGGGGGTCTGCTCAGGTAAGCTTCCATGAGCTCCCTCTGACACGACACCTGAACTCCTCACTGTTACCCAGCAGTAGTGGATTCTTGCAAATAAACGTGTCTGTCTCTGTCTTTCCTGTTAGAGGAAGCTCTGGCACTGTGGCGCTGTGTCTGGCTGTGCTGTGCCTCTCATGTTTTTTGAACGAACTAGCCCCTACTTCCGTGTCTCTTCCCATACCTCCTGTTGCAGAGAAACGGAATCCATGGGATTACTCTGCACACACCTCAGAGTCCTGAAATGCATGGAGTCTGGCACTGTCTGCCCAGGTTTTAAGCCTCCTACCCATCACTGGCTGTGCTGTGTCAGATGGGTCGTTTTTCCTCGTCTTAATTTCTTCAACCATAACACGGGGCTGATGACAGTGCCTACCTTATAGAATCCCTGTCCTATCTCATATTAGCTGTGTCGGTTGGGCTACTTACCTTTCCTGGGCTCGGGTGTCCTTGTCAGTAACATGTGGATGGTGACCATCGTCGTCATAATGTCATCATCCCCATTGTTGTGGGGATGAAGTGAGGGAACGTGTGAGAAGTGCCCAGCTGGTGCCCACTGGAGAGTGTGCCTCCCTGAGTGCCGATGGCCGTTATGTGTGGTGGCTCTGGCACGAATGGGGGGACCTGTTTTTCTGGTTATGCTTGGGGGTCATCTGTGGGGAGGTGCAGCAGATCCCCTTGGGGTCCAATCTGTGCTCACCTTTACCTGGCTTAGGGGTGAGGGAGGAGAGGAGACTGGTTACATAGAAAGATGCCCAGTTGAATTCTGCTTGTTTGGCCTGGCTCAAGTACTTCATTATTGGGTCTGCTTTGTACCTTGGATATAAGGAACTAGCTGAATAACCTGTGTTGTGTGACTGATGCAGCCTGGAGTTGTATGTCGCTTCCCTGGGCAGTCTTCCCTGACCACCCCCTCCAGGGGTATGTCCTCCCGTCATTCTCTGTCTCATCACCTACCTTATTTCTTTCATATGACTTTTCCTAGATTATGACATTATGGTCTGCCCTTCCTCCTAGTTTGTAAATTCCATGAGGTTAGAAGCTTTGCTCTGTTCACTGGGAAGAAAGAAGGAAGGCAAGGAAAACTTGTAGATGTTCTTAAATATACTTTAGAAGTCTAGGATTTTTTTTGCTTGTTTGTTTGACTTGGAATCTCACTCCGTCGCCCAGGCTGCAGTGCAGTGCCACTCTCACGGCCACCCCAGCATCAACCTGTTGGGCTCTGGCTATCCTTCTGCCTCAGCCTTTCAAAAGTAGCCAGAACTACAGGCGCGCGCTACCATGCCCAGCTAATTTTTTGATATATTGTAGAGACAAGGTCTCACCAAGTTGCCTAGGCTGGTCTTGAGCCCCCAGGCTCAGGCAATCCTCTTGCCTCAGTCTCCCAAAGTGCTGGCATTACAGGCTGAGCCACGGAGCCCGGCCAGAAGTCTAGGATTTTGATCTGCCATCGACTCTAATTTGGGAAGACACAGAATGAGGCAGCTTTACTGGTGTCAGCACATTTTAACTTAGTTCCAGGTGGATTCTCTTAATTTCACCCAGATCTTTCCTCCTGGGTACAGCCTGTTGATCTCCAAGGAGGACGCCAAGCCTTCTCACCCCATTCCAGGCAAGGATGTTGTCTCCTTGGTCAGCTGCTCCCAGGTCCTCTCTGGACAGGCGAGATCATGGTGTGGAAAGGGAGCAGGTAGTAGGAATAACAGCAGCCAATCTGCATCTGGTGAACTTTCCCTGTGTCTTTGGTGCTTTGTGCATGGTGTTTCACTGAATTCTCCCAGTAACTCGATGAGGCAAGTATTCTTATCATTCCCATCCTTTGGAAGAGAAAGCTGAGGCTTAAAGAGCACAAGTTATTAGCCTAAAGTTATAAAATTTATAAATACCAGGGCCGACGTTGGAACTGTGTCATCTGTTTTAAAAGCAACTGCTCAACCGCTGTGCTAGTGAAACCTTCCCATCATCGGATTTTGGCTTTGGGATGTGTCGTGGGCAGGGAGACAGAGGGGGAAGGGGAAGGAAATGTTGCAGATTTATTTTCCTCATTTTACTTGGCTTGGGCTAATATTAAAATTATTTTGAGCACTCCACTGACAGAGGCGGAAGAGAGAACCCAATTCGATATTAAATATTTGCGATGGAAAATTTGCACAGTCTTTTTTGAATGGAAGATATTTCCGAGTAATTCCCCTGGGACAAATTCAGCCCGTCATTCCCTCCTGCAGCATGCTTCCTGTGGTTGCTTCACTGTTCTCAGAAATGAACATTCCTGACTTTGAAGTCTCGGGGTTATGTCGGGCTAGATGTTGAACTGTGCCTTGGTTTCCCTGGCAATGTATGAATAGAGGGGAGAGGGTTGCAGTTGCACTTAATTGCTTGAGGTGCAATTCTGTGATGTTTGCAAATTATGCTCAACTGGGCCCATCCAGTCACGGGTGGGCTCTGTCACCATCGTAATACAGCAGCTGATACTGAGCGAGGATTTGCTGGGTGCTATGCATGACACCACCCACCTCACATGCCCTGATTCTTCTACTCTTCTAATCCTAAGGCCTTCCTCAAGATGAAGGCCCCATGAACCTTAGTTTATAGACTGAGAAACTGGAGATCAGAGAGGTTACATTTTGGGCCCAGCTGGCAAGCAGCAGAACTGGAACAAGGAGCCAGGACTGTTGGACCGAAAGACCTCATTCTCTATACCAGTGTGCTGTGGACCAGAACTGTCGTCAGGGCCTGAACTGGCCCATGGAGGAGCTGGGAATTGCTTCCAGAGTCCCTGCCATGGGGAGCTGGCATTTCTGGCACTGAGGATGACCTTCCTGCTCATCTGACTCGACTGCCCTTTTATCTGCTGTGTACTCACAGATGACCTTGGTCTGGTGTATATCCAGACAGATAAGTAATGAGAGTCTTTCCTTACTGGAAGATCGGAGGCCCATGTGGTAGGACCTTCGGATAAGAACAGCTGGCCAGATGTGGTGGCTCATGCTTGTAATCCCAGTACTTTGGGAGGCCAAGGAGGGCGGATCGCTTGAGGCCGGGAGTTTGAGACCAGCCTGGGCAACATAGCGAGAGCTTGTCTCTACAAAAAGATAAAATAAAATAAAATTAGCTGGGTGTAGTGGCACACGCCTGTAGTCCCAGCTACTCAGGAGGCTGAGGCTACAGGCTCACTTCTGCCTGGGAGGTCCAGGCTGCAGTAAGCTATGATCGTGCTGCTGTACTCCAGCCTGGGCAACAGAGTAAGACTCTGTCTTTAAAAAAGAAGAAGAAGGAGAAGAAGAAAAGCCTTGGATGTCTGAAGTAGCACTGTCTTTTTCTTGTTGCGACTGTGTAGTTTGAATTAATAGCAGCTCTGCCAGAGTCTGGCTTCTGACGAGGTTAACACCTGGGATGTAAACTCCAGAACAGAGGCCTTGTGCTTTGTGTTGGCTGCTGTGTCCCCGGTGCTCAGAAGAGCATGTCGTGGGGGCTGAGGACACATTTGTTGTCTTTACTTCTAACTGATGCCTCCACTGTTGACCCCTTCAATCTGTCTTCCTCTAAGCCGAACTGTCTCATATACTGTTCCTGTTGCATCAAGTGCTATCCCCTGTGTGCAACATGCGATTCCCTACTCTTTGCCTGCTTAGTTCCCTCTCTCCTTCAGAGCTCAGCCTAAAGGTCACCCCTTGAGACAGGCCTTCCCAGACCTCCAGTAGCCTGCCCCTGTGTCTGTGCTAAATGGTCTTGTAATGCCCCTGTGCTTTCTTATCAAGGCACACGTCTCAGTTTATAATTACACATACATGAGTAGAACTGTTTTATATCTGGCCTCGCCCTAAATTCTCAGGTCCACGAGGGCAGAGGCCCTGTCTATTTTGCTCACTCTCATCCTCCCTGGGCTCAGTACCTGCTCACTAAACATTTGTGAGCAAATGGGCTCTCCACCCTCCCCATCGACACTGAAAACCTGCGGAGCAATAGGTTCTAGTGCCTGCGTGTTTACAACTGGCTAAGGGCTTTTCTCCCCACCTCCGCCCCTCACAACAACTCCCTTGGCTCACTGAATCACAGATGGGAGTGACTTTTTTTTTTTTGGAGTCACTGTCTCTATCCATCATGCAGATGGAGTGCGGCGGTGCAGTCATGGCTTACCACAGCCTCAACCTGAGTTCAGTCCATTCTTCTGCCTCAGCCTCCCAAGTAGCTGGGACTGCAGGTGCAAGCCATCGTGCCTGGCTAATTTTTTATTTTTATTTTTGTAGAGATAGTCTTGTCCTATTGCCCAGGCTAGTCTCAAACTCCTGGGCTCAAGCTATCCTCCCGCCTCGGCCTCCCAAAGTGCTGGGATTCTAAGTGTGAGCCACTGTACCTGGCTGGGAATGATTTTGGTTCCCTTTGGATCCATGACAACTTGGGTTCAGGGAAGGTGTGACCCATCCTCACCATAGCTACAGACTAGGGGAGCGAGGGCTGTGGTGTTTACTGAGTAACTGAGAGCTCTTGCTGATCTAGAAGTCTCCATTTTCAGCCCTTTATCAGGACCAAGGCGACCCAGGTGTCTCTGTAGCCTGCTCCTCACACACAGGCTATGTCTTCGGTGCCTCCCTTCCACTCATGGTCTCTGGTTAGCACTGAAATGAATGAGCCTTTCACCAGGGACAATGGGGGAGGTTGCTACATCAAAACCTAGAATCCTTTTCATCAGGGAGGAGCTAGGTCATGGCGGGAGTCTGGAGGCGTGCAGGGATCTAGCGTTTGAGATCCAAGCAAGAGGGAAGTGGGTGGGTGAAGCGTATTGCCAGCTGTGAACTGTCACTGGGCATGGGTACCTTCGGCTGCTCTCACGAGCTGTCTTCGTGTGTGAGGGCTGAGACATGCAAGAGAGGCTTAACATCCTGCCCAGCTCCCCTGGTCTCATTCCTTCCCTCTCGCCCTTTCTTCTTACTGACAGCACAGCTCAGACTCTCCCTTACTCGGCCCTGCCCTACCAGTATTGGCTTTCAGCTCTCCCGGCCGACATCCTGTGGACGCGGCAGTTCAGACAAATAGCAAGATCATCAAAGACAGGCGCATGAATGAAAAACTGCTTTATGACATGCCTTCAAAGTGTCTTTTTAGAAGTTCAAAGGATGTGGCGAGGAGGCAGGGGAATCAAAGAAGACAGGGCGAGCCATGAACTCTCTGAGGAATCGTGGGGTTTTTCACAGTATATTTTCTATGACGCTCGTGATGTAAAAAATCAAAAGTATTCCCAGCCCTGAAGGGTTCTGTGTGAGTACACGTGGTGAGAGAAGAAACGGCACACCTTGAGGAGAAGGGCTTCACCCTGGCACCCTAAGTCACCTGTTTTGTATCTGCATTTCCTGTTTGGACCTCGATCGAATATTTTGATCTAAGGAGGACTGTCCAGAGATGGAGATTGAAGACTGCTGCTGCGGTTCGATGGAGATGAATAATTTAGTCTGTGTAGAAATTCCCCATTACCTCTTCCATTTAAAGGCTGCTAGAGCCGGGTTGTAGCAGTGGCTATGCAGAGCTCAGAAAAGATCTGCATAGATTGTCAGATCCCAAAGACTTCTGTTCTGACAGGTAGGAGGACCAAGATTCTGCTTTGGCTGGAGTTGGCCCTGATTGATATGCTGATGGGAACACCATTGATATTCTCATGCAGAAATGCCTTATGCCCACTCCATTCAGAAGGCTTTGGCAGCTAATACAGTGCCTGGCACATAGAGGGTGCTTGAATGAAATGAGTGAATGACCAAACAAATGAACAGCTTTGCTTTTGTTACCCTAGAGTAGACTCTTCCAAGTGAATTCTCCTTGGGCTAGTCAGGCCCAGCACAATGGACATGTGATGAGATTTGAATGGCTGCATTAGTCAAGTCTCTATGGGGTTTCAACTGGAAGGAATGGATACCCCAACTCAGAGTGGATTGAGGTAGAGAGAATTTTGCTGGATTAGTACTACTGAAATCTCCAGCGCAGATTTGACGTCTGCCTTGTGCCAACAATGCCCCAGCCCTATCTTTCTTTACTTCTCCACTCAGCTCTGCTTTGCTGTGTTTTAGCTCTGTTTTCAGATAGACCTTTCCCTAGGGCTATCAAGGCAAAGGGAGTATTATTTGGTGGGTAAGAACACAGTATCTGGAGCTAAATCCCCAGTCCCTCACTTACTAGTTGTACAGACATAGATAAATTTCTTAACATTTCTGTGCCTCAGTTTCCTTGTTGGTAAATTAGAAATGATGATACTTATAGTTACAATTTATCGTAACAGTCTGGTTCCAGAGTCAGTACTATTGATCTCCGAACTAAAGAATTTACAACTCATAGAATTGATAGGGGAATTAAATGAGACTATATATAAAATTAAATGAGAATATATAATTAAATGAGAATATATAGTTAAATGAGAATATATATGATTAAATATATAATATGTATATATATATTCTCTCTCTCTCTCTAGAGAAAGAGACACTTGAGGCAGTTCTTAGCACAAAGAATTCATTTAACTTTATCTAAAAAAAAAAAAAATTGAGCCGGGCTTGGTGGCTCAGCCTGTAATCCCACACCTTGGGAGGCTGAGGTGAGTTGATTGCCTGAGCCCGTGGGTTCGAGACCCGCTTGGGCAACTTGGTGAGACCTCATCTCTACAATAAATCAAAAATTAGCCGGGTGTGGTAGCATGCGCCTGTAGTTCTAGCTACTTGGAAGGCTGAGGCAGAAGGATCACTGGAGCCCAGCAGATCGAGGCTGCAGTGGCTGGGAATGGCCACTGCACTCCAGTCTGGGCGACGGAGTGAGACTCCAACTGAAAAAACAAACAAAACAAAAAAAATTGCTGCAAACTGTTGGCCTGTCTCCTGTGCTCTCAGTAGCATGAGCAGAGAGAAGCAATTCTTCCTAAGAGTTCCACAGAACCCTCAGAACTGGGTCTTGTTGATTCTTTTTGGATCACATATCCATTGCTGAACCAGTCATTATGGCTAAGGGACTGCAGTTCAGATGAGCCAGGCCACTTCATATGCCCTCCCCGGGGCTGGGTAGAGTTGGTACCTCCTAAATCACCTTGACTAGAAAGGTTTCTTTGGAGCAAAGGAAAAAAAAAAAAGATAGAGTTACTAGAAGTGGAGATACAAGAGAAGTCCCCTATGCCAAGTGTCCACATTAGCAACCAAGGTTGTCTGGATTTCTTGGGGAAAAGGGGCATCGCAGCTGGTAATGTAGATCAGAAGGTGGCCAGAGCCCGACCTCTAAGTCCTGCTGGATCCTCCGTCCACAGTGGAGTAGTGAGGGAAGAGAGCTGAATGGGTTTGGAAAGAAGCGCCATCTTTAAGGCTCAACTTGCTGGGCCACATGGGGCAGCGGTCAGAGAGGTCAAGTCAGGAAGTCAATCGCTAGTTCACTGAATCTGCAGGAGGGCAAATAGGACATAATTACCCAAATGACGTGTGGGCAGACCCCGAGGCCATCCTGTGAGCGGTGCTGGGTAAGCATTTGCAACCACTAATGATGCCCCTCAAGACCCTGGTGCTTCCCAGAGATGGCGCCACCAGCCCCGGAGTCCCCGTTCCCATGGCCCCGGGTGAGTCAGGCGGTGCTGAAGGAGGGCCCCACCTGATTCACCAGTCCCACTTCCTTTACTTCCTGGTGGTCCCACCCACACCACCACCACACCCAGATTAGCACTGACCAGCAGGACTCAAATTAGCTTCTGAGGCAAAATGGGATCTTGGTCCAAGATCCTGTGGGTGGTGGGGAAATTACAAAGGGGCCCAAAGTTAGAGACACCAGCTCATCAGTTTCCACTTAGATCCCTTCCGCCTTCCCTCTCTGAGCCACCTACTGCTAGAGGAGGGAGAAGGACACGTTCCCTCCAGGCACGGAAGGGGTCGTTTGGAAATGAGCATGCGCAGTGAGTACCCACGTCATCGGAATACCTCGACGGGACAAGTCAGTTGTTGTTATTTGTGTGTGTGTGATGGGGGGAGCCTAGTTGTTCCGGATAGTATTTCCCAGGCTCGTCATTCCGCAGATGACCTCCCCTTCCCCGCCTTGCCTTATTATTTCCCATACACTGATGACCTTGTTTAATAAGTCAGTAGAACATGAGACCAGCAGCTTTGCAGTTTTCTCTTTCAGAACCATCTCCTGCAAACTGCGGGAACTTCGTCCACGGTATTTACTTCTATGTTACCAATTTGTCTTTTCTGACTCCTTCCTTTAAACCTGATGACTCATCTTAAAAATAATCACCTGGCCTCAACTCCCCACTATCGCTGTGGCTATCCCTACCCTTTCTCTGCCTCATATGTCTTGAAAGACAAGCTTGCTTGCTGTCGCCGCTTCTCAGCTCCTGTCCCAGTCTGGCTTCTGCTTCCACCACGCCACAGAAACTGCCCTTCTAAGCCCAATAACAAGCAGCTCAGAGGTCTCCAATGTTTTGAATAGTTCATCCCTGTTAGGGGAAAGAAAAAATGAGTATGTGCTTCAACATGTGACTATGTATTTATAAGTTATATACATATATGCTAGTGTATACATATTATTTTGGTTTTTTTTTTTTTTTTTTTCAGTTGGAGTCTCACTCTGTCGCCCAGACTGGAGTGCAGTGGCCGCTCCCGGCCACCGCAGCCTCGACCTGCTGGGCTCCGGCGATCCTTCCGCCTCAGCCTTCCAAGCAGCTGGAATTACAGGCATGTGCTACCACACCCAGCTGGTTTTTTTATTTATTGTAGAGATGAGGTCTCGCTGCCCAGGCGGGTCTCGAACCCGCGGGCTCAGGCCATCCACTCACCTCAGCCTCCCAAAGGCGCGGGATTACAGGCTGAGCCACCGAGCCCTGCACATATTGTATATATTATAAAATATAAGCCAAAATAATTATTTGAAAAGATGATTTTAATATGCAAGTTTGAATCTTCTGCCTAGCAGAGAGTCACCTGCATGCCTCTTTGGTCGAATTACGGATCTCAGCGTACTTTATTTTTTGCCAGCTTGATTGAGATATAATTGAATGCAGTAAAATTAATTTCAAATGTACAATTCAATGAGTTTAGACAAAGACATAAAATCTTATAACTACTTCCTCAGTTATAATATAGAACCTTTCTATCACCCCTAAAGTTTCCTCATTTTTCTTTGCAACTAATTACTTATATCTACTCCTGTTCCCTAGAAACTAGTGACCTGCTTTTTACCCCATGATGTTGTATTTTCTAGGATTTTATATAAATTAAATCACATGGTACGCAATTTTTTGTGTCTGGCTTCTTTCACCCAACGCAATGCTTTTGATATTCATTTGGCTGCATGTATGGGTAGTTTCTTCCTTTTATTTTTTTTTTTAATTTATTTTATTTTTTTTTAATTTTTGAGTTGGAGTCTCACTCTGTCGCCCAGACTGGAGTGCAATGGCCGCTCCCGGCCACCGCAGCCTTGACCTGCTGGGCTCCAGCGATCCTTCTGCCTCAGCCTTCCAAGTAGCTGGAACTACAGGTGCACACTACCATGCTTGGCTAATTTTTTTTTTTTTTTTTTTTTTATTGTAGAGATGAGGTCTCACCAAGTTGCCCAGGTGGGTCTCGAACCCGCGGGCTCAGGCAATCCACTTACCTCAGCCTCCCAAGGTGTGAGATTACAGGCTGAGCCACCGAGCCTGGCTTGGTTTCTTCATTTAATGGCTCAGTAATTGTCCGTTTTATGAGTATAATATGTTTATTCATTTACCCGTTGAAGGACAGGGAAGTGGTTTCCAGTGTTTGATTATCATGATTAAAGATTCTATGAGCATTGACATACAAGTCTTTGTATAAATATATATTTTTATTTATCTTGAGTAAATTCCTGGGAGTGGGATTTCTAGGTCATGTGGTAAGTATATGTTTAACTTTATGAGAAACTGCCAGGCTGTTTTGTAAATTGCCTGTACCATTTTGTATCCTCATCAGCAATCTATGAGTGTTTTGCTTGCTCCCATATCCTCACCAGCACTAAATATTGTCAAAATTTTAAAATCTTTGCCACTAAAGGGCATAAATAGTAATATCTCATTTGCTTATTTGCCACCAACATCTGCTCTTTGACAAGATGTCTGTTTTATCTACTTTTAAAAACAAATTAGGTTCTTTCTTCATACCATTGACTTGCAACAGTTCTTTACATATTCTGTGTATATATATATATATATATATATATATATATATATACATATATATATATATAATTTTTTTTTAAAATCAGAAATAGGTTTTGCAAACATTTTTTTCCTAGTGTGTTGCTTTTTCATTGTCTTGTCAATGTTCTTTGAAGAGCAAAAATGTTTTATTTTAATTGGGCTCCATGGCTCATATCTGTAATCCCAGCTACTCCAGAGGCTAAGGCAGGAGGAGTGCTTGAGCCCAGGAGTTAGAGGCTGCAGTGAGCTACGAATGTGCCACTGCACTCCTGCCTGGGCATCAGAGTGAGACCTTATCTCTAAAGAAAAAAAATTGTATTCTGATGAGGTACAATCTATCAATTTTTTTCTTTTATGGTTATGTCCTATTAAAAACATCTTTGCCTAACGCAAGTTTACTAAAGATTTTCACTCATGTTTTTCTCTAAAAGTTTAATGACTTTAACTTTTACATTTAAGTCTATAATTAATTTTGAGTTAAATTTGCTTCTTGTGTGAGGTAAGAGTTTTTGTTTGTCTTTGCATGTGACTATCCAATGGCCTTGGCACCATTTGTTCAAGAGATGGTCCTTTCCCCATTGAATTGCCTTGGCATTTTAGTTGAAAGTCAGTTGACCATAAATACATGTATCTATTTCTGGAGCCTGCCTCATCCATCTGCATGGCTGTTCTATATCTATACCACACCGTCATGAGTACTGTAGATTTATAAGATGTCTTGAAATCTGGTGTGACCCTATAATTTTTGTTTTTTTGAGTTGGAGTCTCACCCTGTCGCCCAGACTGGAGTGCAGTGGCCACTCCCGGCTACCGCAGCCTCGACCTGCTGGGCTCCGGCGATCCTTCCACCTCAGTCTTCCAAGTAGCCGGAATTACAGGCATGCGCTACCACGCCCAGCTGAGTTTTTGATTGATTGTAGAGATGAGGTCTCGCTGCCCAGGCGGGTCTCGAACCCGCGGGCTCAGGCAATCCACTCACCTCAGCCTCCAAAAGGCGTGGGGTTATAGGCTGAGCCACCGAGCCCGGCTGACCCTATAATTTTTTAAGATCAAAATTGTTTAGACTTCTCTTCTTTTTAATGGGTTTAAATTTGTCATCTTGCTGTTTGTTTTCTTTTTTTTTTTTTTTTTTGAGTTGGAGTTTCACTCCGTCGCCCAGACTGGAGTGCGGTGGCCGCTCCCGGCCACCGCAGCCTCGACCCGCTAGGCTCCGGTGATCCTTCCGCCTCAGCCTTCCGAGTAGCCGGAATTACAGGCGCGTGCTACCATGCCCGGCTGATTTTTTTGATTGATTGTAGAGATGAGATCTCGCCGCCCAGGCGGGTCTCGAACCCGCGGGCTCAGGCCATCCACTCACCTCAGCCTCCCAAAGGCGCGGGATTACAGGCTGAGTCACTAAGCCCGGCTGCTGTTTGTTTTCTATGTGTCCCATCTGTGTTTTTCATTGCTCCTTTTAAATTCTATCTGTATTCTTTGGATTAAGTGCTTTTTAATTACTTTAGCAACTTTATTGAGGTATAAGCCACATAACATAAAAATATCCCATCTTAAACCAGGCTCGGTGGCTCAGCCTGTAATCCCGCGCCTTTGGGAGGCTGAGGTGAGTGGATTGCCTGAGCCCGCGGGTTCGAGACCCGCCTGGGCAGCGAGACCTCATCTCTACAATAAATCAAAAAATCAACCGGGCGTAGTAGCGCGTGCCTGTAATTCCGACTACTTGGAAGGCTGAGGCGGAAGGATCGCCGGAGCCCAGCAGGTCGAGGCTGCGGTGGCCAGGAGCAGCCACTGCACTCCAGTCTGGGTGACAGAGTGAGACTCCAACTAAAAAAAAAAAAAAAATATCCCATCTTGAGTATAAATTTAACTGGGTGTACTGACTCATGCCTGTAATCCCAGCACTTTGGGAGGCCAAGGCAAGAGGATTGCTTGAACCTAGGAGTTTGAGACCAGTCAAGGCAACATAGCAAGACCTTGTCTATACAAAAAATAAAAATAAAAAAATGTTGCCAGGCATGATAGTGCATGCTTGTAATTTCAACTAGTCAGAAGGCTGAGGTAGAAGGATCGCCTGAGCCCAGGGGGTTGAGGCTGCGGTGAACCGTGTTCATACCACTGCATTCCAACCTGGATGACAGAGACCCCAACTCGGAATAAAAGTATCCAATTCAATGATTTTTTTTTCAGTTGGAGTCTCACTCTGTTGCCCAGACTGGAGTGCAGTAACGTGCTGATGGCCACCCCAGGGTCGACCTGCTGGACTCCAGAGATCCTTCTGCCTCAGCCTTCAAAATAGCTGGAACGACAGGCGCATACTACTACTCTCAGCTAATTTTTTGATTATATTGTAGAGTCGAGGTCTCACCATGTTGCCCAAGCTGGTCTTGAACCTGCGGGCTCAGGCAATCCTCTCACCTTGGTCTCCCAAAGTGCTGGGATTACAGGCTTGAGCCACTACACCTGGCCCAATTCAATGATTTTGAATAAATTTACAGAGTTTTGCAATCATCACAACAATTCATTTTAGAATATTTCTATCACTCCAGAAATATCCCTTGTGCCAATTTGTAATCAATATGATTTCATTGTAATTAGCTATATCTCTTTTTATTTTTTTAAAGATTTTTTTAGGTTCACAGTATAAATCTTTAACTTATCAGTCTTTCTTCAGGGAGCACATACTTATATTTAGTATAAGAAACTTACAACATTATATTTCCATCCCTTCCCCTTCCTGGTCTTTCTGCTATTCTTGTCATTCATTTTATTTATACATGCACTGTAAACCTCTCAAAACATTTTCACTATTTTTCCTTTAAGCAATCACTTCTCTTTTAAGAAGATCTCTAAAAGTAAGAAGAAAAAGTATTTTATATTTACCCATACATTCTCTTGTAGATTCTGATTTCCATTTGGTATCATTAGTCTTCTGCCTGAAAGACTTCCTTAAACATTTCTAAAAGTGGCAGCCTGTTTGTGATGAATTTTTTCTTTCTATGTTTGAGAATGTCTCTACTTCACCACTGTTTTTGAAAAATGTTTTTGTTGAGTCTAGAATTCTAGGTTTTCAGTTTCTTTTATTCTGTCAGTTCTTTAAAGATATAATTGTCTTCTGAGTTGTATTGGTTCTGACAAGAAGTCTGCTGTCAATCTTTGTGTTTCTCTTTTTTCTTTGGCTACTTTGAATTTTTTCTCTTTATCACTAGTTGTAGGCAGTGTAATTACCATATGCCTTGGTATAATCGTCTCTGTGTTTCTTCTCTTTGAACTTTACTAAGCATATTGCATCTGTGAGTTTATAGGTTTTCTCAAATTTGGAAATTTTTTGACCCTTATTTTTTCAGATATATTTTCTGCCCACAATTACTGTCTTCCTTTCTTCAGATCCTAATTACAAGTATATTGGCTTGCTTGATGTCCCAAAGCTCACAGATCTCTGCTCATTTTTTCTGTTAATATTTTATTTTAGATGGTTTCTATTGAATTTTTTTTTTTTTTTGAGTTGGAGTCTCACTCTGTCACCCAGACTGGAGTGCAGTGGCCGCTCCTGGCCACCGCAGCCTCAACCTGCTGGGCTCCGGCGATTCTTCTGCCTCAGCCTTCCAAGTAGCTGAAACTACAGGCACATGCTACCACACCTGGATAATTTTTTGATTTATTGTAGAGATGAGGTCTCACCAAGTTGCCCAGGCGGGTCTCGAACCTGCGGGCTGATGCAATTCACTCACCTCAGCCTCCCAAAGTGCTGGGATTACAGACTGAGCCACCGAGCCCAGCTCTATTGCTGTTTTTTAAGTTCATTAATCTTTTTTTCTGCAGCATCAAATCTGCTTTTAATCCCATTCAGTTTATTTTACACCTCAGACATGTTTTTTGTCTTTAGAAGTTTGATTTATAACTTTTTATAACTTTTTTTCCTGTCTATCATGTCTCTCCTTAGCATGCTAATACTTTCCTTTCACGTCCTTGAACATAAATAGTTGTACTTTGGTTTTCATGTTTTTATATACTAACTTTGTCATCTGTGACATTTCTGGATCTGTTCCTTTTGATTAATTTTCCTCCTCATTAGGGGTATATTTTCCTACTTTTTTGCATGCCTAGTAACTTTTGACTGGATGCCAAATATTGTGAATTCAATATTGTTGAGTGCAGGAGTGTTTTTGCGTTCCTGTCAGTATTGTTGGACTTTGTTGTTCTGGGATGCAGTTATGTTCCTTGGAACTAGTCTGATCCTTTTGAGCCTTGCTTTTTAGCTTTGTTAGAGTGAGTCTAGAACAGCATTTAGTCTAAGCCAGGGGCTGACAAACTGGCCCACAGGCTAGTTGCCTATGTTGGTAAATAACATCTTCTTGGGAAACAGCCACACCCATTTGCTTACTTACTGCCTCTGCTGCTGTTGTGCTCCAGGCGCAGAATTGTGTGTGGAATCTTGTTTTCTAGGAGTTAATAAGAATAATGTCTAACATTTTTGAGTGATTAATACATATCTGGCAATGTGCTAAGTACGTCATACATATTTCTAGTCCTCTGCAACAATTCTGGGAGGGAGGTACTTTTGTTATACTCATTTTGTAAGTGGGAAAACTAAGGTTCAAAGATGTTAAGTTACTTGTCATAGGCGGACAAGCTAGAATTTAGACCCAAATTTGTCTGACCAGACTAGGCTGATCAACTGTGTTGGTTTCTCTGAGCTCTTCCTAATCTCAGCAGTGAAAGTCAGTCCTGGACAAACTGGGGCAGCAGACCACCTTAGTAAGCTGCACTGTTCTCCCTGGATCTCTTATCTATGCCCACATCACACTTTCTGTGTAATTTAAACTCTGTGAATGCATGTTAAGTATTTTGCATGATGCCTGACACACAGTAAATGCTTAAAAGTGGAAGCTGTCATTAATTGGTCCTTCTGAATCTGTTACAGCAGACGCTTGTTATGCTTTTTGGCTACCCAACATCTGGATATCATTCCCCTGTGTGGGAATCTTCTGCCTTGTGAGGCTGGGTCCTTCTCCCACTCCAGAGGCTTACCTTACCCTGACCTCATCCTGGCAGCTAGAGCTCATGCACGTGATCCAGGCCCCACCTGTCGGAAGCCCATGCGCTTACACCCATCACAAGCAGGATCTGAATTCAGTCTGATGAGTATGGCAGCAGTGACCATGTTCAGGCTCTTGGGTGGCGGTAGCGTTCTGGAAGCAGAGGCCCAACCATGGCTGTGAGCGAGAACCTGTTTCCAGCTGGTATCACCAAGGGGTTTCTCTCTAGACGGAGCCCCGAGTGAATCTGATGCTTGCTCCTGGCGGCAAAGGGGCCAACCTTGGTTCTCTGGTTGTTCTGGAAAGTCTGTGGATCACCGCACATCGTTTAGCAATTTCCTTTTGTGCTGAATAAGCCAGAGTTGCTTTCTTTTCTCTACAATGGAGAGCGCCGATAGATACATATACCATCTGGATGTTGTGGGTACTTCAAACATAATGGGTCCCAAGTAGAGCTCCTTAACTTCCCTCAGAGACCTGCATCTCTTGTGTTCTTCATCTCAAACATAGTTCCTCAGTATTTACTGGATTTATGAAGTTAGAAACCACAGAGTCACTTCCAACTCCTTCCTAATTCCCCAGCCTTCTCAGTGTTTACCAAAAAGGGGTCTGCTCCTTCTCACTTTTCCTCTCTGCCTTCTCTGCCACTGTCTTCACCCAGGCCCCAGGACCTCTTCCTTGTTCGTGGCACAGCCTCAGATCTGTTTGTCTTCCCGCCATTCCCCAACAGAGAGCATGGCTTGTGAGGGCGGAAGATGAGGACGAAACAGAAGAGAAAAGGAGGTGAATGAGGGCGGATTCAAACTGAAGAACTTAATGCCTGGGATGGGAGAGAAAAAAAATCCTTTTCCAAGAGCCTGAAAATAAAAGAGGAACGAATACAATTGATCCCCCTTATTCATAGATTTCATATTTGGACACTCACTAACTTGCTAAAATTTATTTGTAAATTAAAGGTTGAAGTCAAAATGGAGTAACTTTAGATAAAGAACAGCCATTTTAATATTGCTTAAGATTTGTCATGCTTTGCTAACTGTTTGTTTCACTCCCCAACGTGAATAAACTCATTTGCTTTGTCTTTGCAATTATTTGCTTTATTCCTGCAGCAAGGCCCACTTTGCCTCAGTTACCCCAACAGTAACACCCAAAATCAATAACTTCAGTGCTTTTGTGGTTATTCATGGACATGCTGGGAGTGGCAACACATTTGATTCACCCAACACACACGGTTCTAGCTGAGTTGAAACAGGGTGACTCTGCCTTCATTTTTCAGCTCTCCTACAGTAAACAAGTGTCCTTTAACAGTCTGTTTTGTGCCATGTTTTTCACATTTTGTGCTTTTGTTAATGATTTTGCTGTTTAAAATGGCTCCCAAGCAAAGCGCTGTCTAGTGTTCCTAAGCTCAAGATGGCTGTGATGTCCTTTATGGAGAAAATCTGTGTGTTAGAGGACCGTTGTTCAGGTTTGCATTTTAGTGCTGTTGGCTGTGACTTCAATGCCAATGAATCAACAATATGTATCAAACAAGGTGTCTTTAAACAGAAACACACACCAAACAAGTTGGCAAAATGTCAATCAGTTTGACCAGGGACTCATAGGAACCTAACCCTGTATTTCACCTAGAAGCAATGGTTCGTGTTTGCTAACTCAGAATTTGCTGTGACTTTATAAAACATAGCTACCACAAATGATGAGAACTGATGGCATTCTGGTGGTCATATTTAGCCCCTTGATCCTTAATAGTGCTTGATATGGAAAGGGGGGGTAGCATCACTGTACCCCCAAGTTTACACTTCTGGGAAAGATTGTATCAGTCAGGATTCAGCCAGAGAAACAAAACTAGTAGGAGAAATATATCTTTTTAAGAGATGTACTACATGGAATTGGCATACATAATTGTGGGAGTTGGCTAAGTAAACCTGGAATTCATAGGGCAAGCTGTTGGGAAGGATCACATGGGCATGGCTGAAGTTCACTCATTGGCAGTAAGAAAGGAAAATTCATTGAAGGAAAAGCAGTTGTGGATTCACCTGCTATGGGAACCTCTTTGACCAGGAAATTTGAGTCCTTTTTTTTTTTTGAGTTGGAGTCTCACTCTGTCGCCCAGACTGGAGTGCAGTGGCCGCTCCCGGCCACCGCAGCCTCGACCTGCTGGGCTCCGGCGATCCTTCCGCCTCAGCCTTCCGAGTAGCCGGAATTACAGGCATGCGCTACCACGCCTGGCTGATTTTTTTTTTGATTTATTGTAGAGATGAGGTCTCGCTGCCCAGGCGGGTCTCGAACCCGTGGGCTCAGGCAATCCACTCACCTCAGCCTCCCAAAGGCGTGGGATTATAGGTTGAGCCACCGAGCCCAGCTGAGTCCCTTTTAAGGACTTCCCTGATTAGGTTGGGCCCATGGATAATCTCCCTCTCTTAAAGTTAACTTACTAAGTTCTTTTTTTTTTTTTTTTTTTTTGAGTTGGAGTCTCACTCTGTCACCCAGACTGGAGTGCAGTGGCTGCTCCCGGCCACCGCAGCCTTGACCTGCTGGGCTCCCGTGATCCTTCCGCCTCAGCCTTCCAAGCCGCTGGAACTACAGGCGCGCGCTACCACGCCTGGCTCATTTTGATTTATTGTAGAGATGAGGTCTCGCCAAGTTGCCTAGGTGGGTCTCGAACCTGCGGGCTCAGGCAATCCACTCACCTCAACCTCCCAAAGGTGCGGGATTACAGGCTGAGCCACCGAGCCCGGCTAGGTTCTTAACCACATCTGTAAAACCCCTTCACAGCAGCACCTAGCTGAGGGTTTGATTGAAGAACTGGGAGAAGGTGTGTGTATGTTGCAGAAAGATTATTGCCCTTCTGTCTTCATCATTTAGTCTAACCAAGTCAACACATCTAAAGATCATTACAGTGATGCAGCAAATTTAGTGTTTTTTTTTTGTTGTTGTTGTTTTTGAGTTGGAGTCTCACTCTGATGCCCAGACTGGAGTGCAGTGGCTACTCCCGGGCACCGCAGCCTCGACCTGCTGGGTTCCGGCGATCCTTCCGCTCAGCCTTCCAAGTAGCTGGAACTACAGGCACATGCTACCACACCCGGCTAATTTTTTGATTTATTGTAGAGATGAGGTCTCGCCACGTTGCCCAGGTGGGCTTCGAACCCGCAGGCTCAGTCAATCCACTCACCTCAGCCTCCCAAAGCGCGGGATTACAAGCTGAGCCACCGAGCCTGGCTGTTTTTTTTTTGAGTTGGAGTCTCACTCTGTTGCCCAGACTGGAGTGCATTGCCTGCTCCCGGCCACCGCAGCCTCGCCTGCTGGGCTCCAGCGATCTTTCCGCCTCAGCCTTCCAAGTAGCTGGAATTACAGGCATGCGATACCACGCCCGGCTGATTTTTGATTTATTGTAGAGATGAGGTCTTGCTGCCCAGGCAGGTCTCGAACCCTCGGGCTCAGGCAATCTCCTCACCTCAGCCTCCCAGAGGCGTGGTATTACAGGCTGAACCACCGAGCCCAGTGAGTTTTTTTTTTTAATTAAAAAAAAATTTGTTTGACTGGGCATGGTTACTCAAGACTGTAATCCCAGCACTTTGGGAGACTGAGGCAAGAGGATTGCCTGAGTACGCGGGTTCATGACCAGCCTGGGCAACATGGTGAGACCTTGTCTCTGCAATGAATAAAAAAAAATTAACCAGGTGTGGTAATGTGTGCCTGTGGTTCTGGCTATTTGGAAGACTCAGGCAGAAGGATCACCTGAGCCCAGCAGGTCAACACTGGGGTGGCTGTGAACGTGCCGCTGCACTCCAGCCTGGGTGACAGAGTGAGACTGACTCAAAAAAAAATTTTTTTTGATTTAAAAAAAAAAGAGAAAAGACTAATGCAGTAGTGAGAAGGGAATAAAAATGGAACAAGGAGCTCAATCTGTAATTGACTGTGAAGAGCCAGTCGAGATAACCCAGTGACTTTGAACCAGCCTCAAATGTAGGTTTTAATGCAAGTTATTTTGTTTCTTGGAGTTGGGATGATGATGAATTCTACATGAGTGAAGTCATGTGATTTCACTTGGCTATCATCCTGAGTTTCATTGAACTCTTGCCTCTTTCCTAGGACCAGGCACAACTCTATGTGCCTTTCATAGACCAAGTACTTTGACCATTCTGATTTTGCAGAGAAGTTAACTAATTCTGTCAAGTGATGGAGCCAGTATTTAAATCTAGGTACTCTAGAGCCAGAGTCTGTGTTATTAACCTTCATGCTATGGGGGGCGTCTCAATATGGCATTGAAATAAGTCTTTTTCATGAAGACTCCCACATGTTTTAGGAGGGGAGGGTCTGTACGAGGACCACATGGGAGCTTGTGATTGTTGGTTGTCTGGTAGCAGAGGAGGTACACACTCTTGTCGGAGACCTCAGTGTCCCTTTCAATGCTGAAACCTTAGATTCTACTTCCAGAGTTGCATGTTCCACCTGGAGTCCCTTGAATCATCTAAACCTTGCAGATTCCTCGCTTGCCCCACATTAATGACTTATTTCATAAAGTCCCCTGGATTTGAATCCAGATGCTCCAATGAAATCTCCTGGTAAGGTTAGATCTTCCTACAGAACTTTCCTATTGGGCTCTGCACTGTCCCCCATTTTTCATTCATTCATTTGTCCAAGCAATCCAATGTTTGAGCATTTTCAATGTGCCAGGTACCATGCTAACTACTGAGGATATAGTTGTTGATAGAACACACAAGAAAGCTCTCAGTACCTTCAAAGTGATTACATTCCCATGCCCCAGAGAAAAGATCTGGAGGGGGTAGGATAGCCTGTCTAACAGGAAAGTGGGTCTATGATGCATACTGTCTTTCTTATTCAGCAGATATTTGCAAAAGTGTGTTTTTTTCTTTTATAGGTGAAGATATCAAGACAATTTTATATAGTAAAATCCCTCTTCATCAACCTCTTTCCCTTTTCTCCCTTCCCCTCCCAACTCTCTTCTCCAAAAGTGATTCATATTATTCATTTAGTGTATCTCTTTCTAGACCTTTCTTCTGTGCATTTATAAGCAAATAGGAATGTATTGTGTTCGAAAAGTACTTACGAGGTCTGACAATTAAGTTCGCAAGTTCATCCTTGAAAAGTGCTACATACCTTATTGCTGAATATCACTATGGTCACCTCCAAAGTACTCCCCCTGGGAAGCTATGCACTGATGCCAGCACCTAGACCACCCATCAAAGCAATTTTGGAATTCTTTTTCTGGAATGGCCATCAGAGCTACTGTATTACACTTGATGTCCTGAATGTTATCAAAATGTCTTCCTCTCAATATTTTCTTTGTCTTCAGGTAAAGAAAAATATCACTGGGGGCCAGGTCAGAGAGTAAGGAGGGTGTTCTGATACAGTTATTTGTTTACTGGCTAAAAACTCCCTCACAGACAGTGTTGTGTGAGCTGGTAAATTGTTGTGATGCAAGAGCTTCTTTGGGATCATTTTTGCGCACAACTTTCTCATGCCAAGATTTCTGATTAAGATTTTCCTATTTCTCTATCAGTGGCTGTTTGGTCTACGGTTAATGATTTTGGTGCGCCATTCAATGAATTTTTGCAATGTTTTTTCGTGTTGTTGTTTTTTTTGAGTTGGAGTCTCACTCTGTCGCCCAGACTGGAGTGCAGTGGCCGCTCCCAGCCACCGCAAGCCTCAACCTGCTGGGCTCCAGCGATGCTTCCGCCTCAGCCTTCTGAGTAGCCGGAATTACAGGCATGCGCTACCACGCCCGGCTGATTTTTTGCTTTATTGTAGAGATGAGGTCTCGCTGCCCAGGCGGGTCTCGAACCCGCGGGCTCAGACAATCCACTCACCTCAGCCTCCCAAAGGTGCAGGATTACAGGCTGAGCCACCGAGCCCGGCTTTGCAATGTTTTTTTTTGTCAGTTCTGTTTGTTACTGGCTGTGCTGACCTCTCTTCATCAGTGATGCTTTCTCTCTCCTCAGAAAAACATATAATCCATTTGTACACTTTCATTTTCTTCATGGCGTTATCCCCACAAACTTGGACTAACATGGTCCTGATTTCACTTCCACTCTTGCCAAGTTCAACAAGAAATTTAATGTCTGTTTGTTGCTCTAATTCAAGTGCCAACATTCTTGCAATGGCACACAAAAACATGCAACAATAATAATAAGTACTACTCAGCAAGACACATTGACACATTAACACAGCTGTGAGACACTGATATACCAAGGTTATGAAACCTTACTGAGTTGTTTGTTCAGTGCTGCCAGTATAAGCACATGGTGGCAAATTCACAAATTTAATTGTCAGACCTTGTATAATTATACACAATAGTTATTCCCTAAATGCTAACTCGTGAATGGGATCATTTTCATGTATGTTTCTTCCCAATTTCCTTGCTGCCCTCCCTGATTTCTGTCCCTTGCCAGGTTGAGTGGCTAGACAGGTAAGGGGAATTTTGTCTCTGGACGTCTGGTTTTTCCCATAAGCTATGTAGACTGGGCATGGACATAAAAGTTTGCTGTGTTAGTCTGTTCAGGCTGTCATTACAAAACACCATAGACTGGTGACTAAACAGCAGAACTTTATTTCTCACAGTTTTGAAAGCTGGGAAGTCCAAGATCAAGATGCCAGCATGGTTAGCTTCTGGTGAGGGCTCTCCTCCTGGCTTGCAGACAGCTACCTTTTCACCATGTTCTTCACGGTGGAAAAAAGTGCCCAGTCTCACTTTCTTCTCTTATAAAGACACCAGTCCTGTTGCATTAGGCCTCACCCTTAAGGTCTCATTTAACCTCAATGACCTCTTAAAGGCTATCACCAGATACAATCATATTGAGGGTCAGGGCTTCAACTGTGAATTTTGGGGGGACACAGTTTGGTCCATAGCATTGTCCATGGTGTCTGTACCTGCCTTCGGGCCGTTACATGCAGAGCTGGGCTGCTTCAGTCCCCTAGTTTAGGGTTCTGCCCCTTCTGTATCCCCCTACCCCCCATGGGACACTCTTTGGAAGGTTTGTTGACACACACACTTCTTAGATTAGAATTATTCCTTGCCCCACGACTCGAGGTAAGCTGAGGGCCTCCCTGTGGCCTTTATCCCTAGCATTCCATTTGAATTAGTGGAAACTTCAACCACCACTTTGTGAATGGTTCCAGATGTGCAGGCTTGGGGAGAGCAAGACAGCTGGAAAGCCTAAACTAATAAAATTAAAAGTCAAATTAAGCTTGAGGTGGGGATAGTTACCATCACTGGAGGATCTCCGAAGGGAGTGCCTGGTGGGATGCCTGTGGCCTGTTAAGAATAGGGAGCTCGCACCTTAGCTCAAGTCTTGTTTCGTTTTAAAGGCTCAGAAGGACAAAGACAGAAGCAAGTAGAGAAGAAAATGGAGTCTACACAGAGGTACTGAGAAAAGGGAACTGTTCACTGGGAGATTTGGGGGCCGGTTAAGAAGATGATTTCAAAGGAGAAACTCGATGACCACAAGGAGATTCTGTCGTGGGACTCTTGAGTCTCTGGGCATGCTCTGTTGACACATTTCCATAGCGGTTCAGATGCTGAGATGAAAGAGTGTGAAGGAGGAACTTAAGTGGATGGAGTGGGTGATGTTTGTGGAAGAAACGTTGGGAGGAATGAGCTCCTGGCTTGATACGGAAGGATGCTTGTGCAGCATGCCAGACAGGAGGACTGCGGGAGTTATCCCAAATGGAATGTCTGCTTGACATGGCAGAATTGTGTGGCAGATGGGACTGCAAAGTTAGATTCACGTGAACCAAAGGGCCAGTTGAGAGTGAGCAGAGGACAGGAATGTGAGACTGGGAATCTGCTCTCAATGCGGGTTAGCATGTCGGTCATGAGCATAGATGATGCTCAGTGTGAGAGTTCATCTCAGGGAGCTACAGGGAGGAAAGTCACTGTGCGTCCCCAAAGGTGAGGAGAGAAAGTACCAGAATGGTTACAATCCTAGACCTTGTGATCAGACAACCCCCAGCACTTTCTGGAGACAAATTATAATCCCTCCAAGCCTCAGTTTCCCCATCTATAAAGGTGGGTAAGAATAGCACCTACCTATCAGGGCTGTCCAAAGAACTAACTGAAGAACTGCCTGGGACGGGCTTAGTTCAGGGTAAATGCTAAATAAGTGTCCGTTACAATGATCACAGCTAAGCAATACATTCTGTGTCCTTATGATAAGGAAGGACATTTTTTACTTCAGTTTCTCAAGTCAGGTGGAGAAGGAAATAAATAGAACACAAAATCCATGCAAATGGATTTTGATCAAAGTCATGTAGGAGGGTTCACCAGGTTAGGAAGGGGAACTGGTCAACATGAGTGTGGAATAGTTGAAAGGCAGGGAAAAAAAGAAAAGAAAAGAAGCAAAGCTGACATCCTTGTTGCCTCTACTCTCTCCAGCCTGTGCAGAGCATCCGCGGTGTGCAGTGTGCCCCATTAGATGGGAGATTGCGTGGAAGTGGATAAGTCAGCCTCTGCTCATGTGGAGTTCACCATAAATGTCACAATCAGCAAAGCAAAGCTAACAATTATATAAGAATTAAACACAGCCAGTGGGCAGGATCGCAGATCCAGCCCAGACTTGGGTCTACCCAACCGAAGACCCATGACTTTGGGGACTTCATAGAGACCTCTCACAACTCGAGTGTTTCCTTCTTGTCCTGGACTGTCCTGGGTGCTCTATGAAATATGCAACCTGATCCCTGATTGTAATCTCGTTTTGGAAGAGGGTCAGTGGGAAGCCCATTCAGGAAGCGTTGGTGAGGGAGATAACACAAATGGGAATAGTGAAAAAGCAAGGGCAGATGCAGAACAAGAGATAGGACATTGGTAAATTTCAGGAGGACCAGCAAGGATGAGGCATAAAAGGAACAAACCTCACAGTTCTAGGCTGGGTGACCAGAAAGTCCTATTAAGGGATCTGGGACCACTGGAATAACTTGGACCAGTGGTTCTTACATTTAAGAGTGTTTAGGAGTCAACTATAGAGACTGCTAGTACTGTGGATTCCTGGGATCCACCCTAGACTTCCTGAATCTGGATCCCTGGGGCAGGCTTGGGCAGGTGCCCTGCAAATCACACTTTGAGAAATGCTGGACTAGAGAACACTAACCTCTCAACCTTGGTCTCCAGAAGCAGAGTCTGAGGCAAGGACGAAGGTGCTATTACTCTCTCTGGGAGGTGGACTCCCAGGACGAGTATGAGTGAAGCACAGGGAGGTGTGACAGGACATGTGGGTTTGTTTTTTCCTGCTGGCTGCCTTTTCAAAATAAGCCATGGAGGATCAAGCCAGCCACTCTACACATGGGGCTGCTCCAGACAATTTCAGGGCTGGAGCTGCTCCGTGTGCGGAGTTGGAGAGAGAAGGAAAGGGGGGACCTGGTCCTCTCCCCAACCTGCCCTGACTCCTGTTTCCCAGTGGTAGAATTCACCTCACTGGAGACTCACTCCCCCTCCCCTCAGGGTCATATCATTCGTCTTCTCAGCAGCCTCTCAGGAAGCCAGATCCAAGACCTCTGGAAGTTGAGGGGAACCAGGGCAGATGGGATGCCAGCCTAGAGAGGAAGGAGAGAGGCAGCAGTTGAGGACCTGTGAAAAGGTGCATGGGTTTGTGCCCCAACAGGGTAAAGACATCAGGCTGGGAAAGGGAGGCTTTTCAGTTCCATGAATAATTATGGTTTTGAAGCTAGATATGAAGAAAGATTTCTAGGGAAATCATCTAAGTAGTTATGTTAACAATGTTAATAAGAAAGGAAGTCAAGAATTTCTATCCATAGTAAATGTCTAAAATTGTCTTTATTTGTCTTTCTTTCTCTAGAACAACTTCCCGTAAAAGAAGGCACTGAGGATTAAATAATATACGTGAGCAGTTTCAGATTTTTGCAAGAGGGCGGCTACATACATTCAAGGGATCACTTGTTTATTTTATATCCTGAATTAACTTTCTACCTTCCTAAGGTAGTTCTAATACAAGGTTTCACTTGGACTAGAGAGCAAATGAGTTTGTGAATCTCGTCCAAAATCCCACAGCTTTTTCTCTGAAGACCTGTAAGTTCCTAAGACACTCTAAAAGGAATATAAAAATAATAATTGTAATTCTTAAGGGCTGCCAACTACATACTGGGTTCCAGAGAGTAATAACCTTCCTTAACGTTTACATGAAGGTTTCCATCTGTGTGTTACCAGAACTTGGCTAACATCACACACTGGCAAATGGCATTCATCTGTCATAGAAATAGGGGGAATTTAGTCACAGGAAGCTTAAATAACTGATCATGTCATATAAGGAGTTGGCAAGAAATAGACAATTAGACTTATTTTCCACTACCATCCTGAACCATGTGGCACTATTTCAGGTGGCTGTGAGATCCAGTCTTGGGAAGAATTGTCCCTTGACTGTCATGAAGATGTTGATAACTCAGTTGTGAGAAGTTCGTTTCAGTTGTGTTTGTGTATGTGTTTTCTGGACAGGGTGCAAAAAATTGTAGCTGCTTTTCATGCAAACTACTCGCGAAGAAAGGTAAAAGGACGGGTGGATAATTCATGGTTTGAGGTAGAAGTTCAAGGATAGAGAAGTGAACAACGTGTGGATTCCTAAGTGCCTTGGACAATGTGGAATCCAATTCAGAAGGAAAGAAAAGGTTTTGAGCAACTGAGAGAGCGGGAGGAGGAATAGAAGGAAATGAGAGGCTAGTGTCACGCAAGGAGAGAGAACAGGAAGGAGAGAGAGGTACTTGTGGGAAGTGAACGCAATCCACTCGGGAACTTATCAGAGGAGAGGTTTGCCATACAGAAAGAAGGGAAGAAGACTGTCTCATCAGCTATGAGTCTGAGGGAGAGGTTGGTTATTGGTGACTCAATCAGTAATGTCAGTCCTCACGGTTTTATTGAGCAGCCACCATGTATAAGGCATTAGGACGGCAACGGGAAGAAGAGTTTCTCTCCTACTTACTGACATCTTTCCTTTCTGGGCCTTCATGAGCCTACCTGTTTAGAAAAAGAAAGTCAGTAACCACGGTTGAACAGGATGCTCTGTTCCCAAGACCTCGTCCACCTTAGAGTTCTTTGATTCTGGGCCAAGATCGCTATGGCTCCACAGAGGCTGTAGCAAGTATATTCCTGTAGGCTGGATCCCTGTGGGGTTGAACAGTTGTTGTTTTAACTTCCTGCCTCCCAATCTTATTTCTATCAGACAGGATGATTTTAGTTGCAGATGGATAGGAAACCTAACTGAAGCCAGCTTGAGCATAAAAGGAGTTTATTGGCTAACAATACTGAAGAGTCGTGAGTGGATTCATTCAAAAGTGACGTGATCCAGGACCCCGAGTGCTGTTCCAGTGCTCTGGTTTCCCCTCCTTCTCCCTCTCTGTTCTGCTTCACCCGGGTGGTCCCCATTTTCAGATCTACTCTTCCCTGCGGCAGCAAGATGACCATCACAGCTCCTTTCAACCCTCTGCTTGGATAAAGAACGTGTCTCCCCAAGTGGAAGCTTCCACACACACTGGGAGTCATGCTAATTGTACTGTTTTGGGTCAAACACCTATCCTTGAACCAAACACTGTGGCCAGAGGGATTAAACTGTGTTCACTGGTCAGGACTGGGCCACTTGCTCTCCCCTGCAGCCTGAGATGTAGCCTGAGCCTTCTACACTGGGGAACGTGGGATGGCATAACCAGAAGACAGGGGAACGGGTTTTGGGGGGCCAAATATTAATACTGGACTACCATAGGCTTTGTGAAACCTAGAAAGAGACACGAGATTCTAATAATAAACAAGAAAAGGCCAGAGGGGCAAGAAAGGATTCCAATCCAGAGATGGCCTCTGGGACTGATGGACGGGCTCGGGTGACAGCTCACGGTCTACTCCCCTCTGAGTCAGGGATTTTGGACAACCCTGGTGGATGGCTACTTCCAGGAGATTACGGGGGAAACGCTCTACTTCCTGCTTAGGATTACACTCTTAACCCTCCCCTCCCACACAAGCCATATGTTCATTCTAAGCCCCAGCATCCAGCCAGAAAAGCCCTTTGTGTTTTCTTGGCAAAACTAGAGCCCAGTAATTAAAGTCCATATGCAAAGCTGCTACCTCCAGCCCACACCGAGGTCTTTTAATTAGTATGTAATTGGCCAGAGAGGTGCTATCAAACAGCTCCCAGCCTGGCTGGCTGGAAATGCAGTGTTTGAGAAGTCCCAGACCAGAGAGGGATAATGAATGCTTTAAGTCCCATCTGTTGGAATGATTTGTTTAAGGTATACATTTCTGTTCTGTTACTATTTTTAACAATCCTGCTTATAGCATTTCTTCAAACACTGTCACAAGGACCAGAGCATTCTTCAGAAGCAGGAGTGAGTCAGTGAGCTGGAAGGAGGCTTAGCAAATCCACGTTTTCCCTTTAGACAAATTCATCTCCCGCAGTGGTCATGGAGGTGGGGGTGGTGGGGGGCGGGTGGCACGAAGCAGTGCGTGGGACATTTGGTTTGCGTGGCAGGTCAGGAGCTCTGGAGTTACATCCTCCTCTAAGAACAGCCATCCGGAGATGAACCCGCGGGCAGTTTGTGGCCTTCGCAGGGAACGTGCCTTGCTGTCCACACTCCACGTGCACTGGGTGGGAGAGTCTGTCCTGACGCAAGGAGACACTTGGAATGCACCTGGGTAGACGAGAGCCAGCAGCTGTGGAGAAGCGCAGGGAGCAGGGAGCAGGGCGTGAAGGCTGTGGGCCCGATGAGGCCGGGGTAAGGCTTGGGATGTGGTGGGCTAAGGGTCGCCAGACTTCCTCCCAACTCTGACGACAGTGATCAGTCCCGATGGTATGTCATTATTATAGTGGTGGTAGCAATAATAACGGGGATAACATCATTGACTGCATGCTCACATGTGCCCGACCCTGTGCTGTCTGGTACAGATTGTCTCCTCTGACCTTCAGGCCAAACTAGGTGGTTGCTGCTGCTACTGCTCCCACTGTTTCATAGGCGATGACTCCGACACCTCAGTGGGTTCACTAACTGGCTCCAGGTCTCTGGCTAGGAAGTGCAGAGCTGGGGTGTGAGCCCCGCCGTCTGACCCCAGGGCCTGGGCTCTTGCACCACACTGTGACCTCTGGCCAGGTATCACAGAGCGCCTGGATTTGCCGTGCAAACATCTCACGGAAGGTGGAAGGTAGACAGAGGTACCTGGCTGAGCCCCTCCCAGGTCCTTCTTGTTCAGTTAGCCCTGTAGGCAAACCTGTAAGTGAAAACTCAAGGTTTAGAATAAAAAAACTCAAACTCGAAGCAGAGAGTAGAAAGGTGGTTGGCAGGGGACACAGGGGATGTTGGTTAACGGGTCAAGCATTCAGCTATAAGACGGATGCGTTCTGAGGATCTAACGTACAGCGTGGTTACTATAGCTAATGATACTGTGTGGTATGCTTGAAATTCGCTAAGAATGCAGACCTTAAACCTTCTTGCCAAGAAAAAAAGTAACGATGTGAGGTGATGGATGTGTTAATTAACTTGATTATGGTAATCATTTTGCCATGTACACATATATCAAATCACGTTGTACTCTTTAAATATATACAATTGTATGTGTCAATTATGCCTCAGTAAAGCTGAAAAAGACAGAAAATAAAAATAAAAATAAAACATATAAACGAGGTTTACAAGCACAGGCAGCCGCACGACCTGGCTCTCTAGGAGACACTGCTGTCCCTCTCGGCTCCTGTGCCTTCCCAGTCGGCCCCATCTGGGTGAGGAAGTGAGAGGGTGTTATGGCCGCCGCCCAGCGGAGGGGGTGAGAATGGTGTCTGTGTGGGGGGAGGCTGGGAGGAGGTGGGTTCAGGCCACTAGAGGGGTCCACACAGCCTTGGATGGGCCTTTCTTGTTCTTCCTTCATGCGGCCAGGACCCCAAGTGTCCGAGTACTGTTCCCTGGGAACTTCTCTCTTTTCTGCTCTCTCCTCTGCTTCTGTGGGTAAGAGACAGCGCCTGTTCTCAACGTCTGCCTTCCCTCCCAGGAGGCTAATAAGTAATTTGGGCTGAGGCCTGCCCACTGAGAGAAGGACTGACTGACTGTCCTTTTTTTATTCGCCACCTTCTTGTTATTTTTCAGTCCATTCATTCATTCATTCCTCAGTACACTCCTTTCTCTCCCTTGACCTGAGAGGGCCTGGAGAGGTGACCTGGTTTACTCCGCTCTGGGCATTTGGGACCATCGCCCCATTTTTCCGACTTGTTCTTCTCTTTGCTGGTGTGTCATGGTGGTGGCTCTTAGTGGAGGTTCAGATTCAGGGCGGGAGGTGGACATTCAAGGCCGGCCTAGGCGCTCACTCCTGCCAGCTCCACGAGGGAGGTCGACCCAGTCAGTATTGCTGGAGTTCTGCTCGTGAGCCAGTAACAGTGTTGCGTTTCCTTGCTTGGTCCTCTGTGCCCCTTCCCCTCAGGGCCTCGTGTGTGTGTGTGTGTGTGTGTGTGTGTGTGTGTGTGTGTGTGTGTGTGTGTTGTGAGTATTGGGAGGCAGCTGATTTGTGGCAGGACTTGGCCAGTAACAGTGTTGCGTTTCCTTGCTTGGTCCTCTGTGCCCCTTCCCCTCAGGGCCTCGTGTGTGTGTGTGTGTGTGTGTGTGTGTGTGTGTGTTGTGTGTGTGTGTGTTGTGAGTATTGGGAGGCAGCTGATTTGTGGCAGGACTTGGCCAATCCCTTCATGGTGCCCTGTTCCTCTCACTCCTGCAACCTCCGAGTTCTGGCGCCAGGACATGCCTGTGAGTTTCTTTGTTGAGCGAGTGGGGTCTAGATGGAAAAGGACAGAAGTACTCTTCCGTCCAGGGACTCACTGAACAGGGAAGAGTGGGATGGTGAATGAAAGCATTTGTGTGAGGTAGCCTGGGGCAGGGATAGGGAGGGGAGCTCTGGGCATGACAAGAAAGGGAAGTCAAAAAGTCTGTCTTCTAGATGGAAGTCCTGTTTGAAGAGAAAATTAGGGCTGGTTTAAAATACCATGTTTAACATAAATTAAAGGGGATTTAGGCTAGAATCTGGAGTCAGTGTTATTTGTCTGACACTTAAATCTTTGCTTCTAGAATGCTTTCTCCTTGCAAAATAACAGTATTTTAGGGTCTGGTTGTAATGCTGTATATCTTGGTTTGGAACAATAATGGATGACCCCGTATGAGAGTTATTTATAGCTTTCCTTTTTTGGTAACATCTGAAACAAAGATTGTTTAAAAAAAAGTCTTCCTCACATTCCTGATAAAATTTCAGGCCATGCCTGATGGTATCCCTGCTTGCAGTTCGGCCTCTCATCTAGAGACGGTTCCAGCATGCAAAAATTTCACGTGGGCTTCTTTGTGGCTTGTCTGCACCTGCTGGAGATCTGGTGCACCTATTAAAGTTACAAGGCGGCTATTAGCCACCAACTGACACCAAGATTATAGGTTAAACTCTGAATTGGTTTAAACGGTGTCATGTGTCCACCAGGGCAGAGAGCAAGGTGGGGGCATATGTTTGGCAAATGGTAGGAAGTCGCTCCAGCCTGGGAGGAAAGTCTGTTGGTTAACAACAGTCACACAATGAGGGGCAGGGCCGGGGTGGGCTTGTTGGAAAGGCTGTGCATCTGGAGTCAGAGCGACCTAGGTTTTGGATCCTGGCTGTGTAACCCCGGTGAGCCTCAGTTTGTTGTCTTGAAAGTGGGGCTGAGAATATTTGATTTATAAGGTAAAATTCAGCAAATTTGAATTCACATAATTCTTGCAGACATGAATGCCAAAAAGTTACACTGAGCTGCATTAGTAGAAAAATAGCAGCAGCAGCAGCAGCAACATTGGAGCAAGGAGAATTTTGTGGAAGCACCCAGCCTGCTAAATCAGGTCATTGAGAGGAAAGTTAAGCTTGTAGCTCTGGAGTCCCACAGTCCTGGATTCGAGTCCTGGCTCTGGTGCTTACTGACATATGCTCAAGCTGTGTGACCCTGGGCATCCCCTCTGTGCCAGTGTCCTTATGGGGACAGTGAGTACAGTACTCACACCTATTACAGAGTTGTGAGGGGTGAATGTTACTATGGAACAGTGCTGAGCTCCCAGGCATAGGAGATGGGTGTATCAGTCACCTTCTCTGCTAGTCACCTTGCTCCGTCAAGCAACAGTTTTTCCTCTTGCGTCACTACTACTCATTCTAGGCTGGAATGCTTTTTCTCTTCCTGCAAGTACCCTCCGATGCCTCCTACAAGCACGCCGCAGTTCCTGACTAATTACAGGCCATCTGCCCAATTTCTGCCACTGATGCCTGCCTCCTCCATGAATCTTTATTTAGTATTTCTTCAAATTAACTTTTTAATACTTAAGTGCACTTAAAGAAAGCTTCACATCCCTATTATAAGTGAAAATCTGGATAGACCTTAGAACAGAATGCCTCTGAATCCCCTCAAGCCCTCGTGTGTGCTCTCAGACACATCCCCCTTATACCTGGAGAAATGCTGGTCTTGTCTTCCTATGCCTCAAAGTATGAACCGGTAGTCTCAGCATCCCCTGAGAGGTTGTTAGAAATGCAGAGTCTCAGGCCCCATCCCATGCATCCTGCGTCAGAATCTGTGTTTTTAGAAGATCCCTAATAGTTGATATACTTGGGGGGGGGGTTATTACTTTTTAATTGAGGTGATATACACCTTTGAGGTGTGAAAAGCAGTAACTTGGGAGATCTTTACAATTCCTTCTAACTCTGGGGCACACCTGTCCTAGCTACTCAGGAGACTGAGGCAGGAGGATTTATTGAGCCAGGAGTTTGAGGCTGCAGTGAGCCATGATTGCATCACTGCACTTTAGCTTAGGTGACAAAGTGAGACCCTGTCAACTAAAAAAAAAAAAACTGAAAAAAAAACCAAAACTTTCATTTCGGATAACAAACGCGAACTATTGCTATTTCTTTCTTTTTCTGATGTCCAAGATCATATTTCCAGTCTATATTTTCTATTCCCAGCCTAAACCCTGCTTTTCCCCCACCCTTGCCCTCTCCCCCTCAGAGGCAGCCATCTTTATCTCCTTCCTTCCCGTCCTGACATCTGTTCCTACCAAGTATGCCCAGCTCTGTCTCCGTCAGCCTCTCTTTCTCCATCCCCATAGCTCCCACTGCACTTCTGGCTTCATCTCTTAGTGTCTGGGCTGTTCCCTGCCCTCATCCTTTTTCCTCCCACTCACTCTTGATAGTTCCGTATTCCTACGTGGTGTTGTCTCATCCCATGGTCCTATTACCTTCAGTGATTTCCTACTGCCTACCATGTAGTGGCCACAGTCCTTGGCCTATCATTTAAGGCTCTCCATGAGGTACCTGATTATTTTTTTTTTGAGTTGGAGTCTCACTCCATCGCCCAGGCTGGAGTACAGTGGCATGCTCACGGCCACCCTAGCATCTACCTTCTGGGCTCCGCGATCCTTCTACCTGAGCCTTCCAAGTAGCTGGAACTACAGGTATGTGCTACCTTGCCCAGCTAATTTTTTGATTATTTGTTATAGAGATGAGGTCTCGCCAAGTTGCCCAGGCTGGTCTTGAACCCGCAGGCTCAGGCAATCCACTCATCGTGGTCTTCTAAAGTGCTAGGATTACAGGCTGAACCACCAAGCCTGGCCGAGGTACCTGATTTTGAGCTCTCCCCTGCATATACCCTGAACTGCAGGCAAGTCACATGAACCATTGCTTTACCAAAAGTTTTCCTGCCCCTGCATCTTGCCTGTGCCTTCCTGCTCTGAAAGGCATTTTTCTCCAACCTCACAATTTCCTGCCTCTGCCCTTCAAACTTCGAACCAGCTTAGAAACCCTGCTCACATATCTCTCTCTTCCTGAAGCCTTCCACGGCTCTCAGCTTCATAGCCATCCTTCCTTGTGATAGCCTTGTGATGACTTCCGCCTCTGGGCATGGTTATATTAGTGCCATCCTAAACTCTTCAAGACTGTAGAGTAGGTGCCACTCTCACTGCCATGAAGTCCATTTAATTTCTTCTAACTAAATTTCTATTCTGAACTCCCCATTGGCTTGTGAATACAGTAAGTCCCCTACATGTGAATCTTCAAGTTGCAAACTTTCCAAGATGCAAACATGCATTTGCATGTCCAGTCACTTCTGTCTTGCCCTCCATCTCCTATTGTTGATGATTCTTCAGCTCTCCCATCTCCCACCTCCTCTCCCTCCTCCAGTCAGTAACTCTCCTTGCCTGTTCACTCGATGCCAGCAGTTGCACTATACTGTAATACTGTACTTTTCTTTTTTTAAATTAATTAATTAAGAAAAAAAATTTTTTTTTGAGTTGGAGTCTCACTCCATCGCCCAGACTGGAGTGCAGTGGCTGCTCCCGGCCACCGCAGCCTCGACCCGCTGGGCTCCGGCGATCCTTCCGCCTCAGCCTTCCACGTAGCCGGAATTACAGGCGCACGCTTCCACACCCGGCTGATTTTTTGACTTATTGTAGAGATGAGGTCTCGCTGCCCAGGCGGGTCTCGAACCCTCAGGCTCCGGCAATCCACTCACCTCAGCCTCCCAAAGGCGCGAGATTACAGGCTGAGCCACCAAGCCCGGCTAATACTGTACTTTTCAAGATACTGTACTGATTAAAAGTGTTTTTTATTTATTTGAGTTCCACAGGCTATACATAGCTGTCACTCTAGCACAAGGAAAAGTGTTTTCTTTATTTTTTGTTTGTTATATATTATTTGTGTGAGAATTACTATAAACCCATTAAGTACAGTACTATAGAGTCAATTGTATTAGTTGGGTACTTTGTTGGACTTATGAAAGTTCTCTTGGAGCCGGGCTCGGTGGCTCAGCCTGTAATCCCACGCCTTTGGGAGGCTGAGGTGAGTGGATTGCCTGAGCCCGCGGGTTCGAGACCCGCCTGGGCAGCGAGACCTCATCTCTACAATAAATCAAAAAATCAGCTGGCCCTGGTAGCGCATGCCTGTAATTCCGGCTACTCGGAAGGCTGAGGCGGAAGGCTGAGGCGGAAGGATCGCCGGAGCCCAGCAGGTCGAGGCTGCGGTGGCCGGGAGCGGCCACTGCCCTCCAGTCTGGGCGACAGAGTGAGACTCCAACTCAAAAAAAGAAAAAAAAAAAAAAAGTGCTCTCGGAATGGAACTTGTCTGTTTGTAGGGGACTTACTGTATACCATCCATTCCCCTGCTCCACTCCCTCCCCTCCAGGGCAGTATCTACATTCTAGAGGACTGGGCTGTGGCAGGATAGCATATGTCGTTCTCAGAAGTCATCTGTCCCTCTGCTGGAGTGTACATCATCCTGTCCAGTCCTTGGTCACCGAGACGGGCTGGTGGCTGCCACTTTGCCTTGCTGCCCTCTACAAGACCTCTTTGGGCTCTGCAGCCCCACTCTCCTTACTGCCTCATGGTCTCCCTTGGCCCCACAGGGCCCTCCGTCTGCCCCACACCGTGCTGGGGCAAGAGGACTCTGCCTGGCTGCCTAGCACCCAGGTGCCTTGATGCAGCCCTGCCTGTCTGAGGTCCTGACAATTCCCTGAGGCCTGGGCCACCCTGACTCTCAGAGTTTCCAAACCTGTCTGGAATCTTTGCAGTTTCCCCTCCCTTGGAGCTCATTCTGTTTGGAGCTTGGGTGGAAGACTTTTATCTCCTGTGGGGTCAGGAAGCCTTGCTCTTATATTATCAAGTTATTTTTCCCCAGAGTGTTAATTACCAGAGTCTGTTCCATTCCCAACAGAGTGTAGACTTTGAAGCTCAAAAGAAGCTTTTCTTCCTGAATTGTCATCCCTTCCTTCCCTGAGGCCAGGCACATGGAGTCTGCAGACTGCGTAGGGTGAGGGCCATGGCTACAAGGAAACCTGAAGAAAAATTCACTGTTAATGTTATAAAATATTCTCCTGCCACATGGTTTGTAGATGGCCTGAAGGCAGGGACCTCTGTGTCATCCATCCTAATATCTCCCTATGTTAACTGAAACTGCACCCCACACAGAGAGGGCACTAAATACACATTTGTCAGGTGAAAGAATAAACGATGGAGTTATTTCTTGATTCTGTATTATTAGCATCTTGCTTGTGGTTTTTCATCTCACTGATATGAACAGATATCCATCTTTCTATCTGTGATATTAAAATATGGATAGAAATAAGTCAACCTACTGGTTGGGTTGACTAGATAAAATCAATGAAATAAATGAGATTAATGATATCTGACACACTCATTGATTCATCCAGCTTATTTGAGGACTTTCGTTGGGTCACGCATTGTTGGAGGAAGCATTAGGCGATAGCTGTGGATGAGAGATTCAAGGACCCTAGCAGGTTGTAGGGAGACGGATAATTAGCACCTGCTCAAATCGGATACCTTCAGAGGTAGACAAGTGCTATGAAGAAAATCACACACATAACTACGACTACACAGAAAGAAAGGCACGCGTGCTCTGATAACATTGTGTGCAACAGAGAGACCTGGGAGGGATGTGCAGAAAGAAGAGTAGGAAAACTCGGCCAAGGAGACAGTGAAGGCGAGGGTACGGGGGCCACAGCATTTCACATAACGGGCATAGCACATGCAATGGCCCTGGGGTAGAAGGCAGCAGTCCCTGCCCTCATGGAACTCACAGCCAATTAGTAGAGGGAATGTTCTTTGTGTTACTGGGGCAAGCTTACGGAGTCATTTCTGCCTGTTATCTCTTCGGGAGCTCTTGTCTTGCTAAATGTAGTTTATTTCTTTTTAAGTGGCTGTATGTTCATGATGCATGCTTTTTTATAGAGTAATGTACTCCTAGTGAGACTATCCCTTGTAAGTTAAATAAGTCACAAGGGTGAGAGGGTCAGGGCCAACACAGGTGTAATATGTTGTGATTGGTCTGTAGATGGACTTGACTTAGAACCTCTGACACGGTCTTGGAAAAACTCAGTCTTTGCAAATGCCAGAGTAAGGCTGTGTGGAGGCCATGGGTGGGACTTGGGCTGGGTGCTGGCTGATGTGACACAAGCAGCTTTTCACAGAGAAACATCAATGTTTCAGTGGCTTAGAACAGACATGTTTATTTCTCATTGGATGTTCCTAGTCTGCAGGTGGTTCCCCTCTAAGCAGTGGTTGGAGCTCCAAGTATCCTTCCACTCTGTGGCTCCACCATTTTCAACAGGCAGCTTCCAAGGTCATGCAGGAGGGTAAAGAGTTTGGAAAATTCTGCAGGAGAAGTTTCAGTGGGCCGGGCCTGGAAGTGACACTCATCACTTCAGCCCATATCTCTGGCCAGAACTCAGTCTCACGGTTGGGGAATGTTATCAAGCAACAGGCCCGGGAAGAGGCAGAGACTGTTTCGATGATAACGAACCAGTGTCTGCAACCCTCTGCCGTTTAACTGGTCCTGACACCTTTTAAAAAACTTAGATCCAGAAGGTACAAGTGCATGTTTGTTAGATGGACACGTTGTGTAGTGGTGGGGCTTGGGCTCCAGGTGGCCCGTTCTCCAGATGGTAAGTATTGAATTCCATCGGTAAGTTCTGAACCCCAGAACCCCTTTCCACCTCCCCCCTTTTCAGTGTCCCCAGTGTCTATTATTGCTTTGTGACCATTTAGCTCCCACATATAAGTAAGAATATGAGGTGTTTGGTTTTCTGTATCTGAGTCAGTTCACTTAGGCTGTGTTCTCCAGCTCCATCCATGTTGCTGCGAAGGACGTGATTTCCTTTTTTTGTGGCTATGTCATATTCCGTGGTGTATATATACCACATTTTCTTTATCCAGTCAATAGTTGGTGGGCACTTAGGTCGGGTCCATGATTTTGCTGTTGTGACTGGTGCTACAATGAACATATGAGTATAGATATCTTTCTTACATAATTATTTCTTTTATAATTATTTCTTTTGCTCTACAGGGTAGAGCCCTGTAGTTCTGACACTTTTAACGTTTATTTTACTTGCTCATTTATTTTCTTCTGTGGCCTATGTCTAGTTCTTAGAAAAAAAGCTGCAGTTGGAAAGCATGTTCATATATGACGTAAATAAGTGGCACCCCTAAGGATTGCTCATTACTTTCACTTTCTTTTTGTTTGTTTGTTCATTCATTCTTTTTTCTTTTTTTTGATATTGAGAATTGGGAATTTCTATTAATTTGATCTTACTCTACAGATTTGAACACAGCCAATTCAGTTTTCATATATTTGTTTTTTTTGTTTTTGTTTTTTTTGAGTTGGAGTCTCACTCTGTCGCCCAGACTGGAATGCAGTGGCCGCTCCCGGCCACCGCAGCCTCGACCTGCTGGGCTCCGGCGATCCTTCCGCCTCAGCCTTCCAAGGAATTACAGGCATGCGCTACCACGCCCGGCTGATTTTTTTTTTTTTTTTTTAATTTATTGTAGAGATGAGGTCTCGCTGCCCAGGCGGGTCTCGAACCCGCGGGCTCAGGCAATCCACTCACCTCAGCCTCCCAAAGGCGCGGGATTACAGGCTGAGCCACCAAGCCTGGCTTCATATATTTGTTGATCTAAAAGAGTCGATGGGCAATTTATAATTTAGAAACCACTTGGCTCCATTTGGAGGTGGAATTAGGGAATGGAGTTAGCTTTGGAGAGCATACGATGGTTTGCTTTTAGGGGTCACCTCATCCTGAACACATGACAAGATGGAACACAGGCTTCTTGTGATCCAAACCCTCGATGTCTGTCTCCATCCTTATTAGCAAACGGGGAAGTGGGGGCAGTCATAGGGCCTGTTTCCCAGAGCTGTTACTTTCCCCCCTGATTATATCGTGTTGCAAAATATGAAAGACACGAGGGACCCTGAACACGGTTCCCCTAAATGCCCCACTGCTCACAGGGAACCAGCTGGGCTGGCTTCACATGGCTGGACAGGTGGCTTGGTAATGAAAGCCTTTCCCTTCTAACTGCAGGCCTTGTTGTGCCAGGAGTCTGAGGTGAAGAAAATGTTCTGGTTGTATGCTTGCACCAGCTGCTTTGAAAGCTTCCTCACAGCTGTCCTCAAACCACAGCAGACAGCCACATCTCTACTTTCAAACTCTTGGGGGCTTAGTGTTATTTGAGATGGGATAAGCAAACATGGAGATGGGGGAAGATTTCTTCCTGATTCGAATGTTCTGAGCCTTCTGGAAGAATCAAACAGCACAAAAGAAAGTCTGGAATGCATGCATTTCCTCCTTACATCCACTCTGTGGGACAGGAGCTCGTGTTCGTCCTCATTTTATAGAGGTGCCTGTGGTGGCACGGAGGATTTAAGTAACTTGAGCGAGGTCATGCAGTCAAGTGTCAGAGTCAGGATTCAAATCCAGGCAGTCTTGCCCCCAAGTTTAGGCTCTGGTAACCTCGATTAAAAATGCCAGGTAGCCGGGCTCGGTGGCTCAGCCTGTAATCCCGCGCCTTTGGGAGGCTGAGGTGAGTGGATTGCCTGAGCCCGCAGGTTCGAGACCCGCCTGGGCAGCGAGACCTCATCTCTACAATAAATCAAAAAATCAGCCGGGCGTGGTAGCGTGCGCCTGTAATTCCGGCTACTTGAAAGGCCGAGGCGGAAGGATCGCCGGAGCCCAGCAGGTCGAGGCTGCGGTGGCCGGGAGCGGCCGCTGCACTCCAGTCTGGGCGACAGAGACTCCAACTCAAAAAAAAAAAAAAAAAAAAAAGCCAGGTATCCTCTATTAAAAATGCCCAGGCTGGGGCAACCCTCTTTTGCAAGAGCTTTTCTGTCTTAATAAATTTTTTTTTCTCATCTTGCAGTCATCCATGTCCCTCATTTTTCCTGAGCCCGGGCTACGTGGCAATAAACCTCATCTCTACAATAAATAAAAAACATACTAGCCGAGTCTGATGGTGCACACAGCTGCTGGGAAGGCTGAGCCAGAAGGATCACCCGAGCCCAGCAGGTAGAGGCTGCAGTAGTGGTGACTGTGCCACTGAACTCCAGCCTGGGTGACAGAGTGAGACTCGAAGAAAGAAAACAAAAAAAGAATGTTCAACATTTGACTCTTGGCTTTTCTCCACATGCAGGCTCCATCCTCCATTCTCCTCCGTCTCCGTCCACGGCCATGCCATCTTTCCAGCTGCTCAGGCCAAAAACCTCCTCGAGGCCGCTCTCTCACACCCCAAGTAGAAGTTATCAGGAAATCCAACGAATTACGTCTTCCAAATCTATCCAGAGTTTGACCGCGTCTCACCATTTCCAGGCAACTGCATCCCCTGAGGCTGGTCTTCCTTGTGCGAGTCTCTTCAATAGTCCTGGTCCTGATCTCTCTGAGATCCAGGATGGGAAGGTGGCCGTACTCCACACCCTCGTCCCGGGACTGGAGCCCCTCCCGTCTTGCGGATCGCCTTCCTTCAGGTTTCCGTGCCCATCTGTATGGTCAGAGCTGGCACAGCTCCATGTCTGCGTTCTAGCCCACAAAGGAGGGCACAAGAGAAGAAATCCTGGGAAGCGATTTCCTTTTAAGCCCTGATACACACTGTGCGCACATCATTTCCACTCACTTTTTCTGGGCAAGGACTTGGTCCCATGGCCCACCCAGCTGCAGGTGTGACTGGGAAATGTAGTCTGTGGATAGATGGCCCCCTTCTCAGCTCCCCAAGAAGAGGAGCAGCGTGCCACAGCAACCCAGAGAGGCAATGCGCAGGCCAGTTAGTACGCTGCCCAGATGCCTAGGTGAGTGTTGATGATGAACCTAGAGGCGAGGTGGTGGCATGGAGAGAAGGGGACAGATCTGGGATATACTTTGGAGGTAGAACTGACCCAGCATAAAATGAGGTGGGCAGAGAGGCCGAGGTGAAAGCCAGAATCCAGGATGATTTCCAGCTATTTCTGTCTTGAGAGGAGGAAGCCGTCCTTGGACATACCTGTCTCTGGAGCGGCCGCTGTGGACTGGCGTGTGGGAACCCCACCCACAGTGAGAACCTCTTACATCACAGTGGAGACAGACAAAGTGGACTGCAGGGGCCCAGGGATGGAGTCTGAGGAGCAGCCTGTCAGACTAATACAACACATTTTGTCTCAAAATGCTTCAAAGAAACAGGGAGGGCAGTCTATTCTTGGTGCACTGACAGACCAAGGTGCTGGGTATAATGGGGACCAATTAAAGGAAGCCAGGATTGGCCAGGCGCGGTGGGTCAAGCCTGTAATCCCAGCACCTTGGGAGGCCGAGGCAAGAGGATTGCCTGAACCCAGGGGTTCAAGACCAAGCGGGGCAACTTGATGAGACCTCATCTCTACAATAAATAAAAAAATAAGCTCGGTGTGGTAGTGCATGCCTACAGTTCCAGCTACTCGGAAGGCTGCGGCAGAAGGATCACCTGAGTACCACAGGTCGAGGGTGCAGTGGCTGTGAGCATGTCACTGTACTCCAGCCTGGGCAACAGAGTGAGACTCCGACTCAAAAAAAAAAAAAGAAGCTAGGATCCCTAGGAATCAAACCCCATGTGGCCGAAGCCCCTGTGAAGTCCGGATAGCCATTGATTTGAGGGAAGGGTAGGTAGAGGCACCTACATTTCAGCACCTAGGCTAGAAGGGGTCGTATTCCCAGTACCTCACCTTTTTTTTTTTTTTTTGAGTTGGAATCTCACTCTGTCACCCAGACTGGAGTGCAGTGGCCTCTCCCGGCCACCGCAGCCTCGACCTGGGCTCCGGCCATCCTTCTGCCTCAGCCTTTGAGTAGCTGGAACTACAGGCGCGCTACCACGCCCGGCTAATTTTTGATTTATTGTAGAGATGAGGTCTCGCCAAGTTGCCCAGGCGGGTCTCGAACCCGCGGGCTCAGGCAATCCACACACCTCAGCCTCCCAAAGGCGCGGGATTACAGGCTGAGCCACCGAGCCTGGCTTATTCCCAGTACCTCAATGCCCCTTGACTTTGAGGGCTCTCAAGTGTCCTTCTGCCGCCTGTTTGCCTGGGTTGGAGCGTGTTGTAGAGACCCATGTTTGCAACTCAAGTGGTCAAGAGCCTGAGGGTCTTGAACAGTAGCTTGCACAGTTGGGCGGTTGAGAGGCCTGCTGGGGCTGTTTTGAGAGGAAGTAAGTGTAGGGGTTGCAGCAGGCTCAGAGGTTGGACACACCTTGCTCTGAGTCAGGGGGCAAGATGCCCTGCCTGGGGCAAGCTCAGCTGGTGCTGCCACCTATGAAGATGGTTAAAAAAAAGTTTTGGCCGGGCTCGGTGTCTCAGCCTGCCTGTAATCCCAGCAGTTGGGGAGGCTGAGGCAAGTGGATTCCCTGAGCCCACAGGTTCGAGACCAGCCAGGGCAATTTGGCGAGACCTTGTCTCTACAATAAGTCAAACATTAACTGGGCATGGTAGCGCACATCTATAATTCCAGCTACTTGGAAGGCTGAAGTGGAAGGATCGCCTGAGCCCAGCAGGTGGATGCTGGGGTGGCCGTGAGTGTGCCATTGCACTCCAGCCTGGGCGAGAGTGAGATTCCAACTAAAAAAAAAAAAAGTTTTTCTGGCTACTTGGAAGGCTGAGGCAGAAGGATCTCTGGAGCCCAACAAGTCGATGCTGGGGTGGCTGTGCACTCCAGCCTGGGCAACACAGTGAGACTCCCACTCAAAACAAAAAAAAAAAGGTTTTTTTGGCCTGCCCTTTAATATTGTTGGGATGGTGCCTGAAAAGGCACTTGGATGCTGGTAAACCGCATGGAACTTGCTGTGATTTCAAAGCAGAGATCAGAATATGGACACAGGGGTCCAAATGCCTCTGTTTATTTTATTTTTTGAGTCGAGGTCTCTCTCCGTTGCGCAGGCTGGAGTGCAGTGGTACCATCACGGCTCTTTGAAGCCTTGATCTCTGGGCTCAGGTGATCCTCCCATTTCAGCCTCCTGAGAAGCTGGGACCAGAGGTGTGAGTCACTGCATCTGGCTGATTATTTACTTATTCATTTATTTTTGAGATGAGGTCTTGCTGTTGCTCAGGCTGGCCAAATATTTTTAGTTTTTGAGCCCATGAATACTATTTGTGAGTAGGGAAAAGTGGTTGGATGTTGGAAAACCCAAGTTGTGGTTATGGTAAAAGAAAAGAAAAAAACTTCAGATAAATATCAAAGACGAGAAGTGAGGGAAAACCTTACTTGTTATTTAGTGGTGACTGAAACTCTTAGATTGGTGAATTTGCCTTTATAATTATGATCTTTCCCAATTGTCGTCATCATAACTTGGACATGTAGACTTTCTCTTTATCTTATTTTATTTATTTTTATTTCATTTCATTTTAAATTTTCTCTTTTGAGAGATAGCGTTTAGCTCTGTCACTCAGGTTGGAGTGCAGTGGTGTGATTATAGCTCACTGCAGCCTCAGACTCCCGGCTCAAGTGATCCTCCCACTTCGGCCTCCTGAATAGCTGGGTGTACAGGCACGTACCACCACTCCTGGCTATTTAAAAATTTTGTTTTGTAGAGATGGGGGTCTTGCTATGTTACCCAGGCTGGTCTCAAACTCCCGACCTCAAGCAATCCTCCTGCCTTGGCCTCCTGAAGCACTGGGATGACAGGTGTGAGCCACCGTACCAGCCTATTCCCATTTTATAGATGTGGTAGAGGCAGAGCTGAATCTGCGAGTGCCATGGTGCCTCTCGGTGTAAGGCCTCCCCTCAGGCTCACCAGCTTAGGAGCCCCTATTTCACCATCTCATCCGGGACCGAGCAGGCTTGGAGAGCTCACCTACCAGCAGCAAGAGCTGGAGTCACAAACCCGTTTACTAAAGTAGTGATGCAGCTAGGAAGACAGAGAAACCATGAGAAAACCGTAAGGGTTTTTCTGGGAATCTCGGTTTCTGCATCAATGAATTTAATCCATCTCAGCAAGTGTGAAATCAAAGCAAGGGGTTTGTGAGTCTTTGTGGGATGTTGGCTCTAACCCGTCTGGATGAAAGACCTTTTGAGCTACCTCTTCGTCATTTGCCTTTCAACAGACCCCAAACTCTCCAGCCCACCAGATGCAGGGCCTCCTGGGTAAGCTCTGGCAGGGTCCCTTTACCCCGTTCTCCCCTTTCAGCGTCCCCTTTGAGTCGCCAAAATCTTCTGTCATCACAGCTCCTCATCCTCACAATGATATGACAGTTTCCGAGGACAGACCTTCTCTGCCATGAGCTGAATTGAAACCGGTGTCTTCCTTTGAGTCCTTTGGAGCTCAGGAGGCTTTAGGAAGTGCCCTTGACATACAAGCCACATACTGAGAGATCGGTGCTTATGTGGGTAAGTTTCTGGAGGAGGATGTTCATTCAACTAACCACATTTCTTTCATGCTGGTCCTTTTTAGCTTCCACGCCAGAATGAGGCATCTTCTAACCTGGTCTCCACATCCTAGGTTACGTCATCTTTGGGCATGCCCCCTCCCCTGCACTGAATAGATTTAATTCAATCTAGTGACTTTTTGTTGAGGGCTTCCCATGTGTGTGACACCGTGGTGGCCACTGTAGGCCTAGCAAGATTAGAATAAAATTTGGTTAAAGGGCACAGGCTTTTAGTCAGACCCAGGTTTGCATCCTGGCTCCATCCCTTCCTGGTTGAGTCACCTTAAGCATGTCACTAATTTCACTTTCACCTTCTGTAAAATGGGGATAATAATCACACTCAACTCAAAAGAGCTTCTGAGAGAACTACATGAAGTAATATGCGTAAAGTTCTAGCTTAGTGGGGGTCCATAATAAGTGCCTAATGAAAATAAGCCCAACTGAATACATGAATGCTCAACACACCCCTAAACAGAAGTGTATGGGGTTCCCTCCGTAGCCCAGGCTTGTCCTAGGCACTGAAGACCAGCAGTGGTGAGAACAGGCTATGCCCATGTCCTCACAGAGCTCAGGTCCAGCTGGGGGGTGTAAACAGTAGGCAGACAGACTCCTATCATGTCAAATAGTGAAAAGAACTTTGAGGAAAAGTGGAGGGAGAGGACAAGATGGTGGTGGGGCCAGGTGGAGGTCTTGTCCCTCATACCTGCCCTGGACTGGGGCCTTTGCACTGGCCCTGCCCTCTGCCTGGAGGTTTCCTACCCTTTCCCCCAGGCCCTCAGGGATTGCTTCCTTGAGATGTCACCGCATCAGAGAGACACGCCTTATCTGAAAAATTACACACACACTCAGCATACGTAGGGATACCGTTCCTGCTTTGAAGCTTATAGTCCAGTAGAACTGATACATACATGGATGACTCCATATCCAGATGAGGGCAATTGTCTTATGAGATGCACAGATAATAGCACTCAGTACAGGGGTTCGGGAAAGATGACATTTTAAAAACTGTGCACTTAGAGATGTGCTTACTATAGAAAGAGCAGGGACTTTGGAATCAGAGCAAACTGAGTTCAAATCCTAGCTCTGCCCCTCCCTACCTTGGGGATCTTAGGCATCACTTAGTAACACAAAGACGGGAACACCTACCTCTGAGGACCGGCCGCCATGTTAGACAAGGTAAGCACCCTATGTGTGTGGTGGTCCAGGAGGCTGGCTTTCCACGGCACCCCTTTGTGTGAATACAGGTTGTGAATGGTAGTGTTTGGTTTGGGTTCCCAGCAGTATACTACTCTCACAGTGTGGTATTATCCTGGAATGGTCTATCTGGGCATCTGGCTCTTACTGGAAGGAGCCGAGACTCTTGAGGACATGGACTGCTGTGTCCCCAGCGCGGGTGGCCATGGCTGTCACATGGGGGCTGTTGATCAGGGATAATGAGTACATGCATCTAGCAGAGACAGAACTGTTCTGCATGGGCAGGAACCTCAAGGGATGGTCTGTTCTATTCTCCATCTCTACGCCTCAATACCCTCAAATTGTTTCTGACAGATGGGTGTTTAGTGCGTTCTTGAAGGAGGACGATTCCATGCGCCCTCTCGGGGAATGTGTGCTGGACTTAGCCACATAATTCAAAACAGGTGAGCAGTGCCAACATGCCTACCTCTTCTAGCCTGGATTCTATTTTAATGCCCCAGTTTTAGAGGAATAAAATAATATTGATTTTTCCAGTCCAAGGGCTGTAACCGGATTTTTATTATGTTAAAATCAGAGATAATTTTTAGAATGTGGAAATTCTTATATGGGCTAAATCTTAGTTATTCCAGGGATGCTTCATGTCAGGATAGTAGCCTTTCCCGGCATATTTCTCTTCCTGTTTTTTTGTGTTTTTTTTGGTAAGAGTTTTCTGTTTGTTTCTTTTTTCCTCATAGCAACCCCACCATCAAATAAGACACAGAAGAGAGGCAAATAATTATACTCAGGGAATTTCTTTTTTTTTTTTTTTGAGTTGGAGTCTCACTCTGTCACCCAGACTGGAGTGCAGTGGCCGCTCCCGGCCACCACAGCCTCGACCTGCTGGGCTCCAGTGATCCTTCCGCCTCAGCCTTCCGAGTAGCTGGAACTCCAGGTGTGCATTACCATGCCTGGCTAATTTTTTGATTTATTGTAGAGATGAGGTCTCACCAAGTTGCCCAGGCGAGTCTCGAACCCGCGGGCTCAGGCAATCCACTCACCTCAGCCTCCCAAAGCGTGGGATTACAGGCTGAGCCACCGAGCCCGGCTTACTCAGGGAATTTTATTAAAATATGTGTTGAAAATGGGAGCAGGGAGCCCACTGCCTACTAGAGTCCTGGGGGGTTGTAGGTGACTGTCACCCTGTGTCACCCTTCACCTCCACCCTCCCTGTGAATTTGGAAGTCACTTGTGGAGTGGTGCCTTAAGGGGCTTGAGCTGTCATGGTGGCGTTCTTCCGCCGGGTAGCTCCCTGCTCCTCAAGGCTTCTACCCGGATCACGGGGTGTGGACCACTGAGGCCTGCCTAAGCTCTGGGGCACCAGCAACCCTCTAACTCTGAAGCCTCAAATCGTGAAGGGCTTTTTTTGGTGGGGGGAGTCGTAATCAAAACCTTTACCTGCGCCAGTGGGCTGCCAGGTGAGTCCATTGACTAGGTGTCTGCCCAACTCCCCAGGATAAAAAGCTTCATCAGAAAAGAATTGCCCACGGAGAAGGGCTTTGGCAGACATCTGCCCTGAAAGAAGCCTGAAAGCTTCGAATAAAGATGGCACCAAAGCCTGATCTGCTTAGAAATTGCGTGCAACATCCAGCAAAGAGTAATCCAGGCCCATTTTCCTCAGATCGACCGGCGTCACAATACGCAGTCACATGCTGTGGCTTTGGAGAAACACTTGCCCCTGTGAGCTGAGGTGCACCTGGGGGAGTGCAGTTACGTTTAGTGACATTTAATGCCTTCTGGGCTACGGTGGGTGCTTCTGGAATTCGTCACACATAGAAAAGGGGCAAAACATTCACCCAAACCAGGATGTGCACCAGAGAGGGCCCACTCTGAGACCCACTGTCTCCAGCTCTCAAACCTGTGTTTGATGCTGCAAAGACTTCTTGTTCTGAGCTTCAGAGTTGCCCCCGCCCCAAGGAGAATGGTCATTGTGATATGCTTGCTGTTCTTTCCTTCTGCTGATGGGAAGTCAGCCTCCAGGGGCTTGAAAACCAGCCTCCAGGGCTTTCTCTGCCCTCCCTCATTGCTGCTTATAAGGTAGAGAGGCCTGGGGCAATTAACCACCTTACCCACCAGAGGGAAAGGGATGGGCGCCTGGGAGGTCCCTCTGAAAGGTGACTGATTCTGCTCTCCCCTCATTGGGAAAGGTCCATTTTACAGCCATCACATTTCTGAACACACTCAGGGACAGGTTCGGCTTCCCTCCTACCTGCCAGCCTTGAAAGCCTGGACGCCCCTCCTGTTCTTGGCATCTGCCTCTTTTTCTCCCCTCCCACCTCCTCTTGAACTTAGTTCTGTTGCTCATCCTTCTGTGCTACATTTCTACAACTTCTTTCTCTTACCACTGGCTTCTTGTTCCATGAAGATATCCAGACTTCTCTGATCCTAAAAAGGGACCATCCCATAACCCCATATCCTCTCGAGCTTCTGGCCAACCTTTCTCCTGTTTCCAACCCAAGTAGTCTATGTGCACTGTGTCCATGCAACGCTCATCCTCTACCCAACCCCTTGCCAATGGCTTCTGACCCTCCCACGTCAGGGAACGAGGCTCCCTAGGCACCCACAACTCGTTTCCCCAGCACTGCGTCGCCTTTGCATCCTTCTCTCCCTGAACCTCTCTGCTGCACTGGCCCAGATAAGCCCGGTAAGACTTCTCTTGGTTTTGCCCCAGTTTCTTTGAATGCTTCTCTCTTGCATGTGACTTTCTGTTCCTCTACTTCTAAAGAAGGAACGGCTCCAGGGATACCTCCCTAACGCTGTCATTCTACTGTCTCTGAGGGTGACACCATCTGCACTCAGGACTTCCACTGCCACTCCCACACATGTATCTTGAGTCCTCCTCCCCCAGGATTCTAGGCGAGCAGGGGTGTTGGATGGAAATGACTCCAGGCATCAGGCAGGTCAATGAGTGAGCCAAGCTGATAGTGAGTGAGTGCGACAGACCGGAGGGCCACTGACTTGAGCTCCAGTAGATGTCTGCTCCTGGGCTCTAGCCAACCTTTGAGGCACAGAAACTCAGTGTTGCCAGACTTTCCAGTTTCCCCTCAGAAGCCAGGAATACATACTCCTACTTGGAATTTCTCAAACCTTAAATGTTGATTCAATATTTTTAAACATCTGTCTGAACCAAAGCCTTGGAAACAGATCTGACTAGGGACCATCAGCCTGGGGTCACAGCTTGATGTGTGCTCTCCACTGACTGCCCAATACCTTTTATCAGATAGGGGCACCTTCAACGGAACCTGCACCAGGTCATCAGTCCCCCAAGCTGGATGAGATCCTGTTGTCGCCGAATGTACCAGCTACCACCCCAGCCTCTGCCTTTTCCCCTCCATGGAGTGCCTCCCCATTTCTACCTGAGGAACACCTACCTTTTCTTTTTCTCCAGCGTTTAGCTCTTGAAACATCTTTATATACAAATTGAGTATCTTTTATCCGACATGCCTGGGAGCACAAGTGTTTGGAGCATTTCCAACATACAGAATAGTACAGGGAGTGTTCACAAATCTTCACCAAGATTCACTAACATTTTTCCATATTTGTACTCCCCTTCATTGTATTACATACAAGGGGACCCCAAAACCCCCAGAATTATCTTCTGGAAGGCAGGCCCCTTATAGTGCAGGTTTCCCCCAATTGATAAGTGTTCTAGGAAGCCATCAGCATCAGTGTACCAGCTAGTGTTGTTGTGAGAGGCTGTGTTTGGCTTCAGTGAATTTTTTTTTTTTTTTGAGATTCTTTCAATGCATTTACCAATTTCATGATGGGTGATTTACGAGTGCACCCGCCCAAACCACTGAGTGTTCAGCAGTTTTTGACCCCAAATGATATGACCCCTGGTACCCCACCCTTCCTATCCACTAGCTCTCACTCCCGAGAGACTTTTTTCTGTTTTCCCAGATGAAAAACATCCTCAAAGAAAAACGTTTTGCCAGTGTGGATGAAGTAAAACAAAAAAATGGCAGAAGCACCAAAAGGCATCAAAATTGATGAATTCAAAAACTTTTGAGCAGTAGAAAAAGCATCTCAATAGGTGTGTTTGAGAGTATTTGAAGGTGACTGAAGCTTAAGCATGTAAGAATAAATGCACAATTTTTTATAAATAAATGATGTTTTTGGGAGCCCCCCCCGTATGTGTGCACATACACACAGACACATCTTTTCCTGAACTCTCTGAAAGCAACTTGGAGATATCATGATTCCTCACCTGTAAATAGGTTCAGCGTTGTCTCCTAAGAATAAGAACACTCTCTTGGAGTCTGAGGCAGGAGGATCACTTGGTCTGGGAATTGGAGACTGCAGTGTGCTATGATCAGGCCTGTGAATAGTCGCTGCTCTAGCCTGGGCAACACAGGGAGACCCAGTCTATTTTTTAAAAAAGGACAATCTCTTATAGAACCACACTGCCGTTATCATACCTGAGAAACTTAATACAATAATATGACTTAATATGTAGCCCATATTCACATTTCCTTAATTGTGCCAAATATGTTTATGGATTATTTTTCCACACCGGATCTCCCTTCTAGGCTGAGTTCTCATCTCCTTCAGGAGGCCTGCCTTGAGCTCATGCTCCTGTCTTGAGCACCACCTCCTAAAGCTTCCAGAATGCTGTGTGCAGATGCTCTCATGGAATTAGCCACCCTGGTCATGTGTGCTCACCCTCCTTAGACTGAGTCCCCCGCCACACTCATCTTCATCTTCCCAGTGCCAAGTGCAATGTGGCACACACAGTGCGAGCTCAGCACTTTTTGGTCGGGTGGATGATTGAGTGACAGAGCTGGAGACGAAGCCCATGCCTCGCAGCTGTTTTCTTGCTCCCATATTTAACTGCTTTCTGCAGACAGTGATTTTAATAATGTAAGAGCAGAAAGTCCCACCTGCCAGATGGTGAGAAGAGAGAGGTCATCCAGACAGACAACTGTGAGCAATGGAAGAACCAACAATTAATGATGTCCAAGGTCATGCTCATATGGAAGCATCACCCAGATATCTGAGAACATCCGTGGAGAAAAACATCCACCTTCTCACCGGTGTTGCAAAGTCCCCGTTGTGCTTGCAGGTCTGTTTTAAAAACAGACACCAGGACCCTTCTAAGTGAAATTCCTGCAAACTCCACATTACCTAGAGTCATATTTTCTCCAGAATGCATTTGTCAGCCATGCAGGATGGGCTGGTCACACCAAGGGAAAGTGTTTCTTAACTCTGATGCAGCGTTTTCTCCCCCTCTCTACAGTCCTTTACTTTTGGAGTTATCCCTGAGAATGATATTTTTTAAAAAGTATAAAACAGTGAATGCTATGATGAATATTTGGATCCAGGGACGCCAAATGTAAACCCAAAGAACATTTGCATTTTCAGGGGGACCATTCTTTAAACAAGAAGAGTGTAGAGGCAGGATCAGACCGGCCAGGTCATTCAGAAAGCTACTGGCCATTTGTGAAGAAGTGATCACTTGCTGTCTTTTTTGGAGAACTCATTTCCCCCCACCCCCCAACTGGCCACAATGTATTTTGCTTGGTCTCTTAAGATTCTTGGGTTCACTAGGAAGGTTTGCTGATGCATTAAAAAAAAACAATCCTCGTAAGCCATTAAAACACACAGGTAAGTGCAGTCTTTCCAGCTACCGTAGGGTCTGATCTAAAGGCAAAACAACCAGCCATCTCACTCTCTGCTGGGCACAGCTCAGGGCCCCCATTAAGGCCAGGTGTCGTGGACACAGCAGTAACTAAGCCAGTAGCCCAACAAGCTCATCATCGATTGGGATGGACAGACACACACAGTCTCCACATTTATGGAGAATGCACTGGGAGAGATATGTGGGACAATACACTTCTCAGAGGAAGGGCACCCATCCAACCTGGGGAGGGTGAGTCATGGAAGGGCTGGCTAGCAAAAGGGCATAGGATGGGCAGGAAATAGGTAGGCCAGAGAGGGGGCCTTCTAGACCAAGAGCATGGAAAAAGGCAATTATAGAAACATTCGTCATCCTGGTGAATTGGGGACAGAGTGGGCACCGACGACATTGTCAAGATGATCACAGAGAGTTCCATGTTTTCATAGCACTACGCTGACACTGGAAGGCCAAAGACTATCTCCGAGCTAGCTTGGAAAGACCTTGCCTCACTGACTTTGGGTGATCCATTAATGTTACTCCCATGAAGGGTTAAAGGCAAAAGACACCCCCCTCCCCCCACAAAAAAGTCAGTGAAGGTAATTATCCCACCATCTATTTAGCTGCTAAAGAATTTACCATTCAAGGAGATAGGACCCTGCCTCACCAGAGGCGTTTAGCAGTCCAACACTATCACATTACCCAGATTGTATAAAGAGTATGAATGATTTCCGCTCACAGACCTCTAATGGAGGTATCTCTTTACAAAGCCCCTACTTCAGGCCAGCTGAATGCCTCAGCAGTGCCTCCGAAATCCCGCAGTCCTAATCCCTTTAGCAACAAAGATCTGTTTCTTTGCTTAGCATGAAGTAGGCCTCAGAGGCCTGTGTGTGTCTTCGCCTGTAGGCCAGAAGCCTCCTGTTTACAATTTCCCTATTCCTGTTTTTAATGTTGTTCTGAGAGCAGCCACAAAGGGCTAGTTTTGTCCAGCAGGAACAAGGGAGCTATTAGAGAGAGAGGGAGGAAGGAAGGAAGGGAGATCGCAGGGAGGACTCCTCGAGGGATTAGCAGACACAGCTGTTCCCGAAGGGAGAGGAGCTTTAGGCTGTTTATAATTTCCGTCACATTTACATGTTTTAATATTTTATTCCCTTAATTTTTTTTCTGATCAGTTTCTTATCCACCATTTAAAGCAGTCATCTTGTTGCCACGTTGACAGACTTGGGGTACCTGTCTAAGCACATGGGAGTCAGATGGAGCTTTTCGTTTCGGGGCTGTGGGGCTCTGGTGTGTTGGTCTCCAGCTTTCTGTGAGGTCACAGACCTCCAGATCACCAGGTGCCTGAGGAAATCAGTTGTTGAGGGGAATGGTTTCATTTTGTGTCCCATTTGTGTGCATGGCTGGAATTCTCTCGGCTGAATCTGATTCACTGAGGTCCCATAGAACTCCGTCATTATTCACAGAGTCTCAGACTGCTTTTACAATGCATCTCATTTTCTTCCTAATGTTAGAAACCTAACCAGTGTGATAAAGGACATGGCCTACAGGTAAAGAATCTATCATATTCCAGATTTCTAAGATGCCATGTGGCAATTACCTTAAGAAAGTTTTCCCTGATTTCATCCTGAAAGCAAATATGTTTCTCTCTGTGTCTCCTTTTATTTCATGTCTATGTATATATTCAATTTTCACATATTTATAATAAAACCATAGATAGAGTTTGGTCTTAATTTTCCATATTATGCCGTGAATATTTATGTCTATCCAAGAACAGTTTGTTTCTTTAGAAAAAAAAAAACAAGCCAGGTTCGGTGGCTCAGCCTGTAATCCCGTTGTCTTGGGAGGCTGGGGTGAGTGGATCGCCTGAGCCTGTGGGTTCGAGACCAGCCTGGGCAACTTGGCGAGACCTCATCTCTACAATAAATAAATTAAAAAAAAAATCAGCCGGGTGTGGTAGCACGTGCCTGTAATTCCGGCTACTCGGAAGGCTGAGGCGGAAGGATCGCAGGAGCCCGGCAGGAGCGGCCACTGCACTCCAGTCTGGGCGACAGTGAGACTCCAACTCAAAACAAACAAACAAACAAAAAGAAAGACTAACTCCTTCTCCCCCTTCTCTTACTCTCCTCCCTGTCATGAAAATTAGCAATGCATTGTATATCCTTCCACATCTAGCTCTGTGCTAAAATAATCATTTGAAAAAATGTTTATCTTGGTTGGGGAAATCGTTTATTTTGATTAAACTGGGATTATGTGTTGTTGATTTCCCTGTATCTTGCTTTCCACACTTAGTAATATGCAGAGGAAATTGAATTTAATACAGTATTTTTAACCTAACATGGCCTATGCAGGTTCACTTTGCCTAAGAATACTCTGGCTGACATTGCAGATGCCTGTGTATGTGACAATTTTATTTTTGCTGTTTTTGGTAAGTTTTACTTTTTCCTGGGGGAACTTGAGCAATAAATAGATGACTTTTTCAAATGTCCAGTCAACCCATCGTTGACCCTTTGGGCTCTTGTTGCTTTGGGGTAAGTTTCCGGATTTGAGCGTCTTTTAGATCCGGCTGACATGCTACTACTGTTACAGAAATGTTCTTCACCATAGTCTCGAAAGTTAACTGCATGTGGTTTCCTTTTGCAGGGGCCTGGGATGTGAGCTAATCTTCAAGTACAGGAGAGAAGGGACAGTGATTAACATTCTCCCAACTCACTGAGGGACAGCTGTTCCAAACCCTTTCTTCCTGCTCAAAGTAGTTTTCAAGAGGAACTTAGATAAAAAAATTTTTTTTAAAGAAGAATATGGAGTTCTTCCAAGGTTGCTCAATTTTTCATTCTCTAAAGTAAAACAGTTCAAACCATGTGCCAATCCAAATCCACTTTCTGTATGCAGTCCCACTGGAAATGTGGACCATAAGATAAGATGTACAGCCCCTGGAATATTGTTTTTCAGAGCTGGCCAGGAAAAACTCACAGTTTTAGCTGCTTTGATCCCCCCCCCATGCTTTTTAAAGAGGAATGCTAAGGGCATTTAGAGAACACGAGTTTCTGCGAGCCCCTGTCATTCAACTGCCCTGTTGAAAAGGCTTCTTGGGCAAGATTACAGACCTGAGCCGGTGATTATGTTTTGGTGACAACATGCATTTTGGGGGGGACATTTTCTGATGAAAAAACTTTTTAACAATATCTTTCCATTCCAAGTATAAATTAAAGGTGCTGTGAATTTTACTAATTGCTTTCACTAAAAAACCTAGAATTACTCAATATACACGTAGCCTTTAGGTTAGGAATATTATTTTATCAACCCATGCCAAAGACATGCTCTTGACAGAGGAACTGTCTTCTTTCATCTGGAAATGGAGTTGCTTTGATGCAAAGTGGTGGGAGGCATGTATAGGACCATGATGGAGGGTGGGCCCTGCACCATTCAGGGCAGCAGAATCAATCCCCGTCATCGGCAGATGGCAAACGTCCCAGTGACGGATTCTTATATCCATAAAGACTACATCAGTGAAGATGCCGAAGGGCTCATGCACAAGACCCTTTTGTAGCTTTAGAGTGTGATTCCATTTGACTAGCTCCAGACACATATGTTGTTATTTGATCAAATCATAGGTGAAGAAAGGGGACAGTGAAATGTGTCCCTTTTGCCAATATACAAACAATCCAAAAGGTTTTTTTAAAAAACCAGAAGGGGCCTGTAATTCTGGCTACTCGGAAGGCTGAGGCGGAAGGATCGCCGGAGCCCAGCAGGTCGAGGCTGCGGTGGCCGGGAGCGGCCACTGCACTCCAGTCTGGGTGACAGAGTGAGACTCCAACTCAAAAAAAAAAAAAAAAAAAAAAAACCAGAAGGGCCGGGCTCCGTGGCTCAGCCTGTAATCCCGCGCCTTTGGGAGACTGAGGTGAGTGGATTGCCTGAGCCTGAGGGTTCGAGACCCGCCTGGGCAGCGAGACCTCATCTCTACAATAAAAAAATAAAAAAATAAAAATCAGCCGGGCGTGGTAGCGCACACCTGTAGTTCCAGCTACTTGGAAGGCTGAGGTGGAAGGATCGCTGGAGCCCAGCAGGTTGAGGCCAGCAGGTCAAGGCTGCAGTGGCCACGAGCGGCCACTGCGCTCCAGTCTGGGTGACAGAGTGAGACTCCAACTCAAAAAAATAAAATTAAATTAAAAAAAGATTAAAAAGCCAGAAGGACAAAAAAGAAACGAGAAATATTAGTTTTTTCGAGATTTATTTTTTTAAAAAGTAAAACTGCCTTTTCGGGCAAATAAGAAAAGTGTAAATAATACAGAACTGAGGACAGTAAAAACAAATATCAAGTCCCCCAAATTATACTCCTCAGTACCTGCTTTTTTTTTTTTTTTTTTTGAGTCGGAGTCTCATTCTGTTGCCCAGGCTGGAGTGCAGTGACGTGCTCATAGCCACCACAGCCTCGACCTCCTGAACTCAGGTGATCCTTCTGTCTCAGCCTTCCAAACAGCTGGAACCATAGGCATGTGCCACCACACCCAGGCAATTTTTTGATTTATTGTAGAGATGAGGTCTGGCCAAGTTGCCCAGGCTGGTCTTGAACTCCTGGGCTCAGGCAGTCCTCTAGCCTCTGCCTCCCTTAGTACTGGGATTACAGGTGTGAGTCACCACAACTGGCTAGTACCTACTGTTTATGTGAGCGATTAACTCTGCAACATGCCGATTCAATCTGTCGAAAAATGAAAACAAGCTGGGCTCCGTGGCTCAACCTGTAATCCCGCGCCTTTGGGAGGCTGAGGTGAGTGGATCGCCTAAGCCCGTGGGTTCGAGACCCGCCTGGGCAGCGAAACCTCATCTTTACAATAAATCAAAAAATCAGCCGGGCGTGGTAGCGCGTGCCTGTAATTCCGGCTACTCAGAAGGCTGAGGCAGAAGGATCGCCGGAGCCCAGCAGGTCGAGGCTGCGGTGGCCGGGAGCGGCCACTGCACTCCAGTCTGGGTGACGAGTGAGACTCCAACTCAAAAAAAAAAAGAAAAATGAAAACAGTTATTCTGAAACTGTTTTTTTTTTTAGTTTTTTTCCATGTGTTTATCCCAACAGTCAATAGGAAACAGAAATGAGTATAGGGTTGGGGATGGGAGGAAGAGAGACAGAGCTGCACTTTCAGGCCCTGGCTTCATATCGGCTTTTAGCTGCTTGGTATATTCATATTCTGCACAGGACTGTGTGTGTGTTTGGGATTGGGGACAGAGAGGTGGAAGGGAAGCAATCTGCTGCTACTAAAGATTTGAAAATAACAGTTTTATCTGCAGGACAACTCATCTTTCTGTAGCTTTGTAAAATGTTGCGCTAATTTTGATGCTACATTGACTCATAGTGTTTGGGCCTTATGTGGGCAAACTCACAGTTACAGCCATGGATGGATCGTTGAAAAGGTGCATGCCTCAGAATCATCCAGATTTTGAATCGTTCAAGGATTGGAAATGATTGGAGAATATTTTTTCATGTTGAGTATTAAGAGAAAAATCAAGCTCCCAATGCCCCTCCGCCTATTTATATTACAAATTGCTCAGAGCTGTGAGAATCGTGTTCTTTTTTCTTTCTTTCTTTTTTGAGTCGGAGTCTCACTCCGTCACCCAGACTGGAGTGCAGTGGCCGCTCCCAGCCACCGCAGCCTCGACCTGCTGGGCTCCGGCGATCCTTCTGCCTCAGCCTTCCGAGTAGCCGGAATTACAGGCACGCGCTACCACGCCCGGCTGATTTTTTGATTTATTGTAGAGATGAGGTCTCGCTGCCCAGGCAGGTCTCGACCCGCGGGCTCAGGCAATCCACTCACCTCAGCCTCCCAAAGGCTCGGGATGACAGGCTGAGCCACCGAGACCGGCTGAGAATCGTTTTCTGTGGGAAAGAACATGGTGGGCAACCTCGTAAAGTGTGAACTTCATGTTGTTGACTAACGCTGCTGGACCACAATCACCAAGTCACGTTTATGGAGGGAAGAATCAGGGGTCTTCCTTCCTGTGAATGAGTGTTCCCCTCTTCTCATTCTGATAAAACATTCTTTCTGTGGGTTTAACCAGTGACATGGTGCAGAATTAGATCCACATGTGCTGATTTTTCCATTCTATTTATTTCCAGTTGTTTTTTCTTAGAGTCTGAAGAAAGTCAGTCCTGGACTGCACACATTAACCCCGTTAGAGATTCTTTTATGTTAACAAATACTCTGTCCTTTGTAACTACAAGTGCTGAAGTTACAGTCAAATATGCATTATAATCCCCATTTTCATGTGCTCCTAACTTTCCAATAAGTTATCCTTTTGACCTAAAAGTTTCCTTGCTACATTTCGGCACAAGGGTGAATTTATTTTGGAAAGTTCGCACTAATTTAATTCCGGGACTTGGAAGGGACGTGAGAGTAAAAATATACCTTCTTTTGCTCTACAAATAAATATAAGACTTCTGTCATAGATAACTCCAGAACAGCCAGAAGCGGAACAATAAGCAGGTCTCAGAATATCTCTGCTGAAGTGAAACAGGCTGAAGTGATTAGCCACAAATTTCCTGCAAGCACGAAACATCTTAGAGTTCTGTGAGGCTCCATGGTCCCTTCTGGACAATGGACAAAATGAGAAACTTAGGGGCCTGGATGGAACGATGAAAGATTTAGCTTGAATCAGGGCAAACTACTGTGTGGTTTACAAAGTTTTAAAACACATTGATTATTGCTGAAGGCTCTTCTTTTGAAAGAGGGGCTAATTGAAACGCCACAGAGACTAAATCACCCAAGTCTGTAACATGATGTCTGTAAATATAAGTCCAAGACCCCTAGGACATTGAAATGTAATGGTCTAGAACAAGGCTTCTCAATTGCAGTACTGTTGACATCTTGGGCTGGATATTTCTTTGCTGGAGGCAAGAGGTGGTGATTGGGATTGCCGAATGGTTAGCAGCATCCTTGCTCTCCACCCGCTAAATGGGAGTAGCCAACCTCCCCCTTGGCCCTTCAAATCAAGTGGTAACAATAAAAAGTATCTCCAGACATTGTCAAATGTCTTTGGGAGGTGGGAACAGCCCCCAACTAGGAACAACTAGTGAAGCTTACAGTTTAGACTCATCTGGCATTTCAAGGGAGGGGAATCCAGACAGTGGGGAACCTTGCATTTTTCATGAAGCCTTCCCAAAAAGTAGAGTCAGTATTGCTGAGAAGTGGCCCTCCTGTCCAAAGCCATCTTTCACCTGACTTGAACCTGGCATAACGTGGATTCAAGACTGTTTTAGACTCTAGAGCCCAGCCTCTTAACCTCTGTGCCAAACTCTCTGCCCACACAACTGTATAAAGGCCTCCTTACCATTACTAAAAGGAAAGGTGTTAACATTTGTCTTTAATAACCCAATAAGTGCTTATTAAGTATGACAAGCCGCTTCCTTCCACAGTACATTGTCTAAGGCAAGGATGATCAGTGTAATCCCTGCCCACAGTGTGGCCAGTGGTCAGAAGACTTGAACAGATGTGAATGAACTTCAGAGAATACTACACCATGTGCAATGTGACTATAATCCAAGTACAGGCCAAGGACTGTTGGAGTAAAGAGGCTGTAGAGGATGTTTAACCTGGAGTAACAGAAAATCAAGAAGTACATTCCCCTGGAGGGATCACACTGTGTGGCAGGAACCATGCCAGGCCTGAGGGATGACGCTTATAGTCTAAGGGGGGTGACAGATGGTCACACACATTTTGGTGGGAGCTGCTAAATTTGAAAGGGGCCTGGTACTATGAAAGTGTCTGGAAGGGGTTGGACTACCTTTGGGTAAGGGATCAGGGAAAGTTCTTCTGAGGACATGATGGCTGGCCAAGAGCTGAAGGATAGTAGACACTTGCTGAGTAGGCGGAGTATGTGTACACATGTATTTGTATGTGTGTACTGTGGGGGCGGGGGCAGGAAGAATGAGTGTATTTGAGGCAGAAAGATCAGCATGTCCAAAGGTCCTGAGGTTGACAGTTGGAAGCAGAAGCCACAGAGAAATACAGTCGAGACTAAGGCAGAGAGCGAGGGACCAGAGACTGGAAGGCCTTAGGAGCCATGGTAATGATTCTAATCTTTATTGAAAAAGCAGTGGGACGTCAGGAAGGAATTTCAGGTGACATTATATGATTTGAGTTTTCAAAAGAACCTTCTGGCAACAGTATGGAGAGTAGATGGGAAGGAAACAGATAGATTGGGGTCTTCTGTGGCGACTCAGACGAGAGACCAGACAGCACAGAAGCCCACGAGCATGTTTGCTTTTGTTTTCTGTCATTGAGAAATTTTATGTTTTTACAGCAAAAAAGAAAAATAAATTCACCCCTAGTCAGGTGGTTCTATGCCTTCCTAGCCTCTGGCGGTTGCCTACAATCCTCGATCTTTCTTGGAATTCCTTGGCATGGAGATAATATTGTTCCAGTCTCTGTCTCTGCCTTTACATAGCATTCTCCTCACCGGGTACAGTGGTTCAATCCTGTAATCCCAGCACTTTGGGAGGCCTAGGTGAGGATTGTCTGAGTCCAGGGGTTCGAAACCACTCTGGGCAACTTCGTGAGACCTTGTCTCTATAATAAATTAAAAAATTAGTCAGGCATGGTAGCGTGCGCCTGTACTTCTGGCTACTTGGAAGGCTGGGGTGGAAGCATCGCCAGAACTGCACTGCACTCCAACCTGGGTGATGGAGTGAGACTCCAACTCAAAAAAACAAACAAACAAACATAGCTTTCTTCTCTTTCTGGGTTTGTGTTTCTTTTCCTAAAGGGCACCAGTCATTGGATTTAGGGCCCAACCTAATCCAGTATAACATCATTTTAATTTAACTAATGACATCTTCAAAGACCCTATTTCCAAATTAGGTCATATTCTGAGGTTACTGGCAACATAAATTTGGGGGACAGGGGTCATATTCTGAGGTTACTGGCGACATAAATTTGGGGGACAGGGATCATATTCTGAGGTTACTGGCCACATAAATTTGGGGGACAGGGATCCAATTTAGTATACAGACTGTCCTGACAATGTGTCAGGGTGTTGTTTGTGGACTTATTTGAATCAGAAGAGATCTGCAAAGAACTCTATTCCAAAGAGTGTCCTGAAGTTGAAACCATCAACTGGAGCTGAGCGTGGCCTCTCCTCAGACAGGGAGGAACTTTCTGGTTGTCACTTAGCCTGCTTCCATCACTTATATTATCTGGCTGGCTCCCACAGACATTTGAGTTTGTAACCCCAGATTTCCAGTAAAAGCGAACAATATTATGATATGGAAGTGATGGGAGGATGCTGGGGTGTGTGAAACAAGGGGACCTCATTTAGTAAAGGATACTGACCGTTAGAAGACTGTGGCAGGGTTGTTCCAGTGACTGTATCTCTGGAAGACCACAGATGATGTCGATGGAGTCCCCATGCACCAGCTATCACCTTGGAAACAGGCCATCTTGATAGTGTGTCAAGAAAGTTGTTATAGAGAATTGTTTCAGCCAGAAGAGAGCTCTGCAAAGCAATCTGTTCCAGCCTACTGTGTCATGACTAGTCCCCATGCCCCTCATTTTTTTTTTTTTTGCTGGAAACGCAGCAGCAGCCAGCGTGAAGCCCACACCTGTCATGAGCTAATGTTCGATTCCTGCCAAGGTTTGCACTTGGGTTCCATTAACGGGGTAGGAGAGACCTTCCAGGGAGCATGTTAATGTTTAACCCTTTACCCACAAATTCTCTCACTCTCCTGGAGAAACCTACCACTTGCCAAACCCCCATCAGGCTGTTTGGAATTTTGCTTTTGCTCTGTGACATTTTTGGGGTTGTGGAGGCAGAAAGGAAAGTTAATAGGAATAGGAACGGGGCTTCAAGTGCCATGGCCTTTGTGAAAAATCAAGGAAGAGGGAAGCCGAGCCTTAACCTGGAGAGTTTCATGAGCAGAAATGACATGAAGCTGAGGCCAGAGCCAGACTTCAGTAGTGTTAACTGTTTCCTTTGTCTCCAGCTGCAGCCAGAGCAGAACCTACCGACTGGGAAGTTGGATTCGAGCCTCAGAATGACAGTCCTGTTTCTGTGTCTAGCAAGGGGTAAGAAGCCTTTTTCAGATAGGGACTTGCATTTCACTATGTATTTCTCTACCATGACACGTGGGGATAGTGGTCATGGGGAAGACCCCTCCCCACTTCTGGGCTTTGTAGACTTCAGAAAGCTCCCATCGGATCACAGTTGGAGTCAGTGAACTGGAGTTAAGCGGTCCGCAGGCTAAGGATTGTGTTAATATTTGTTGAAGAAGAGCTGAGTGCCTGGGGGAGTGACCCTTTGGGAGGGCTGGGGCTTAGGGTAAGAATTTGGAAACCGAGCCGGGCTCGGTGGCTCAGCCTGTAATCCCGCGCCTTTGGGAGGCTGAGGTGAGTGGATTGCCTGAGCCCGCGGGTTCGAGACCCGCCTGGGCAGCGAGACCTCATCCCTACAATAAATCAAAAAAAATCAGCCAGGCGTGGTAGCGCGTGCCTGTAATTCCAGCTACTTGGAAGGCTGAGGCGGAAGGATCGCCGGAGCCCAGCAGGTCGAGGCGCGGTGGCCGGAAGCGGCCACTGCACTCCAGTTTGGGCGACCGAGTGAGACTCCAACTCAAAAAAAAAAAAAAAAAAAAAAAGAATTTGGAAACCAGAGCTAATGAGTCTGGGGACCCTGTTGGAAAAGAGCTTGAGAATAAGAGATGAGCTATGGAGTGATGGGAACTTGGGCAGAAAAAGATGAATTATGGGGAACAGAGTATCAGGGAATGAAGAAACTACAGGGTGGGAGGCTCTGGGCTGAGAGGAGAGGCTAGTGCACAGGGCAGGGCTTGCCTGTAGTAGGCCCTCAGGAGACATTTGTTGGGTGAATGGAGAAATTATATCCATAGTCTAGCCTAGGTACCTGAGGTGGAGGAGAGTTACTGGATTTTATTTTGTTTCTTCTATGTGTGTTGTAGAGAGGAATTCCTTTGCCAGGAAAGACATATCTGATTTATCTAAACATCTTAAAATTATTTCTAATTGCATGAGTGATACATAAATACATTGTTCTTATAGACAAATCAGAAAATCTCAAGTAAGACCGAAGCCTTTGACCACTAGCCCAGATCCCGGGATCCTTCCCCCATACTTTCCAGAGTATCTGAGGTTTCCGTTTAGTATGGAGCCTCGTAGATCTTGATGAGCCTTCACAAGGGCATTCGTTACTGAATAAAACATATTATTTTGTTGATGGGTAAGGAATAATGACATGTACATCATGTGGTAAGTATTATCCTACCCCTTGCTTTTGTCACTACCTGAAATGACATAGAAGCCTCTCCATGTTAGTCTGTCGTGATCTACTCCTTTCTTCCTACCTGCTGTGTAGTGTTCCTTGGATTGACTGTACGGCCTCAGTATCCCTCATATGAAAGGCTTGGAACCAGAAGTGTTTCTGAATTCAGACTGTGTATTATTTGCATTATACTTACCAGTTCAGTCTCCCAAGTCTGAAATCCAAAATGCTTCAGTGAGCATTTCTTTTGAGTGTCATGCCGGTACTCAAAAAGTTTTGCATTTTGGAGCATGGATTTCGGTTTCTGGATTAGGCATGTTCAACCTATACTGTAGACTCACTGTGAGCAAACCACAGAAACAAGTCTGTGGGTAGATAGCCATGGTTCTTAGTCTCTGCTACCCCTTCCAGCAGGCTTCTTTCCAGACTCAACCTGGCTCTTTACCTGCCAAGGTTCTCTATATGACACATGTCACATAACTGTTTGCTTATGTGTATCTGTATGTATACTAGGGAGGAGGGGTGAGTGTGTGTGTTTGTATATATGCATGCTGTGGTTTGAATGTGTCCCCCAAAATTCATATGTTGAAACTTACTCCCCAGTGCAACAGTATTAAGAAGTGGGGCCTGTAGGAATTAATTAGGCGCTATCTTGGAAGCAGAGAGCACCTCTCACCAGACACCAAACCCGCTGGTGCCCTGATCTTGGACTTCTCAGAATCCAGAGCTGTGAGAAATAAACTTCTATTGTGTATGAATGGCCCAGTCTCAGGTATTTTGTTTTAGCAGGACAAATGGAATAAGACAAAATGTCACCCTGCAAACTCAAATCTTCTTGTATAGCTGCTACATATGTCATGGGAGATGTTCCTGATGACATTTGGCTCCTTCATGTGACATGGGATTGGCTTTCTATTCCATTCAGGCTAAGCTTAGAGTCTCCATCAATGGGATTTAATGCACTCACTCTATTAAATGACAAGGATTGTGGTTCTGTTTTAGATAGGCATCAGGTTTCTTTGGTATCTCTTATCAAACCTAGGCATTCTGATTTTCTATATAGTCCACTGGATTGTCTTTTTTTTTTTTTTTTTTTTGAGTTGGACTCTCACTCGGTCGCCCAGACTGGAGTGCAGTGGCGCACTCACGGCCACCCCAGTGTTGACCTGCTGGGCTCCAGCGATCCTCCTGACTCAGCCTTCCGAGTAGCTGGAACTACAGCCCAGCTAATTTTTAAATTTACTGTAGAGACAAGGTCTCACCATATTGCCCAGGCTGGTCACAAACCCACAGGCTCAGGCAATCTTCTCACCTTGGCCTCCCAAAGTGCCGGGATTATAGGCTTGAGCCACCACGCCCGGCCCACCAGATTGTCTTAACCTCTTTGATGGCCTATGCTGCTCCCCAGGTCTACAGATCATTTGTGGACCAAGTTAATATCCCATCACTAACATCCCCATGATCTTCAAAGCATTCTGTAACATGTGTTATCCCTGTAGATAACAAATGGGCATGTTGCCATTTCTTATTATGTCTGTGTTTGCTGGACTGCAGACCCCTGATCTGGGGGACTTGGTGCTGAAAGGACAGGGTTAAGAGGTTACTGGCAATGGTAATATTTTTCTTTCACTAGGTCTTTCAAAGATAAGGATCAATGCTGATTTGATTCTTTTACTATTAAAGACATTCTTCTATGAGCACTTCTAACCATACCATTTACACAACTTCAAAGATGACACAAAGGGTGCTCGCTTCAGCAACACACATACTAAAATTGGGATGATACAGAGAAGATTAGCATGGCCCCTGCACAAGGATGACATGCAAATTCATGAAGCATTCCACATTTTTCCATCAGAGCGTGATGGATATAGGTTTCATTAAGATGGACTGAGTGATCTTCCTTGAATGGATGATTCAAGTCATCTGCCCAATGAAAGCCCTGTACATAAAATAAAAAATTCTAAAAAAACCCTTCAAAACATGACACAAAGAATATGTTATTATCAGTATTCTCCTCTTTAGTCATCTTTGAGAGACTTCTCTTAAGCAACTCCATTTACTGCAGAGAACTTTGAGTTCCAGGGGAACCCTTTAAACCCCGCCCATATGTTTATTTCCCTTTCATATTCCTGTCCAGACCCAGAGGCCTTCCCAGTATTGTCACTAAAGACATTAATGGTTTTTTCCACTAAGAGTCAGTGAATAATCTATGTATTCACATAACTTCCTCACCTTTTATATGGAAATCTCAAATCATTAAAAAAAAATCTACACCATTGAGTCTGGTTTGTTTTAGCTTTTTATGGAGGTCAAGTTTTAAAACCTTTCTATATGTTTTCCTCCTTTCTCTCTATACCACTCGAGTGTGCTGGCTCTGCAGTTAAAGTCATCAGATTGAGACCCGGTTCTATCACTTACAGCTGTGACCTGGGCTTGTCATTTAAACTTTTTTTTTTTTTTTTTTGAGTCAGAGTCTCACTCTGTTGCCCAGCCTGGAATGCAGTGGCTCACTCATGGCCACCCCCAGCACTGGCCTGCTGGACTCAGGCGATCCTTCCATCTCAGCCTTCCAAGTAGCCAGAACTACAGGCGCGCGCTACCACACCCGGCCAATTTTTTGATATACTGTAGAGATGAGGTCTCACCAAATTGCCCAGGCTGGTCTCGAACTCCTGGGCTCAGGCAAACCACTTGTCTAGGCCTCCCAAAGTGCTGGGATTACAGGTTGAGCCACCGAGCCCGGCTTGTTGTTTTTCTTGGTCCAACCTCTCAATTCATAGGCAGAGTCTGGGGGTGGTGGAACAGACACACACTGAACACACCTATGGAACATGGTTTGAGGACAAGTATTATAGGTGGCTTTATCCCAAATCTAATGGCCAGAAATATGGTAACATTTGACTGCAGAACCAGTGGGTTGTTTCCCAAGGTGAACTAGCTGTACAGCTTGACTGATGGCATACACAGCCTTTTACCTCACAGAAAATAAATTGTTTCTTATCAAGCAGTGGAATTTGTGTTTTGTTTTGTTTTGTTGTGTTGTGTTTTTGAGTTGGAGTCTCACTCTGTCGCCCAGACTGGAGTGCAGTGGCCGCTCCCGGCCACCGCAGCCTCGACCTGCTGGGCTCCGGCAATCCTTCCGCCTCAGCCTTCCAAGTAGCTGGAACTACAGGCACGCGCTAGCCGGAATTACAGGTGCGCGCTACCACACCCGGCTAATTTTTTTATTTATTGTAGAGATGAGGTCTCGCCTGCCCAGGCAGTTCTCGAACCCGCGGGCTCGGGCAATCCACTCCCCTCAGCCTCCCAAAGGCGTGGGATTACAGGCTGAGCCACCAGGAATTTGTTAATAGTTATCAGACAGCGTTTCTTTCTGGTCCATTCCCCTCTTGCCAAGGTGGGTCAGCAGAGCTAAAACGTCAGTGTTGTCATCTCCCGAACCTTCCTTGGAGTGCACTTTGTTTGTACAAGGAATATGTTTCATTCTCATTTGAAAGCTTCTGGTGGTTGAAAAGATGCAGGGGAGGGTGGTAAGGGGTCAGGAACGCTGTTGTGGAAAAGAGGAACAGAGACTGTGGCCAGGGGAAGTCCAGGGAAGGAATCTTGAGCTCTTGCAAGACTGGAGGAGAGCAGGAGGAAGGAGGCTGGATACTTCCTGGGATGTCACAGAAAGATGGAAATCAGCTGGGAAACCTCAGGAAGCAGTTTCCCCTCGGAGAGGGAAATTACTTCTCAGCTCACTGATAAAGTATATCTGTGTCTATGCAAAACACAGCTGAATCTCTATGCGTGGCCTGAAGCAAGGTATTGGGGTCAATATTTGGCCTAGAACTTCATTCAGAGCTCTTGTATTTACTTTTATGTGAAGCATGCTAACATATGTGAAGAGAGGGTGAGCAGAACTGACTCACGGCGATACCCCAAGTCAGTTCCCTGCAGCTGTTTCTGCTTTTCTTCCTATTGTCCTCTTTGAGTGGATTCTGGCAGGCTCGGAAGAAACCTCTGTTCAAGTGTGAGGAGTCACTGGCCTGTACGGTAGGTCTCTCTGGCCAGCAGTTAACTTATCATTCAGGTGGTTACCCCCTTGGCACAGACTCGGGCAGATTTGCTTCTTATTCACATCGAAGGAGGAGGACTGTGCTCTGTATGTCACCATCAAGTAACTCAATAAGAACAATGAATGGAGCAAAGGATTACTGGCAGATTGAATAAGCGTGTTTGTATCTACATGTGTCTTCCCCAAATAAATCACCTATGAGAGTGACTGGATCTTACTTGTGATTGTTAGTGTATATTCTAATTTTCTCAAATATACGTCTGGCTTAGAAGTTCTATATTTCACAAAAGGAAGCCAGAAACATCTACCCATGGACCGCCCCGAACTGGGAGAGAGGAATTCCAGGAACACCTTCCCATGTGTGTAGCTTTCCCCTCTGCAGCAGTTTTTAGTACGAGCCTGTGTCTTACACGTCTCTAACACTAAACACAGTGCCTCAGGTGACAAGTGTGACAGATGGACGGAGGGAGAAAAGAAGGGAGGAAAGCATCTGCTGGAAGAGTGGCTTTCAAACTCAGGAGCATGAGAGCCCCAACAGATTCCTGAGCCCCGCTCGCAAGAAGTTTCCATTCGGCAATCTCTATCCTCAAGCCCTCTGGTTTTTCTGATCCAGGTAGCCCACAGGCCTCATGCTGAGAAATGTTGTTATGGGAACTGTGAATATGACTCATCAGTCTCACCTCGTACAGCACAAAAGTGGGTGTATCAGTCACTATAAATGTTTTCCAGAAACATCGCTGTGGAGAAGGGGAACGGTTTCTAGAATTATGCAGAATACTGAGGAGGGGCAAGCTGATTTACCATGTCTGCTTTCAAAGGGACTTAGGTGGGTAGTAACCGCTGAAATGCCGGCACCTTTGATCCCCGGGGAGCCTCATCACTACAAACCCGACGTTTTCCCTTTCCTGAGGCCTTTGCTTTCCTCCAGATTCAAGTCAGTCACGACGCATGTGTATTGGGGAACAAGAAAATCTAGTATATCGCAAAGTTGACCTCTTCAGAAGTCTTCAGCGCCAGAGTACGTCTGGCTGTGCATTCACGGTGCGGATGTTGCATGATCATGCTGCTGTCGTTAGCCCTGTGCCCTCTTTTCTACAGTTTGTGTTTCTTGCGAAGTGGAATCTGCCCTTACTGACAGGATTCTTTTCCAAACATTTTGATCTCCCATCTGGCCTTCCTCTGCCCTCCACCGTCCACATCAAGTTGCATGGACTGCTGTGCCCGTGTTGGCCTGTGTGGTTGGCTTCGGTGGTATTTACTTTGTTCTGCGTCTGCGTCTGTACGAGTTTTATGGGAAAATAAGGAATTCTCCATCAACTAAGATACTGTGTACCGAGCTGCCTTCCACGTACTAGCCTTTGGCAGACGCAAAAGATCTTTTACCCTGCACTATCCTCGGCGTCTTAACTGAAGCAAACGTGTATTGCTTTTGGCTTTTGACGTTAGCTGCTGTGAGAGAAGTCAGGAGAAGGCTCCAAATAAACCCTGTAGCTGTCCAAATAGGAAACCGAAGTGGTTCCTGGGCAGTTTGACTTGGAGGCAGGCCTCTCCTGCTTTTGTGATCGGCACGCCGGTGGTACTGGACTATGTAAGGGTCTCTGATTTGGAAGGATTTTGTTCCGGATGCTGGCAATTGGGTGTGGACGTGCTAGGGGAAGTCTGTATAGATTATCTTATTGGCAAGGCCAGATGGCAGCAGGCTCTAGAGTTCCGAGGTCCACTTTGCTCGGAGGTGCCTGAGGAATAGCAGCCCACTGACAGCTTGAAGTATGGTGCACTGGATAATTGGCTTCCTCATTTAGTAATTTGTCTGCTTTCTTTCCTCTTCCTCTGCTTCCTCTCTTCTTGTAAACTGATAGCCTCCTGCCTCTTCAATAGACTGATAGAGAGTCCCCGAGCAGCCGCAGGAAAGGGAGGGGGTGGCCAGAGCTCCAGGTGGAGGGGCACTTGGAAACTGACTCAGAAAGTGGTCGTTTCTCTTTCCCGCTTTTCCTCTGGTTTCTATCTGACTTCAGTCTCTCTCTTCATGTCCCCTCATCTGCCCTCACAGCCCCTCGCCACCACATCCCATCTTTTTCTTTATTTTTTTCAGGATGGATTTCCCCATTTTGCCTCTCTTTTTTGGCTTTTTTCACCCTTCCTTTTTTCTTTCTTTCTTTTATTCCTCTCATTCTGTTCCCTTTGCCTTCCTTGCTTTTGTAATTGTTGTAGTTAAAATTCAATTCGAAAAAGGAAATTGCACCACATTTATTCAGGTTAAACTACCTTTTTCTTTTTTCTTTTTTTTTTCTTCCAAAGGGAAAAAAATAATCTGAAAACACATTTCCAGCTCATTCTGGCACCTTCATCCTCTCAGATGTGTTTGTCTTTAGGTGTTGGAAGTCTCAGGACACAACATTTCTGCTTCATTGAAAGTGCAGATGCACCACTCAGAGCTTTTACCCTTGGACCTGGGGAACGACGTCTGGTTTCACTTAATAAGTCATTTTGTTCTCCAGGTGGAATTCAGATTATTCCATGGCAAGTTTTGGAGCAGACTTGCCCCTGGTGCTGGAAGAGTCGGGTCAAATGTCTTAGCCTGCCTGCTGTCTGGAGGGAGGACGTTGAAGTTCACCAGTTCCTCAAAGTGTTGTCCCCAGATGTTGGGCCACGCTGACAACAGAGGTAGAAGAGGGTCTCTGCCACTGTCTCGTGGTAGACCAGTTGGCTCCCCAGTCATGTCCTTCCCTCTGTCACCACAAGACAGCTTGAGTGAACCCCCCTGACAAGGGACCTTGCTCAAGGTAAAGGGACAGCTGCTGCATTCTACTGCACTGCCCCATTTTTTTTCTTTGGGTTACAGTTTACAGAGGCCACCTAGGCCAGTGGCTCCTATCTTGTTTTTGAGAGTAGAGGACAGGCTCTGGAGGCAGGATGTTCCAGTTCTAATCCCAGCTCCACCAACTGTGTTGTGACCACAGACAGATCACTCCTCTTCCCTGCACCTCAATACCCATGTAAACTGCAGGAGGAACTCTGTCTCATTTGTTTGTAGCTATATCTCAAGCATCTGACATACATGACATATAGTAGGTGTCCAGTGAATATATTCCAGGGATGAATGCAGTGGTTAAGAGCAAGCACTTCACGCAGATTGCCTGGGTTCAAATTCTAGTCTTGCTGGGTGTGACAGCTCATTCCCGCAATCCCAGCCCTTTGGGAGGCTGAGGCGGGAGGATCGCTTGAGGTGGAAGTTCAAGACTATCCTGGGCAACCAAGCAAGACTTTGTTTCTACAAAAAATAGAAAAATACAGCAATGGTGGCACACGTCTGCACTCCCAGCTACTTGGGCAGCTGAGACAGGAGGGTCACTTGAACCCAGGAAGTAGAAGCTGCCATAAGTTGTGATCATGCCACAGCACTCCAGCCTGGGCAACACAGAGAGACCCTGTGTAAAAAATTAAAAAATTTAAAAAGTCAGTCTGCTACTTACTAACTCTGTGAACTTGGGCAAGTCACTTTATCTTCTGCGCTCAATTTCTTTACCTGGGAAAATAGATAGGGTTAGTATTGATTTCCTAGGGCTGCCACAACAGATTACTACAAACTTGCTAACTTAAAACAGGAATGTATCCTCTGACACCCGGGGAGGGCAGAAGTCCAAAATCAAGGTGCTGGAGGGCCATGCTCCCTCTGAAAGATCCAGGGAAGAATCCCCCCTTACCTATTACAGCTTCTGGTGACTCCAGGCAGCCATTGGCTGTGACAGCATCACCTTAGTCTCTGCCGTGGTCTTTACGTTGCCTTCTTCTTCTTTTCTCTGTCTTCTCCTTTCCTGTCTCTTATAAAGGCTCTTTTTGAATGAGGTGTGTTGGTGTGCACCTATGTTCCCAGCTACTTGGAAGGCTGAGGGGGGAGGATCACTTGAGCCCAGGAGTTTGAAGCTACAGTGAGCTATGATTGTACCCCTACACTCCAGTCTGGGCAACATAGTGAAAACTTGTCTCTAACAAAAACAAACAGACAAACTATATATATTATCTGAAGGAGAACACATATATATGCAAAAAAGAATACTTGCCATAGGATTTAGGACTTGCCTGTATAATTCAAGAGGACTCAAAATCTTTAACTGAATTACATCTGCAAAGATCCTTTTCCCAAATAAGTTCCTACCTTATAGGTTCCAGAATTAGGACATGGACGTATCTTTTTAGGGACTACCATTCGACTTACTACAGGACTGTCGTGAGAATCTATTAAGTTAATAGCTATAATACTTAGGACAGTGCCTTGTATGCATCAAGAACAAGTTAAGTGCTTTTTAATTTTGATTTTTTAATTGTTTTCAAGATGAGATCTTTCACAGTGTTGCCCAGGCTGGTCTTGAACTCCTGGACTCAAGTGTTCCTCCTACCTCAGCCTCCCTAGTAGTTGGAACTGCAGGCTTGTGCCACCATACCTGGCTAAGCCCTTTTTTTAGATCTTATAATGATTTTACAATAAATGCTGAGACACGTGTTGTAAATTACTTTCGCATCTGGCATACAGTGAGAGCTCAGGAAATGCTGAGACAGGAGATAGCTAGAGAAAGGCCAGGCAGACAGAGGGGTCCTCTGGTAACAATGTAGTGAACGCCTAGGCCTCTCAGGCTCATTGGTAAACAAGCTCCCTGTGAGTCTCTCAAGCTAGAGCTTAAGTACTCACTGCTGGGATCAAAAAGCAACCAATCAGCTCACTATTAGGTCCCTACCTCCTGCAGATTGGTCCTTAATACTGACCAGTCTGAACAGCTATAGCTCACAGCTAGGGCTAGCCAATCGGCTTGGACTTAGGGCTATATAAGCACCAAGTTTTCGGCCCCAGATGGGCAATCTCTCCCACTGTGGGAGCTTCCCTGTCCTCTCAGTAAATCCTGCTTTCTCACTTTCCGGCTGTCTGTGTCCCTCATTCTTCCCGTGCATGTCATAGGAACCTCTACCCTGAAGAGCTGCGACCTGAAGACCTGCAGAAGATCATCAGAGAAGAGTCGTGCGCCCCAGAGACTGGCTTGTCAGCCGATGGAACCAGCTGAACCAGGAGAGCTGCCCAAAGAAGGCAAGACTCCGAAGCTGAGACACCCAGGGGGGCTAGGCTTGCCGATCCCCTGAACCAGCAACACTCTCAGGGCTCGGCTTGCCAGCCCATTAGAGCTGACACTTCCGGGGCTAGGCTCACCAGCCCCTCAACCATCCTCTCTGGGGCTTGGCTGGCCAACCCATTGAGCTGACATTCTCGAAGCCCAGCTGACCTGAAGAATCTGCGTCAATGTTAGTTATTAGTTTAGTAAATCTGTATCAAAGTCCTACTGTGTGCCAGGTGTTAGGCATGCAGGAATAATAAATAACGTATAAATAATAATAACAATAAAGGGTAAAGAACACAGAAAAGGCTCTCCCCTTGGCTAGGCATACATTCCGGTGTTTTTCCTAACACGGTCCTCATAAATGCAAGCCTTATAATGCAGTGGCACCTGAACAAGGGGCTGAAGAGTAAGTTTCCTACACAGAAGAGGTCAAAGAAGACAGCCCACAGTCAAAACCAAATTTCTGCTTGTGGTTTCAAAAGCTTGAGAGATCCATTTGAGTTTTAGCAAAACTGGTTGAAAAGTTTGGGATTAGGTTTAAGCAAGGGGCATCGATCTAGTCTGCAGCTCCTATCAGCTCTTGGTTGGAGGTGGTGCCGAGGCTACCAGGGGAGGGCACGGGCGGCATCCTGGCCCAGCAGAGGCAGGACTGCGGGGGATGAGCTGGAGAGGCCTGTGGGCAGAGGGTCACGGGGTGCGTTAACCTCAGAAAGTGGTGGTGCTAGTCCCTGTTGCTGTGATGATAGCAGACCTTTGCCAGGAGACCCAGAGAATGAATTAAATGGAAGGAAATTGTTGATTCCCTCAGAAGGAAAAAGAAACTAAAGCAAGCTTCTCAGGAACCTGTGGATGTCTCTGTGCCCTCTTGTCTCATGTTGAACTTGTCAGCAAGGAGCACTCTTGGGTCTGAGGGCTGAGAGGATCCGCCTGCCCACAGGATGTCCTTCAGAGAAAGAAGATTGGTGCACAGATCACAGAAGCCAACTCTCCCGGGCTGGCCCCGATTGAGAAGCCCTGCTTAGCAGTGAGTGGCAGCTGAAACTTGGTGGTGGCAGAGGTGGCCTGTTATCTTCCAGTTCATCCCACATCTGTCGAGTGTGTCCTGATGGGACATGATGACTTGGAAACTCACATGGAGTTTTGCTTCGGAATGGGCCATATTAGAAAACAAACACGGGGTAATTACAGCACAGGGCAGGAAGTAATGGTTTTAGAAGTTACCAGGAAAACTGTTCGGCATTCGGAGGCCCTGGGACTGACATCACACATTGCTCAACAGAGACCTCCAAGTGGAGCAGTGTCTTTTAGAGTTTGTTCAGCTTGCCACACGCTACCAGGCAGAAGAGCCTGACCTACTTTTTCATTTTCTTTAAAGAAAATTTTTCTGTGTTGTGAGGCCTCCAGCAGGGAAGTGAACTCGAAGAACTGTTGTTGTTGTTTTTTTCCTACTATTTAATATGCCAGATCCTACATTTCTCTCAGAGATGAGCCAGCCTCCCAATGGACTGCATGGGGACAGGACCAAAGCGGGGGGGGGGGGTCTTTCGCATGGAGTCAGATTCCATTCTTCGCTCCCTCCCGCAGGCTGCGTCCAGGGCGCTGTGGCTCTGCGTTAAGGACTCTGCCCTGCCGAGAAAGAGATGAAATGGACTTTGGAGGGGTTGAACCGGAGGGCGGACTGCAATGCACCCTCCTGGGACCTGGATCATGGGTTGTCAAGCCCTCTCTGCAAGCACGCCCGCGGTTTCCCTTTGCACTGAGAATAACATCCAGATGCTTTGCCATGGTCTTCAAGGCCCTGCCTGACTGGGTCCTGGCTACCTCCCCACCCTCGCCTGCCAGCGCTTTCCCTCTCTCCTGCCCTTCCAGCCGCACACATGCTCTTTATGTTCTCCCCGTGCCCTGAGCACACTTCTTCTCTGGGATCTGTGCACGTGGTCTTCACCTCTGCTGGGGAAGCTCTGTCCCCAGGTCCTCACATGCTGACTCCTTGTCTGCTCTCAGATGTCAGTTTCTCAGACCTAAAACCGTCCTGCTGCCCACAGGTCACTGCTGATCACAGCCCTCTGCTCACTTCCTGTGTGGCACTTGATGCTGAGGCATCTTCCTCAGGTATTTGTCTACTCCTTGATTGTTTCTGCTCCCCGCACCACCACCCCACCCCGACGCCGGCTCCATGATCACAGTGAGGCTGTCATTCTTGTTCATCACTGTTACCCCCGCTTCTAAAAATAGTGCCTGTATAGAATGGTTTCATAGACATTTGGAGACGGAGAAGGGGGAGGGTGATGAAAAATCACCTGTCAAGTGCAATGTATACTAGTAGGGGTGACAGGTACACTTAAAGCCCAGACTTCTTCACCACTGTACAATGCACTCATGTAGCCAAAAACCATTTGTATCCCTAAAGCTATTGAAATGAAAATAAAATAGTGCCTGACTTATAGTAGGTAGTCAATACATTTCTATTAAGTGAATGGCTGTTTATTCAAAGAGCAGCCTTTCCAAAATGTTACCTAGGAGAAAAGAGATTGAAAATCCTCAAGGAAAGAGTTTTTCTTGGCCCAATGAACCTGATATTAAAAGATGCAAACTGTCTCCACAGAGATGCTTTGGTCAATGGCTCCCCTAATGGAATCTGAAAAATCATTGTTTTGGGTTGGAGTGTACAGTAACTGTTAGGATAGTTTCTACAGAAAGAAATAGAAAGCCCAATTAAAAGTAGCTTAAATAGTGAGGACATTTATTGGACCGTTTAACAAGAAGTCCTTGGGTAGAGCTGTACCAGGGTTGGTTAACTCAGTGGCTCAGTGACAGCACCAAGGACACAGGTTCCTTTTATCTGCCATTCTCTGTTTATAGCTGTTCCCTGTAGGCGTGTCCTTTCATGCAACAGAATGACTGCAATAGCCAAAGGTATCATCTCAACAGTCAATCTGAAAGACCGGAAGAGGGAACGAACTTCTTTTCCTTTTTAAGGGCAAAATGAGTTTCTCAGCCGACTTGCCCTCCTGTCTGGCTAGACTTACAGCACATGCTCATTCCTAAAGCAGTCACTGGCAAGAGGAATCCTGCTATGTTTGGTTTTAATAACAATTCATCCCCTGAAATGAGAGAGGGACCTAGCTCCCCCCGTGCACCTGGCCTGCAGAAACATGCGGGCTATGGAGGCTGCTAGGTTGACCCTTACGAGTTCTACTATAAAAGGAAAGGCCTTTCTGACCACAGTACTCTTCAAAGCACAGATCACCCCATCAACAGGCCACAGACCTGGAGACATCCTTAGAAATCTAATTAAGTAACCTTTAGGGCCAAGTTAACAAAGGCAGAGGATCACAGGCAAGTGGAGGGAAAAAAGGGGGGATAAAAATAGAAGTAAAAGGGGGAAGGGAAAGTATGAAGTCCTTTATGGTCTGTGATGATAGAATTACATCTGAAAGAATTGTCACGTGGCTTCTTTGTCCATTTGCTTCTGTTCTCTGTTTATCGAGCCAGTTTTAAGTTTAACAAATGCTCATTGAATATCTACTGCATAGATTCTGGTGCAGAATTTCTTTTTGCCAAGCAATATTTCACTCGATCATGACTTTTGTTCCTTCTCAAAGATTTCCAGGAAAGGAACTGCTCTCATTAACCTAATAGCTCTTAATCTGTGACTTTAAGGGAAACTTTTTGCCTAGGATGTACCCAGGAGAAGAGTAAGCCCTTTGGATCTTAGAATATGATTTGAAGGCCAGGCTCAGTGGCTCAGTCTGTAACCCCAGCACTTTAGGAGGCCGAGGCGAGTGAATTGCCTGAGCCCGCGGGTTCGAGACCAGCCCGGGCAACTTGGCAAGCTCTCGTCTCTGCAATAAATAAATTAAATAAGCCAGGTGTGGTAGCACCCACCTGTAGTTCCGGCTGCTTGGAAGTCTGAGCTGGTCAATGCTAGGGTGGCTGTGAGTGCGCCACTGCATTCCAGCCTGGGCAACGGAGTAAGACTCCAATTCAAAAAATAAAAAAGAATATGATTTGATTAGAGACCAACCTTTGATAGTCTATGGCCAGATCAAATGTATTTTTTTCAGGATATCACAAAGTATACCTTAGATTTCTGTATTTTACACTAATTAGATGGCTCCATGTCTTTGGGGGTTTTTGGATGTTATTTTCATGACAGATTTATTTATTTTTATCTATTTTTATTTATTTATTTATTTTTGAGTTGGAGTCTCACTCTGTCACCCAGACTGGAGTGCAGTGGCCGCTCCCGGTCACCGCAGCCTCAACCTGCTGAGCTCCGGCGATCCTTCCGCCTCAGCCTTCCAAGTAGCTGGAACTACAGGCGCGCGCTACCACGCCCGGCTGATTTTTTGATTTATTATACAAATGAGGTCTCGCCTGCCCAGGCGGGTCTCGAACCCGCGGGCTCAGGCAATCCACTCACCTCAGCCTCCCAAAGGCGCGGGATTACAGGCTGAGCCACCAAGCCCAGCCATGACAGATTTATTAAGAAAAAGTACAAGCCGGGCTCGGTGGCTCAGCCTGTAATCCTGCGCCTTTGGGAGGCTGAGGTGAGTGGATTGCCTGAGCCCGCGGGTTCGAGACCCACCTTGGCAACTTGGCGAGACCTCATCTCTACAATAAATCAAAAAAATTAGCCGGGAGTGGTAGCGCGCACCTGGAGTTCCGGCTACTGGGAAGGCTGAGGCGGAGGGATCGCCGGAGCCCAGCAGGTCGAGGCTACGGCGGCCGGGAGTGGCCACTACACTCCAGTCTGGGCGACCGAGTGAGACTCCAACTCAAAAAAAAAGAAAAAGTACAGCCACATTATCTCCTGCCTGTTTATATTTTAACAATTTACTTAAATGACATTATTCTGTATATAAACTTTTAAAACGTGCTTTTCTTTTGACATGGTGTGTTGCAGATTTATCCATGTTGACCTAATAGACCTACTTCATTTTAACTGTTCAGTTGGCTTATTCACTACCTCATGGGTAGATAATTTGACCTCCTCCATTTTTTTATAAACAGCGCCACAATGAATATCCTTACACATATTTCCTTGTGCACACATATAAAATGTTCTTAACTGTAGATCTAGGATTTGATGAATCATAAAGTGTGTGCATTTTAAAATTAACTAGAGATTAAGAAAACATTCTCTAAACTGATTAAATTAATTTACAGTACCAATAACAATGTAAAAGAACTGTCATTTCTTAACATCCTTACACACAGTTAATATTAGCAGATTTTTAATATTATTTTCAATCTGATAAGTGTGAAAAGTATATCTAGTTTTTTTTTTCTTTCTTTCTTTTTTTTAGAAAGTAGAATTTATTGAGAGGACAGAAAAGCTCCCACAGTGGGAGGGGATCCGAGGGGATTGTCCTATATCTAGTTTTTAAAGTTTGCATTTGCCAGATTGTTAGTGAGGCTGAGCATCTTTTCATGTGTTTATTGGACATTTCAGTTTTCTTTTCAGTGAACTGCCAATGTCCATTTCTGTAGTGTTCCATTATCCATTTCCTAGTGATTTGTAGGAGTTCTTTAGTGTTTGATAGTAATCATCTGTCAGATATATCGGACCCGTGTATTCCAAATATCTTCTCCCAGTTAGTTGCATGTCTTTTAAATTTTGAGGGTTTTTTATAATAAAGAGTTTTAAAATCATCATGTAGCCAAATTAATAAATCATTTCTTTATACTCTGTATATTTGTAGCTTGTTCAAAAAATTATTCTTTACCAGGCAATCCTTTTGGGTCTCCTACCACTCTGGGAGATTTTCTGTCCTCTCAATAAATCCTGCTTTTCAAAAAAAAAAAAAATTCTTCTTTACCACAATATTTTAAAAAACTCTTTCTTCTGAAGGTAAAAGATTACTGAATTTTCACATTTAGATGTTTTTATTCATCTAGGATTAATTTTGTATACGGTATGAAGTGGGAATCAAGTTTTTATTTTTCCACATGGATGGCCCATGTTTTGAACAATTTCACACTTTTTAATGTATCCTTAATAGGGACTGTACAGTAACCTTGGTCTATCTGAAACTAGGAATGAAGGAAATGAATTTGCTTTATTTCAAGAGGCTAAACCTTTTAGTAATTCTTCTTGTACTTGTTGCTAGTGATTCTTCAGCTCCAGGGTACCTAAAAACCACTGGAAGACTGTGTCACAAATGCAGATTCTCAGGACCCAGCTCAGATCACTCATTCAGAATTTAAGAATCTGTATTTTTAAGAAACATCCCAGTTAAGTTTGGTGCAAGTGACCTGCAGACCACAGAGAAATTCTCCCCTTAATAGCTGAAAGCGTGGTTTTCCCTTCTCTACACGTTACATTTTCCGGGAGATACAGCTTAAAATATTTCACTTTCTCTTCTACATACACACATTCTTTTTTTGTTGTTGTTTGAGTCAGAATCTCACTTCGCTGCCCAGGTTGGAGTGTAGTGGTACACTCACGGCCACCCCAGCCTTGACCTGCTGGGCTCAGGCGATCCTTCCGCCTCAGCCTTCCAAGCGGCCAGAACTACAGGCACATGCTACCATGCTCAGCTAATTTTTAAGTTTTTATTGTAGAGATGAGGTCTCAGCCAAGTTTCCCAGACCGTTCTCAAACCGTGGGCTCAGGCAATCCGCTCACCTTGGCCTCCCAAAGTGCTGGGATTACAGGTTTGAGCCATAGCACCCAGCCCATACACACATTCATATACTCATGTTAAAGAACTCCAATCCATTAGCTGGGTGTGGTAGCGCATCTGTAGTTCTGGCTACTTGGAAGGATGGCCTGAGCCCAGCAGGTTGGCACTGGGAAGGCCGTCTCTGGGTGACAGAGTGAGCCTCTGACTCAAATTAAAAAAAAAAAAAAAAGAAAGCCAATCCCAATCCACTCCTTTAATGAAACTAGGAAGAACCCCAATTCTCAGTTTTCTGTGATTGTAACGGACACTTTGATTTTCCTAAACTAAGTAATATTTGTCAGGCTGGTAAAAATGAACTACAGAGAGCCTATATTATATGCTGGGTTCCTGCTTAATTTGGCCAGCATGCATATTTCATGCTATATACTCCTCTCTGTGCAATTTTGCTATTTCATGCAAATTCTTTGCTCTTCACTCTGATTGGAAACCTGGAAGGAGTTTTACAATGTGGAAGACAATTTAAATAATAAAAATTCACCCATAAGCACTACCCTTGGTGGTGATTTCCATTGTAGCTGTCAGCAGACCCTTCCTGGGGAGGAGCTGGGTGGTCTGTGATCTAAGCCTTTTTTGGGATACCTAGACTCCTTGGCACCTTAGGGCCAAGGCAGTCTTTCAAATTTCAGAAGCAGGAAGATTAAGTTTCTCACACTTGCATGTGTGTGTGTGTAGAGGGAGCCATGTGGATGAATTGCTGGTAGTAACAAAAGTTCATCTGCTCATTTTGACTGGTAAAGAGGCCAGGGAGGAAGTATTTCTTTTCTTTTTTTTTTTTTTTTTGAGCTGGAGTCTCAGTCTCACTTCGTCGCCCAGGCTGGAGTACAGTGGCACACTCACGGTCACCCCAGCGTCGATCTGCTGGGCTCCGGTGATCCTTCCGCCTCAGCCTTCCAGGTAGCTGGAACTACAGGCGCACACTACCACGCCCGGATAATTTTTGATTTATTGTAGAGACGAGGTCTTGCTGAGTTGCCCGGGTGGGTCTCGAACCCGCGGGCTCAGGCAATCCACTCACCTTGGCCTCCCAAAGAGCTGGGATTACAGGCTAAGTCATTGAGCTCAGCCTCTTTTTTTTTTTGAGTCTCACTCTGTCGCCCAGACTGGAGTGCAGTGGCCGCTCCCGGCCACCGCAGCCTTGACCTGCTGGGCTCCGGCGATCCTTCCGCCTCAGCCTTCTAAGTAGCCGGAATTACAGGCATGCGCTACCACGCCCGGCTGATTTTTTGATTTATTGTAGAGATGAGGTCTCACCAAGTTGCCCAGGAGGGTCTCGAACCCGCGGGCTCAGGCAATCCGCTCACCTCAGCCTCCCAAAGGCACGGGACTACAGGCTGAGCCAGCGAGCCCTTTTTTTTTTTTTTTTTTTTTTTTTTTAATGGAGAGTTAAGTCAGAGTTTTTTAGAAGGTAGGAGAGTTCTGGGCAGCAGCAGGAGGGGACCCAAAAGAGGGTTGCCTGTAGTATTAATGCAGGAGCACATGGGTTTCATTTGCTGGCACAAGGCATAAAACAAAATGAAAACTCAGAAGCCTTACCTGCAATATTCAGTGTTGGACTTACAAGACAGGCCCTGTTTTCTCCTTTTGACTTTGATGTGTACTATTATTTTGATACTCTGAAGGTAATAACCTGCTAAATATATGCAAATCATTAGAAAACATCTATTCTCCCTATTGCTTTATTTTCAGCTTAATTCCAGACCCAAAAATGAGAGCAATGGAAAAATATAGCCTTTGGATTATGTCTCTCAACATAATTCCTAGGAACCAAATGTCATTGCTCTCAGAGCTTTTCTTTTGACTTTAGATGGTACATCTGACCCTTTCCATCAATGAGGAGGATTGCCCTGTCTTTTACTAGGTTTCAGGGAAAAGTTAAATTTCTAATTTTTGTCTTTGTTTTGAGTGTTATTAGCTCTGTTATAAGTAAGGCAGAGCAGCAGAGAATGACTCATGTGCACAAATATGACCAGTTGTTGGGAAACCAGTAGGAAATCCCGGGAAAAGGGTAATCTTTCTAACAGGTGCATTTTGCTTTGACTTATCTCTCCAAGTCTATCTTGGGAAATGCTTTGCTGTGTGTTTGCCTGGTGTTGACAACACTGAATCCACCTCCCTAGCCACAGAGAAAGTAGAGTTGTTCAATATTAACCTCTTGGACTTTGTGCAGACACCTGCTTATGCAATTTAGCTATCCCTAGTGGCTGGAAACCCTTAGAGGCGTGGACTATCTTCACATTCACAAAACAAATGGAGTGCCTGGCTTGGGTCACCTGTACTCACAGTTTTCCGGTGCTGAGGTTACAGTACATATTACTACAGTTTACATACAGAGCAGTCACTGAGTACAAGGATGGATAGACAGATGTAGTAGTGGTAAAATGAAGTCTAGAAGACACACAAATATTTGGCTGTGATACGTAATTATTATTTTAAATATATATACAGCATTAGGAAGAAGTAGAACAAAGACTTGAGCTTAGATATTAATAATACCAAAGTCTGTAATTTTTTTTTTTTTGAGTTGGAGTCTGACTCCGTCGTCCAGGCTGGAGTGCAGTGGCATGCTCACAGTCACCCCAGGGTCGAACTGCTGGGCTCCAGCGATCTTTCCGCCTCAGTTTTCCAAATAGCCAGAACTACAGGCGTGAGCTACCATGCCCTGCTAATTTTTAAAAAAAATTTGTTGTAGAGACGAGGTCTCACCAAGTTGCCTGGGCTGGTCTCGAACCTTCAGGCTCAGGCAATCCACTCACCTCGGACTCCAAAAGTGCTGGAATTACAGCAAAGGCTGTATTCTTACCATTAAGAATACATTTATCCCCACGGGACTATTGGAAAACCCCGTATAATTGATAATTGAAAAGATTGACTACATCACCCCCCAAAAAATATTTATTTTACAGGGCTTTTAGACATATATAAAAGGTTAAAACTTTACACAGTGCTAAATGTAGAATCATTAAAATCAATGGCCACAGGTACTTGTTGATAATCAGCAGGATTTTGTTCCCATTAATAACCACGTAGTTAACCAGTTTTTATCTGTATTAAAATTAGCAAAATATATCATTTCCCTCTCTTTGGGGACATGTGGAGTAAGAAAAGGGAAGCCAAGAATAGGTGGGATACATTTGGATCCAGTTGTGTTCGCACAGCAAAGACGTAGTAGAGTATCCCTATCAGTATATAAACCTGTTCTTTAACACCAGCATTAAACAAAGCATTCCTTGACCCATGCCCCCCTTTAGCCATTGCCCCATGTCCTTCCCTATTCAGTGTGCCTTCTACAGATATTCTCCAGGTTTACCATCTTGACTCCTCCCTGGCTTTAATTTCCTCCTCAATCCACTCAACGTGGGCTTCCAACTTTCACTCACTGATGCCCTCCCATACTGCTAATTCTAAAGGGTGTTATCTGTCTTTATTTTCCTTAAACTCACAATAGCATTCGACTCATTATTTATTACAGAAGCACTTTTTGTTCTTTAGGATTTGTCTCTTAGCTTGCTGCCTCTTTGCCTTTTCTTTTGCTGGTCCCTTCTCTTCTGTTCAACTTCGAAATTTTGGCAAGTCTAGGAGCTTGTTTCTGAGACCTCTCCTCATATTCACTTTCTTCAAGTAAACTCATTAATCTCATTTTGTTATATACTGTATATAAGCTAAAGACTCCAGATCTATATACTTTTAGCTCCAACCTTTGCTCTGAACTCCAGAGTCAAATATCTGGCCATGTACTTGGCATTTCTTCTTAAATATCGAATAGGCACCTCAACCTTAATATGTTTTAATACACCCCACTCCCAACTTGCTTCTTCCTGAATCACCTCTAACTCATTAAAAGACACCACTATAGCCAGGCTCAGTGGCTCAGCCTGTAATCCCGCGCCTTTGGGAGGCCGAGGTGAGTGGATTGCCTGAGCCCGCGGGTTCGAGACCAGCCTGGGCACTTGCAAGCCTCGCTTTATATTTAATACCCACTCCAACTGTTCGATACTAAAACCTGCCAGGCATGCCAGCTGTAATCCGCGCCTTTGGGAGCGGGTGAGGGACCAGCCCGCGGGTTAGACCAGGCAACAAACCTCGTCTTTATAATAAATAAAAAAAAAATTAGCCGGGCGTGGTTGTGCATGCCTTTATTTCTGGCTACTTGGAAGGCTGAGGCAGAAGGATCGCCAGAGCCCAGCAGGTCGATGCTGGGGAGGCCGTGAGTGTTCCACTGCACTCCAGCCTGGGTGACAGAGTTATACTCCAACTCAAAAAAAAAAAAGGTAACTTCCTAGAGGGAGTACTGAGTAATCAGCAGCAGTTACAAGTAAGAGGGTATCTACACTTAAAAATGAGATACAGCAAAGAGAGGGTGCCCAAAATTCTAAGAATAACTCTGCCCAGAATTGTGGTCGATCTCTGAATTATGCATGTAGTCTCTAAGCAGGCCATAATAAGACTTCCCACTGCAGGGGAAATAAAACTTGGAGTTTAAAGTTAGCCAAGTCAATTAAAGTCAGTCAAGTTGCTAAAATAACAAGCTAATAATGATTTTAAAAACTATTTGCGAACTATCACAGAATTCAGAGACTCTACAGCATTTTATTCTAACCGTCTAAGACACAATCTAAAATTACTAGACATATGAAGAAACAAGATTTAAACTCAAGCCAAGGCAATCTTTGGCTATCCACCACTAGGTAACCCATATGCTAGGTTTATCAGAGAAGGATTTTAAAGGAGCTATTATAACTATGTTCAAGTAAATAAAAGAAAATATTCTCACAATAAATGAACAAACGGAAATCTCAGCAGAGAAAAAGACTATCAAAAAAACCAGGCTAACATTCTGGAACTGAAAAATACAGCATCTGAAAGAATTCACTAGATGAGCTTAACAGAAGATTGAAGATAACAGAAGAAAGAGTTTGTAAGTTTGAAGACAGGTCAATAGAAATCATCCAAGGTGAACAATAGAGAAAGAAAAAGATTTTTAAAAGTGAACAGAACCTCATAGACCTGTGAACAATATTAAAAGACCTAATATAGGCTGGGTGTGGTGGCTCAAGTCTATAATCCCAGAACTTTGGGAGGACAAGGCAAGAGGATTGCCTGAGTCCAGGGGTTCGAGACCAGCCTGGACAACTTGATGAGACCTTGTATCTACAATAAATCAAAAAACTAGCTGAGTGTGGTGGCACATGCCTGTAGTTCCAGCTACTGGGAAGGCTGAGGCAGATGGATCACCTGAGCCCAGCAGGTCAAGGCTGTGATGGTGGCCATGAGCATATCACTGCACTCCAGCCTAAGCAACAGAGTGGGACTTTGACTCAAAAAAAAAAAAAGAAAAACCTAACATATACTTAATTGGAGTCCCAGAAGTAGAGGAAAGAGAGAAAAGACCAGAAAAAAATATAAGAAAATAATGACCCATATCCAGTGAAATTCATACATTTAATAATTTATGAAATCCAGTGAGCTTCAAGTATAATAAATGTTTAAAAAAAAAACTGAGCCAGGCTCGGTGCTCAGCCTGTAATCCCAGCACTTTGGGAGGCTGAGGTGAGTGGATTGCTTGAGTCTGTGGGTTCGAGACCCGTCTGGGCAACTTGGCAAGACCTCATCTCTACAATAAGTCAAAAATTAGCCAGGCATGGTAGTGCGTGCCTGTAGTTCCAGCTACTTGGAAGGCTGAGGCGGAAGGATCACTGGAGCCCAGCAGGTCGAGGCTTCAGTGGCCAGGAGCAGCCACTGCACTCCAGTCTGGGAGACAGAGTGAGACTCTAACTCAAAAACAAACAAACAAACAAACAAACTGTACCTAGATGAAAAATAATCAATCTTCAGAAAACCAAAGATTAAAAAGTAAATCTTGAAAATAGCCAGAGAGAAATGTTAGGAATGACTGTGGACCTTGTAATCTCTAGTGATCTAAAAACAATGGAACATTAGCTTCAAAGTACTGAAAGAAAAAAATAATCTGTCAACCCAGAATTCTATATGCAGCAAAAATATTCTTTGAGACTAAAGGAGGCAGGGCTTAGTGGCTCAGCCTGTAATCCCAGCACTTTGGGAGGATGAGGCGAGTGGATTGCCTGAGCCCATGGGTTCCAGACCAGCCTGGGCAACTTGGCAAGACCTCATCTCTACAATAAATCAAAAATTAGTCAGGCATGGTAGCGTGCACCTGTAGTTCCAACTACTTGGAAGACTGAGGCAGAAGGATTGCCACAGCCCAGCAGGTCAATGCTGTTGTGGCTATGAGTGTCACACAGCTCTCCAACCTAGGTGACAGAGTGAGACTCTGACTCAAAAAAAAAAAAAACGAATAAAGGAAGATGGGTGTGGAGTGATATTTTCAGATAAGCAAAAATCAAGAGAATTTATTGCCAACGGACTGCACTACAAGAAATTTAAAAGAAGTTCTTTAGGTTGAAGGGAAATGATACCAGAAAATCTGAATCTTCAGGAAGAAATGAATATAAGGCACTGGATAGAGTAAATTTGTAGAAAAGGCCATTTTTCCTTTTAATTCCTTTATTTTATTTTATTTTTTTTGAGTTGGAGTCTCACTCTGTCACCCAGACTGGAGTGCAGTGGCCGCTCCCGGCCACCGCAGCCTCGCCTGCTGGGCTCCGGCGATCCTTCCGCCTCAGCCTTCCGAGTAGCCGGAATTACAGGCATGCACTACCACGCCCGGCTGATTTTTTGATTTATTGTAGAGATGAGGTCTCGCTGCCCAGGCGGGTCTCAAACCCGCGGGCTCAGGCAATCCACTCAACTCAGCCTCCCAAAGGCGCGGGATTACAGGCTGAGCCACCGAGCCCGGCTTTAATTCCTTTAAAATACATATGACGGTTTAAAGAAAAGTCGTAACATTATGTTTTGGGGCTTATTAACATCTAGCATCTATAAAACTATAATGTACAGAATGAAGATGGAGAATGAAGACCTATATAGTTGCAAGGTTCTTACATTTATGTGTACGGTGTAATCGTAACTCTAAGTGGACTGTAAAATGTTAAGGACCGTAGGTTGTAATCTTAGAGCAACTATTGAAACAAAACAAAATAAAAACACTAAGAGCTATAGCTTAAAAGATAAGAGACATATTGCAATAGAATTCTAAATATGTTTGGTTAACTCAATAGAAGTCTGGAAAAGAGGAACAGAAACAGGGAGTATAGGCAGAACACAAAATAGTAAAATGCTAGACCTAAGTCCAACCATATAAATAATTATACTAGCCGGGCTCGGTGGCTCAGCCTGTAATCCCGTGCCTTTGGGAGGCTGAGGTGAGTGGATTGCCTGAGCCTGCGGGTTCGAGACCCGCCTGGGCAACTTGGTGAGACCTCATCTCTACAATAAATCAAAAATTAGCCGGGCATAGTAGTGCGCGCCTGTAGTTCCAGCTACTTGGAAGGCTGAGGCGGAAGGATCGCCGGAGCCCAGCAGGTCGAGGCTGCGGTGGCCGGGAGCGGCCACTGCACTCCAGTCTGGGCGACAGAGTGAGACTCCAACTCAAAAAAAATAAAAAATAAAAATAAATAAATAAAAAATAAATAATTATACTGAATGTAAACACAATGAACATTCCAAGTAAAAGTAGAGATCGACAAAATTGATAAAAATCCAAGTTCTAACTATATGAAACTACAAGTAACCCATTTTAAGTATAATAACACTAACAGATCAAAAATAAATGGAGCCAGGCACCGTGGCTCATGCCTGTAATCCCAGCATTTTGGAAAGTGGAGGCAAGAGGATTGCCTGAGTCCAGAGGTACGAGACCAGGTAGAGCAACTTGGTGAGACCTTGCCTCTACAATAAATCAAAAAATTAGCTGGGTATGGTGGCACGTGGCTGTAGTTCCAGCTATTTGGAAGGCGGAGGCAGAACGATGGCCTGAGCCCAGCAGGTGGAGGTTGCAGTAGCTGTGAGCATGCCACCACACTCCTGCCTGGGTCAAGGAGTGAGACTCCGACTAGCCAAAAAGATAAATAAATTAAAAAGTAAATAGATAAATAAAAATATAACATTGCAAATAGTAAGTAGTGAATGACTGGATTAACTATATTAATATTAGATAAAGTAGATTTCAAGATCAAGACACAATAGACATAACCAAAAGAGACATGATGATGACAAAGCGGTCAATTCATTACTGAACAATCATAAATCGTCTCCTAATAAAAGAGTTCAGGACACACGAAGCAAAAATTGACAGAATTAAAGGGAGAAATAGACACACACAAAATTATTAGAAAACTTATCACTACTCTCTCAGCAATTGACAGAACAACTGGATAAAATTGTAAGTAGAATCATAGAAGATAGGAATAACACTCTCAACCATTCGATCTAATTTATGCAACACTATGCAACAACTACAAAAGCCACATCCTTTTCAAGATCATATTCATCAAGACAAATGATATCCTAGGCCAGAATACAAATCTCAATAAATTTATAAGGGCTAAAATTAGGCATACTATATTTTCTAACGACAGTGAAATTGAATTAGAAATTAGAAACAGTATCTAGAAAAAGTATGCTTGAAAAACAATGCATTTTTTATTGGCTCCTTATTATCATTTGCATCTCAGGTTAAGTCTTATCCCTTCAATGAAGTCGTCCATGACTGCCCATTGAAGGTCAACTCCCCAGTGAAGTTTACTGCCACGTCCCTCTGCTTTACTTTGTTGTAGCACTATTGGTTCAACAGTTTCCTCACTAGCATGTAAGTTCTGTAGGGACTTTGTCTTTATTGCTCACTGCTGGAATGGTAGCTGAAACGCGGTAAATGCTCATTAGGAACTGCCGAGTGAACAAAGCGTAAATATGAGTCCTCCATAATCTATCTTAAGCCTATCTAGATGTGGATTATGAGAATGATGATAACATCACTACCAATAATAACAAAAATGACATTCCATTGATATTATTGTTGCTCAGGAATTTTAATGACTTATCTCATTTAATCCTCACAACTGCCTGTGCAGTGCAACTTCTCTTATCCCCACTTAGAGGTTAAGCATTATAACCGACGTCACTTGGCTTGTAAAGAGTGAGCCAGGATTCCAATTCAGTTTGTCTGTTTCCAGAGTAATTGTTCTGAGCAAATGGTAGTGAATTTGTGATGGAAGAAGGGAAGGCTGGTATTTGAAAATGTGCCAGCTAAGCTCTGTCTAGTCTTAGGGCAAAGGCTCTGGTCCTCTTTCTTGAAGCCGCAACTGACTTTCAGCTAAAGATGTGGAAAAATCTTCTCAATGTTAAAGTCAGTTTTGAGTTTCTGTGTATCCAGTCCTGATAATGGCAGCATTATCAACCAGTGGAGAAAAGAGAGATTAGTCAATGAATGGTGTTGACATACTGACTAATATTTAGAAACATAAAATTAGATTCCTACCTCACATATTAAAACCAAACAAATTATAAAAGAATCAAGGATTTAAATTTAAAACATGAAACAATACACATAGATATTAGGAAAGAATATAGGCAAATCTTTAAGCTTGGATGAGGATGGCCTTTCTAAGCATGTTGATATGTCCTAGTTGAACCTGAATGGGGTTTTGGGTGCCTTTCAATGATCTGGTGGGCCGGTGCAGAGAAAATAGAGCCCATCTTCTTGACCTAAGCCAAGCCCCTACAAGTTCTTTAACATTTTTAAATTTACAGTGAGAAATGTTACTGTCAAACACATAGAAATGCTCATCTTAGTTCTTCAATGCATTCTCTCCCTGAAAGACAATATCATGGGAAGCCAAATGATAATCTAAAGCGTCCTGTGGGCAAAGACCTACCCCAGCAGAGAGTGTGCATTGGATGAAGGTCCAGGACTGCTACCAGGGTGTGTCGACCGGGCTCCCTTTCCTGAAAGATTCCAGACCTAGAGAAACGTTCTACTGTCTAGTATTAACCTGCTAAAAATGAAAAACAGTTGGTTTGTTTGGTTTTTTTGTGTTTTTTGTGTTTTTTTGAGTTGGAGTCTCACTCTGTCGCCCGGACTGGAGTGCAGTGGCCGCTCCCGGCCATCGCAGCCTCGACCTGCTGGGCTCCGGCGATCCTTCCGCCTCAGCCTTCCGAGTAGCCAGAATTACAGGCATGCGCTACCACGCCCGGCTGATTTTTTGATTTATTGTAGAGATGAGGTCTCGGGTTTGTTTGTTTTAAGCAAAATATATGTTCATTACTGAATAAGAAAAATTAATTAATATAAATAATGCCAAAATTGTTATCTTCAGATTAACCATGGCAAACGCCTTGTGTATCCTTTCAAGCCTTTCTCTCTGCATATCTGTTCACCTGCTTAATGCCCTTCTAAACTGGTTTCCTAAATACCTACAAAGACTATGACCATTATGAAAAGTCACTCTAGGTCAATCGCCTATATTGTCTGTCTCTCTAGCAAAGTCCAACTTGCGATTTCATCCACTCTAACCATAAAAGATGGAAAAAGAGAAGACTTCTCTAACTGCAACTGTTTCACATCCTGCTTTGGGGAATTATTTCTTTTTAAAACCCTTTTTAATTTTATTTTAAAATGTGGTATACAAATCAGAATTAGGGATACAAGTGGCCATTGCACAGGGTAAATTTGGGCCTCCCTTTGGTCCCCACTTTGCCTGGTTTGAGATCAGGTACCCCAATTGATTTTGTGTCTCTTCCTCCCCTGGCCTGGCAGGTTTTACTGACTAAAACCCTTCTTGTTGTAAACAAATAAACAAAACATAACCAGGAAATCTCACAAAGCAAATAAATATATATATATTTTTTGAGTAGGAGTCTCACTCTGTCGCCCAGACTGGAGTGCAGCGGCCACTCCCGGCCACCGCAGCCTCGCCTGCTGGGCTCCAGCGATCCTTCCGCCTCAGCCTTCCAAGTAGCGGGAATTACATGCACGTGCTACCACGCCCAGCTGATTTTTTTTTGATTTATGGTAGAGATGAGGTCTTGCCGCCCAGGCGGGTCTCGAACCCGCAGGCTCAGGCAATCCACTCACCTCAGCCTCCCAAAGGCGCGGGATTACAGGCTGAGCCACCGAGCCCGGCGCAAATAAATAATTTAATGATTTATTCTGAGGCAAACATTTCCCAGGTCAACAAATAAAACTCAGCTGCCTACTCCAGAAGCCCGGCCCCTGTGCTTTGTCCAGTCACCCTCCCTCCCTCTCCCAAAAGTTCCGCTATCCTAACTTTAATCGCTTCCGTGTATTTTTTTAAAAATAGTTTTATCACCGACGTATGCATTCCTAGATATGATAGCTTGGTCTTTCCCATATTAAAAAAATATTTTAAGACTCTTTACAGATTTCCTGCCATGCTTTTCTTTTCCTTAGGATGTGTCTGTTTAAAAACTCGAGGTCTGGGACACGTAGCATTTCCCACAACCTGGATTGGACGATTGCAGTCCATGGTGCCACTCCACATGCTAGCCTGTCCTGTGTTTTTCCTGCAAGTTGGCAACTGATCCAGAGGCTTGAGCAGCCTTATGGCCAATCCCTTGGGCAACAATATAAGGCTACTGTATTCCTTCATCAGAAGGCACTGTGTGTCTGGTTGTCTCTTTTTGTAAATGTTGGTAGCTGTTGATACGTATTGTCTTGATCTTAATTCACTGGGGTTGTTGGTTGGTGATACTCTAATTCCCTTTTTAAAAAAAATCTATTCACTGGAGTACTTTTATTATAAAGGGGTGCTGTTTCTTACCTGTTATTTGTTTACATAGTGGCACCGTTCCTGTAGGAAAGGCAGGATAAATGTTTTCCCTTTATATGCCAAGTTTTGGTTTTTTTTGAGTTGGAGTCTGACTCTGTCGCCCAGACTGGAGTGCAGTGGCTGCTCCCGGCCACTGCAGCCTCAACCTGCTGGGCTCTGGTGATCCTTCCACCTCAACCTTCCAAGTAGCTGGAACTACAGGCACGCACTACCACGCCCAGCTTATTTTTGACTTATTGTAGAGATGAGGTCTCACCAGGTTGCCCAGGTGGGTCTCTAACCCACGGGCTCAGGCAATTCACTCACCTCGGCCTCCCAAAGGGGGGATTACAGGCTGAGCCACCGAGCCCGGCCATACGCCAAGTTTCTGAGGTAATGAATTGATTCCCTGTCGTCACCAAAGGGTGACTTTGAAAAGCTGCCTATGAATTCATGGAGTTGTCTCATCCTTGGGGAGGTGAGCCGGGTGGTTCACCACACCACCAAGACCAAGGCTCCAGAGTCACACCATGACACTTCTACACTCTATTGTTAAAAGAAAGTCATAAGGTCAGCCCAGACAAAAAGAGTGGAAGGACAGATTCCGGCTTTTGGCAGGAGGGACTGTAGAGGATTTGTGGCCATATTTAATCTGTCACACCTAGTTTTGCTGTAGATGTCTTTCATACTTTTTTAGTTTTGCTTTCTGTCTTTAAATGGGGATTCAGAGAGATTCAGAGACTATGCCTTGCCAGAATCCTTTCTTTGCATCGTTTCTTACTCAATTTATTATTTGTAGAAATAGCCTTATAGAAATAAGGAGGCATCTAGCAGGTGAGGTGCCATGACTTCTGCTGCTTCCTGTTATACTCTTGACTGCCAGGCTTGGACTCTTTACAACTGCCTTTACCTTGGAGGCCTCCATAAAGCCACAGGTTTTTATGAAGGCCTTTAGGCAAGACTATAAGGCTACTATATTCCTTCATCAGGAGTCACCTAGTGTCTGGTTGTCTCTTTTTTTTGTTTTTATTACGTTGTGCCCCTCTGGGTGCCCCTCTGGGCCTTTCAAGGTTCATCATGCTAGGGCCACACTGTGTTCCTAACAGAACTAACTATCCTTTCATGGGGCTTCCTCTTACTGTGGAACCCCATCCATTTCAGTCAATAGCTGCCATTAACTCCTGCGGCATCACCCTGCTGCAAGTGACATGTATACAGCTCCTCCCCGAAGGACCATTTCCTCTAGCAAATCAAGTCCCAACTGTTGTTTGCTCTTGCCTCCCAGCCCACGCCAGCTGTCCTAGCCTGCCCACTTAGCAAGCAGAGTCAAACTCTGAATCCCAGTTCAGGCTCAACTGGGACATCCTAATAGATGTAGAAAACCCACCCCCATCCAAGATTATATTACTATTTCCCAGTATATTTTTCTGATATCTTCACATATGGTTTCATAGATTTAAACCCTTAATCCAATTGGAACTTGTTTTGGTACACTATAAGAAGAATCCAAGTTTCCCTCTAAATGATTTGCCAGATATAATTAGCATATGTGTTGCATAAGCTGCCCTTCCCCCACTGATTTGAAATCACATTCCTATTTCGTTTACTAAATTCTCGGATATACATACACACTTGGATTTGCCTCTGGGCTTTCATCTTTCTTCTCTACATCGGAATGGCAGTTGCTACGTGGCAACTAATTAAAACATCATCATACCTTAATTCATCATAGGTTTTTAATGCATTTTAGTGTTTTGATCTTAGTGCTCTCGACTCTTTTCCTTCCATCACCGCCGGGAATCTCTGGTTTCTCACTCATTTAGCCCCTCCCTCTCTGTTGGCTTCTTCCCCACTACCTGTAAACACATTCTTTTTTTTTTTGAGTTGGAATCTCACTCCGTCGCCCAGGCTGGGGTGCAGTGGCACTCTTGCAGCCACCCTAGTGTCGACCTGCTGGGCTCCAGTGATCCTTCCACCTCAGCTTTCCAAGTATTCGGAACTACAGGTACACACTACCATGGTCGGCTAATTTTTGATTTATTGGAGAGATGAGTTCTCGCCAGGTTGCCCGGGCTGGTCTGGAACCCACAGGGTCAGGCAATCCACTCACCTTGGCCCCCCAAAGTGCTGAGATTACAAGCTGAGCCACCGAGCCCAGCCACATGTTCATGTCTTACATGTTCAACCAGGGGAAGTCTCTTGAGCCCTTCTGTTCTTCTGGCTACCATGCTGCTTGTGTCCTTTCCATAGGTGAGTTCTCTCCATGGTCATCGGTCACATACTCTCTGCTAAATTCAGGAACACTTCCTTCCTTTCCTTACCTGACTTATTTGCTAAGTTAGACTATTGAACACTTTGTCCTTCTTGAAAACCCCTCCACCCTGGTCTCCTGCCACAGCTTTCCTTATAGTCTCTCAGGCTGTTCCTTCTCAGGCTCCTTCTCTGGCTTCTGTTTTTCTTTTTTTTTTTTTGAGTTGGAGTCTCACTCTGTTACCCAGACTGGAGTGCAGTGGCTGCTTCCGGCCACCACGGCCTCGACCTGCTGGGCTCCGGCGATCCTTCCGCCTCAGCCTTCCAAGTAGCTGGAGCTACAGGTGCGCACAACCACGCCCGGCTAGTTTTTTGATTTATTGTAGAGGTGAGGTCTCGCCAAGTTGCCCAGGCAGGTCTCGAACCCGTGGGCTCAGGCAATCCACTCACTTCAGCCTGCCAAAGGCACAGGATTACAGGCTGAGCCACCGAGCCCGGCTGGCTTCTGTTTTTTTGTTAAGGCCCTTCAAAGTCAGGGTTCCCTGGAATTCCAGGCCTGGCTCTCTTCACACCCACTCTCCCCAAGGTTTCAACTGGAAGGTTTATTCTATATTCCCAGACCAGTTCCTCCCACATTTCCAGTTATCCATTGGGTGGCACCAGCAGGATGTCGTCCCATCAAGGGCATCTAGTTAGAGTGTCTCATCTTTCCTACAGGCCTACTCATAGATATCCAGTTAATGACCTTACCATTCATCTGGCTTCCTGAGCAAGAAACTGGAGCCCCAAGCTCAGCTCCTTCCTCCTTCTCCTTTTCCTCCCACATCTAGGGCAGAAGGAAACGTGCATTGCAGTGAGATGAGCTTGGATTCCCATCCTGGCACTGCTTCCCACTCGCCCTGTGCCTTGAGTGAGTCCCTAACCTTTCAGAGCTTCCACTTCCACTCTGTGGAATCAGGGTGATGATGGCACCCACCTCAAAGGTCTGGTAGGTGGGAGACATGGGGTCACGTGTGTCTAACCCAGCCCTGACTCATCGCTGGGGCTCCTCAGAGACTAATTTCATCCACGATCAGTGCTGTTTAAATGTTGTCCAACACTTAAGAGAGTCTTTCTCTCTGTTCTCTCTGCTGACCTTTCCATTCTGGCCCCCTCACCTGGAGTCTGGAATAGCCCAGCAGCCTTCTCGTGCCTCCCTTCCTCAGGTCTCATCCTCTTCCGATTGACATGCCACATTTGGGCTGGTTCTCTCTTCCTCTTTCCCATCTCTTTCCCACATCCAGGCCCACTTCTCACCCTGAAGGATCCAACCCCTCAGGAAGTAAAGGGCAACCTTCTTAGCACGGATTTCAGGCCTCATGGGCATGCAGACCTGACTTTCTCATCATCCTCTCTGCTCCGTGCTGTGCGCTCTGTCCACTGAACTGGCTGTTCCTCTCCCACGCTGTGATCCTTCTTCTCTTCCTTGCCTTTGTGCATGTTTAGATTTGCTGTCTGCTCCAAGAATTCTCCTTCTTTCTCTCATCTCCATCCCTGCCCCAGATTCTGAATGCCTGGTGAGCTCCTACTGATTACTCAAAGCCTTGCTCAGTCTTACCTCCCCAACTCCCTCAAGTGATGCCTGGCCTTTTTGAGTCCCGTCTCACAGTGTCCTTCGTATTCCAGTCTTGTAGGAAACTCAGGAGTCACAGTGTATCCAATTATTTGTTTCCCATGCCTTCCCTTTCCCCATCCCCTGGCCTCACCCCCAAGTGACTGGAAACCTTCTTAAAGGAGCACTAGAGGTTAAGAGCTTGACTATGGAGTCAGATCAGCTGGATTCTAATCCCGGTCTCACTTCTTATTCTCTTGGTGACATTGGGCATGTTACTTATTTGAGCCTCTGTTTACTCATGTATAAAATGGAGACATTAATAGTAGTACCTATGTTAAAAGGTCATTTTGAGGAATAAAATAATCCATGTAAAATGCTTAGCCTAGTTCTTGGCATATACTAAATGGTCATTAAATTGTTCATGGCTGCTACCAACACTGCTGCTATCCTTTGCATTACTATCATTATTATTAGAAATGAGAATGTCTCATCTTCACATTCCCAACCTCTCAGCCAGCACCTGGCTCATAGTGGATCGTGATAAATATTTGTTTAAGGGCAAGTTAGTAATATCAGCTAACACTGATTGAATATTTGCTGTTTTTCAAGCACATGCTAAACCCTTGAGATGCATTATCTTATTTACTCTTCCCAACAAACCTGTGGGCTAGGGACCATTATTCTCTTCATTTAACAAATGAGAAAACCAAGAAAACTCACTCAAAGACTGCATCACTTGGATGAGATTGCACAGTTGAGCCAGGCTCCAACTCCTGAGCTGGTGAGTTGCACACCCACTGCAGTTGCTGTGTGGTGCCATTTTTCCTCTCTGGTTCTCATCTTTGGAGACTGGACCATCTCCAAAGCCCCTTCCAGCACCGCTACTCTCCGATTCCCACAGAAACAGAAGACAAAGTTATAACAAATGCCATGAAGAGGAAAATCGCCATAAGAAAAAGAGTTCCCAGTCCCAGTCAGGGCTCCATTTCTTTCCAAAAATTAATCATTGCATTGCAGTAATTGATTACATTGAATCAAGAGCTTGATGGTTTCTTGGAGTTCCTTGCCTTGTTATTTGGACAACTCAGTGGACATGGACCTTGAGTGCTATTTTCTGTTTGGGCTGCTATTAAAAAATTCCTTAGGCAGCACTCGGTGGCTCAACCTGTAATCCCAGCACTTTGAGAGGCCGAGGCGAGTGGACTGCCTGAGCCCACAGGTTCCAGACCAGCCTAGGCAACTTGGCAAGACCTTGTCTCTACAATAAATAAATAAAAAATTAGCCCGGCGTGGTAGCGCACACCTGTAGTTCTGGCTACTTGGAAGGCTGAGGCGGAAGGATTGCCGAAGTCCAGCAGGTGGACGCTGGGGTGGCCGTGAGTGTGGCACTGCTCTCCAGCCTAGGCAACAGAGTGAGACTCCAGCACCGCCCCCAAAAAAGTACCTTAGCCTGGATAACTGATAAACAACAGAAATTTATTGCTCACAGTTGTGGAAGCTGGAAGGTCCAAGATCAAGCGCTGGCAGATTGGTGTCTGGTTATGGCTGCTCTCGGCTTCACAGATGGGGCCTTACTTGCTGGAAGGGGTGAGCAAGTCCCTGAAGGCCGCTTTGATAAGGGCACTAATCCCATTCATAAAGGTGGACCCCTCATGACCTGGTTACCTCCCAAGAGCCCCATCTCCCAATCCTATTGCACTGGAAATTCATTTTCTACCTGTGAATATGGAGGGGGCACCAACATTCAGATCATAGCAAGTGCCTCTGTCAGGTTCTTAGTTACCAGCCCCAGAAGCCACTTTAGCAAGCTGAAGCAGAAATGGAAATTTATTTATTTATTTATTTATTTTATTTTATTTTGAGTTGGAGTCTCACTCTGTCGCCCAGACTGGAGTGCAGCGGCCGCTCCCGGCCACCGCAGCCTCGACCTGCTGGGCTCCGGCGATCCTTCCGCCTCAGCCTTCCGAGTAGCCGGAATTACAGGCATGTGCTACCACGCCCGGCTGATTTTTTTTTGGATTGATTGTAGAGATGAGGTCTCACTGCTCAGGCGGGTCTCGAACCCGCGGGCTCAGGCAATCCACTCACCTCAGCCTCCCAAAGGCGCGGGATTACAGGCTGAGCCACCGAGTCCGGCTGGAAATTTATTTTTTTAAATATTAGGTAGCTCACAGGCTCCCCAGAGGGCTAAAGGAACACCAGGCTGAGTCTACACAGGAACAGGGCCCAAGTCACACCACATTGCCCTAGAGACAGAGTCACCAGGTTGCTACAGTCAAGAAGAGCCTGCAGCTGGTGCCAGGACCTGGGATCTGGGCTTCGGAGCCTCCCCCATGGCTGTCCCTAAGCATCGGGTGCTCAGGCCACCACCCTTGCCAGAAAATGGATTCTGCATGTTCCTTTTGCAAATATAAGTCTCTGAGCAGAGAAGCCTGACCAAATACTTTCACTCCATCTTCAAGGGAGATCAGTAATGGAGAGCAGTAGCTCCTGGCCTCTGAGAAGCAGGACTTAATATGTGAACAGCTCTCCAAACTTGGAAACACTCAAAAGGTACACAGTGACCACACACAAAGATAGCTATCCACCAGATAGATTTAGTACACTAGACGTTAGCTGGGCCTTGGCATATAGGGGTGTGTCTTTTTTTTTTTTTTTTTTGAGTTGGAATCTCACTGTGGCACCCAGACTGGAGTGCAGTGGCTGCTCCCAGGCACCGCAGCCTCGACCTGCTGGCTCCGGCAATCCTTCCACCTCAGCCTTCCAAAGAGCTGGAACTACAGGCGCGTGCTACCACGCCCAGCTGATTTTTCGATTTACTGTAGAGATGAGGGCTCAGGCAATTCACTCACCTCAGTCTCCCAAAGCACGGGATTGAGTCACCGAGCCGGCTTAGGGCTGTGTCTTAAAGCCGAAAACCCTCTTTTGAGTCCAGACATCAAAGTACTATTTGCTAACATTCACTCCATGGCATGGAGTGCCTTGTGCCAAGCTACTTACACACATTTTCTACTTAGACCTTGCAATAATCTTATCAAGTGTCTACTGCTATCCTTAATAAGTATTATTATCCCACTTCACAGTTGAGGAAACAGAGGCACAGAGAGGAAGTATCACATCCTTCAGCTAATAAGTGATGGGGCAACAGACTTGAGCTCAGTGGACCCCAGCATCTTTCTGCCTCTGGCAAAGAGGTTTATTATGTTGAAGATCAAACCCTGATGCTAGGTCACCACTTGCACTGTCCCTCTCTCAGTTCTGGATTTAGGACAATGCCAAAACCAGAGAGAATTTCCTTTCCTTTTTTTTTTTGAGTAAGAGTCTCACTCTGTCACCCAGGCTGGAGTGCAGTGGTACGCTCATGGCCACCGCAGCCTCTACCTGCTGAGCTCAGGTGATCCTTCTGCCTCAGCCTTCCAAGCAGCTGGAACCACAGGCATGCGCCACCATGCCGAACAAATTTTTTGATTTATTGTAGACATCAAGTTTTACCATGTTGCTCAGGCTGGTCTCGAATGCCTAAATTCAGGCGATCCTCCCAAAATCCTGGGATTACAGGCGTGAGCTCCAGCGCCTGGCAAAAGAGAGTTTCAAGAGAAAATAAGTCTGACCAGATTTGTAAGAATCATTATGCATACTTCTCTTAATGTTTTCTGAGATAAGTAGGTTTCAGATGCAAGGATGCTCTTTTATCGACTTAAAATTGAAGTGTTGAAGATTCTTGGTGTCTTTGTCCTTTTTACCCTAATTGTGCTGGGAACTGCATCCCCAAAGGGCCCACACTTACACTGAGCATGAAGCTGCTGCCTCAACTCCAGGGTCAGTATACAATTCTGGAAACCTTTGTGGAAATAGTTTCTGTTCTCATTCCTTCACTTGTATTCTTTCAGTTTTTCCAGACAGAGTCAGCGGCCAACTTGGAGAAACAAATATTTAAAACAAAACAACCCCGCCTCCCACCTTGCCATAAATACATGAGCCACGACTGGTTGTGAAATTCAATACGTATTTGGCCTGAGGTTAAATCGTAAAGGAACTTTAAGGGCCCCATTTAGGATGGAGATAAATCCACAAATGAAATACACACAACTTGGGGAACACACATAATTAACGATGGGGGAAACACCTTCCCTTCCTGCTGGCCAGCAGCTCTCCTGCTTGGTACTGGCTAGCTGGCATTGGCAAGAGGCAGGGAGGAGGTGATGCTGTTGCTTCAGTGCAAACGACAACAGACGCCGGGAGGGAAGGAAGTGGGAGGACAGGCTGCAGCAGAGGCCATAACTTCATTATAAACTCCTGCCTATTCTGAGCAGACTGTCCCCAAATTTGCCATTGAAAGTGCAATTTCCTCCATGAAAACTGTCTTTCCAAGGACCTCATGAGTGATTATGAGAACAGGAAGTGGGGGATCCAATTATTCACGTTGGTAATGAACATTCTGTATTCATTACTTATAAATTCTGCATTCTGTTCCGTCTTTGTTTCATAATAGGGTTAGTATTACTTTTTGTTCCTTCATTTGGGCATTTGCTCAATGAACGCGTATTGATTGCCTTCTCTGTGCCAGATCCTGTGCTGGGCACTGGTGTGTTGAAAAAGCCCTGGTCACTGCCCTCTGGTGCTTTGTTCCGGCTTTCGGAGAGGGAGACAGACAAGAGGCATCTGATTACAAACTGAAGTCATAGACTTATCGGGGCGGTATGTGCCGTGAAGAGTCGAGGGTATGGTGAGAGCAGGTAGCAGAGGGGCTGATGTGTCCAGAGGCTCAGGGAAGGAGAACCAGGGGAAGTGACATTTGAGCTGAAACTCAGGATGAATAGGAGAAAAGTAGGTAAAAGGATGAGGGAGAGAGAAATGGGGCTAAAAAAGCAATCAGGTGCCAGGAATGGGGGTAAGAAGATATGGGAGTGGTATCCAAGCATGCATTTACCATCTCTCTTCCCAGTGTTTTTCTTAGTGATCTGTGAGCCTCTTGCATCAGAATCACTTGGAAGTACAGTCAGCCCTCTATGTCCACGGGGGTCTTTGTCTTTGGATTCAATCAACTGCAGATAAAAAACATTCAAGAACCAAAAAAAACCCAAATAATTAAAAGATACAAAATAAAAAGTAATACAAATAAAATATGGCATAACAACTATTTACATTACATTTACATTGTATTAGGTATTATATATAATCTAGAGATGATGTAAAGAATGCAGGAGGATGTGTGTAGGTTACACGCAAATACTACGCCATTTCATGTAAGGGACTTGAACATCCTCAGGTTTTAGTATCCACGGGGATGCTGGAACCAATCCCCCATGGATACCAAGGAACTACTGTATGTTAAAAAATCAGATTCCTGGGCCCCACACCAGGCCACTAACTCAGAATCTCTAGAAGCAGGGCCCAGTAATCTGTACTTTAAATTCATCACACACCCCTCCCCTCAGGTGATTCTTATGCACACTCAGATTTGAGAGCCACTTCCTTGAATTAGAACCTTCTAATTCCTGCAAAGGCTTCAGCATATACAATACCGTTTTATCCCCCAGCAACTTTCTATGGTAGACAACTTTCTATGGTACATAGTATGGAACATATCATGATTTCACTCCTATAGATGATATAACTGAGGCCTGGAAAAGGGAGGGATTTGCTAATTCACAGGCTTTGAGCCCTTCTCATTCCGCCAGGCTATGTCTCCAAGGTGGATTCATGACGACCATGCCCACTTTACAAATGTGTAGTAATATACCCAGGAGTGGACTGCGAGTTTGCAGGCATACTTATATTTCCCTCACAGTGATTGTTTTTGGCATAACTTTGTTGTTTAGCAGGTCTGAAGTCAGAAAGACCTGGAGTTGAGCTCTGCCACGTACCAGCTTGAACAGGTTACTAACCAATCTGTGCCTCTATTACCTCATTTGTTAAATAAGGATGAATAACAATTGAGTTGTTGTAAAGATCAAGTGAAGTACTGCATGTAAAACACCATGTACAGCTAGTATGCCTATAATATTTAGGACACATTGAATATGTAATAAGTGTTACCAACTAACCAACACCCAGAAAATATTACAAGAGATATCACACATGAAAAGCTTAAATAAATGCTATGAGTCGTTCAGGCAAAGACATTTTTAAAAACCCAAAATCAATAAGCACATCTAGCACCCAGATCTTGGTTTCTCAATACTGTTTCTCACTAAAAAAAATGAAGCCAAGCCGGGCTTGGTGGCTCAGCCTGTAATCCCGCGCCTTTGGGAGGCTGAGGTGAGTGGATTGCCTGAGCCCGCGGGTTCGAGACCCGCCTGGGCAACTTGGCGAGACCTCATCTCTACAATAAATCAAAAATTAGCCTGGCGTGGTAGCGCGCGCCTGTAGTTCCAGCTACTTGGAAGGCTGAGGCGGAAGGATCGCCGGAGCCCAGCAGGTCAAGGCTGCGGTGGCCGGGAGCAGCCACTACACTCCAGTCTGGGTGACAGAGTGAGACTCCAACTCAAACAAAAAACAAAAAACAAAAACAAAAACAAAAAAATGAAGCCTGCTTGGAGAAATGTTGATTTAAGGTCTGAAGAAGGGAAAGTACAAAATGAGTCTGGAACATCTTATTGTATTTCTGTGATGTCGCAAAATAAATATATACACATACAGTAATGCATTGCTTAAAAATGGGAATGTATTCTGAGAAATATGCCATTAGGTAGTTTCATCCTTTGTGCGAACATCATAGGATAACTTACACAAACCTACTACACACCTAGGCTATATGGTATGGCCTGTTGTTCCTAGGCTACAAACCTGTGTAGCTTAGTACTGTATATACTGTAGCACAGTGGTGTTTGTGTAGCTAAATGTAGTAAAGTTACCATAGACGTATAGGGCAACTCCATTATAATCTTAGGGGACCGCCATTGTACATGTGGTCCATTGTTGACTAAAAGTTGTTATTTGGTGCATGACTGTATACATGTATTTATACTTTTTGGTTTTCATCCACAGTTCCTGGCTCACAGTAATTTCCTAAGTGATTAGAGCAAAAGGAATATTTTTTGTTAAAAGATTTGGCCTGGCGAGGCTCGGTGGTTCAGCCTGTAATTCCAGCACTTTGGGAGACTGAGGCAAGTGGATTGCCTGAGCCCACGGGTTTGAGACCAACCCGGGCAACTTGGCAAGACCTCATCTCTACAATAAATAAAAAATTAGCCGGGCATGTTAGCGCATACCTGTAGTTCCGACTACTCAGGAGGCTGAGGTGGAAGGATCGCCAGAACCCAGCAGGTGGATGCTGGGATGGCCATGAGTGTGTGATTGCACTCCATCCAGGGCGAGAGTGAGAGTGAGACTCTAACTCAAAAAAAAAAAAAATTTTTTTGGCCCCTTGTCTTGGGTTCCTTAAACAGCTGAAAGGTGAAAGATGTGTCTTTTGTTATTCATAACAAGCCCCTTTCAACCACAGCCAAATTTATGTTAATAATATGATTTTTGGAAAGTCCCTAAATAACCACAGATGAGGGGCTGCTTACTAGGGGAACCGACCGTGTGATTAGAAGGTTGGAACTTTTACCCCTAGTCTCTGGGGAAGGGAGAAAAGCTGAAGGTCTCTTACCTATGGCCAGTGATTTGATCAACCATGCCTCAAGTGGTATGTCATGAAACCTCTGTGAAAACCCAAAAGGACTGGGTCCCTGGGGCTTCCAGGTTGGTTAACAAGAATACATCCAAGTGTGGAAGGGTTGCTCACCCCAGCTCCAGGGGGACAGAAGATCCTGTGCTCAGGACTCTTCCAGGCCTTGCCCTGTGTATCTCTTCGTCTGGCTGTTCATTTGTGTAATTTAAAGTATCTTTTGTAGTAAATAAATGGGTAAATATAAGCAGCGTGTTTCCCTAAATTCTGTGAGCTGTTCTAGCAAATTAATCAAACCTACAGAGGAGACGGTGAGAATTTTAATTTATAGCCAGGAGGTCAAAAACACAGGTTACCACTTGGGGCTTGTGATTGGCATCTGAAGTTGTGAGGCAGGCAGTCTTCTGGGAATGAGACTTTAGCCTGTGAGATCTGACACTCTCTGCAGAGAGTGTCAGACTTGAATTGAATTAGAGGACACCCAGCTGGTATCCACTGTAGAATTGCTCAGTATATGAGGAAAAGCTTCCCCGCGTATATATGGTGTCAGAAATGAAGTGTTGAGAGACTGCGTAAGAGAGTAAAAGACTCTTTGTTTTGGGGGTTTTTTTTTCCCCTATCTCTAGGGGAAAAAGTGAAGAAGTACAAAGTGAAGAAGTACAAAGTGAAGAAGTACTCAAAGACTGATAGGAACATGTCAAAAAGACAGATGAGCTAACCCAAAGTGGATCCCAGTATCATAAAAATAACAGTGATGTTGATTATAACACATTGCGTAAAAAAAAGAAGTTCACAGCCGGGCTCGGTGGCTCAGCCTGTAATCCCGCGCCTTTGGGAGGCTGAGGTGAGTGGATTGCCTGATCCCGCGGGTTCGAGACCCGCCTGGGCAGCGAGACCTCATCTCTACAATAAATCAAAAAATCAGCCGGGCGTGGTAGCGCGCGCCTGTAATTCCGGCTACTCGGAAGGCTGAGGCGGAAGGATCACCGGAGCCCGGCAGGTCGAGGCTGCGGTGGCCGGGAGCGGTCCACTGCACTCCAGTCTGGGCGACAGAGTGAGACTCCAACTCAAAAAAAAAAAAAGAAGTTCACAGTGGTGATTACAAATTACAAAGATGGGATGGAGCAGGAGTTTTTTTTGTTTTTGTTTTTTTTCTTTTTTTCACAAAATGCCAGCATCCTCATGTGGAAGGAATTAGAGAGTCAGAAAAGTCAGAAAATTACTGTTTTGTAACACCATTGTAATAATGGACTCAAACAATGATTATCACTAGATACTAAAACCATTGGTTAAAGATTGTTGGGAAACAAGATAGTCAGACAGCCTTCAAGATTGCTTGTATTAAAATTACACAAAGAGAAAAGTATATCTTTCTGATGGGGATTTCTGGTGAATATCACCTGACCAAGGGACCCAATTTAGCATCACCTATTATAAGACAATCTGGCATTATATGCCTTCTGATGTGATGCAATAGGGAACACAAGAACACACACCTCACGCATGTAGTATTATTGCCAAACTTGTCCAACCCGAGTCAAATAGTAGGAAACAATCAGACAAATCCAGAAGGACACTCTTCAAAACAACTAACCTACACTCTTCAAAAACTTTACTGTTGTAAAAGATACAAAGAAAAAAAAAGGGGCCATTCTAAGATCTAGATTAACACTCTAAAATTAATATTGTAGAATTTAGACAAAAGGAATCTAAAGATGTAACAACTAAATGCAGTGCACAGTTCTTGATTGGATCCAGGCTCCAAAAAAAAGCTATAAAACAATCCTAATGTCCATCAACTGGTGAATAGATAAATAAAATGTGGTGTATCCATACAACACAATATTATTCGGTCGGAAAAGTATGGATACATAATAAAACATAGATGAACCCTGAAAACATGATGCTAAGGGAAGGAAGCCAGACACAAAAGGACACATATTGTATGATTCCATTTCTATGAAATTTCCTGAATAGGCAAGTTATCCATAGAGATAGAAAATAGATTCACAGTTGCCAAGGACCAAGTGGAGGTGGAAATGAACAGTGACTGCTAATAGGCACAGATGAAAAAATTCTGGAATTAGATAGTTGGTGATGGTTGCATAAACTTGTGAATATACTACAAATCTGAACTGTACTCTTGAAGGGGGTAAATTTTATGATATGTGACTTATGTCTCAACTTTTTGAAAAAGCTACAAAGGACATTGATTGGAACAATTGGGGAAATTTGAATGAGCTATCTCTTAGGTAATATTTTTTCAATGTTAAATGGCTTGGCTGTGATAACGGTGTTGTGGCTTTTCTGCTATATGTTCTACCTCTTAGGAAATATTTAGGGGCTATTTAAGGTTGAAGTATTTAGGGATAAAATGTCATGATATTTGTACTTTACTTTCAAATATATCAGGAAAAAATAGTGGGATAAGCCGGGCTCGGTGGCTCAGCCTGTAATCCCGCGCCTTTGGGAGGCTGAGGGGAGTGGATTGCCTAAGCCCGCGGGTTCGAGAGCCGCCTGGGTAGGCGAGACCTCATCTCTACAGTAAATCAAAAAATCAGCCGGGCATGTTAGCGCGCGCCTGTAATTCCGGCTACTCGGAAGGCTGAGGCGGAAGGATCGCCGGAGCCCAGCAGGTCGAGGCTGCGGTGGCCGGGAGCGGCCACTGCACTCCAGTCTGGGCGACAGAATGAGACTCCGACTCAAAAAAATAAAAAAATAAAAAATAATAAATAGTGGGATAAAGCAAATTTGGCAATATTTTAATACAGTCGACCCTTCAACAACGAGTTTGAACTGTGAGAGTCCACTTAGATTTTCTTTCACTTCTGTCACCCCTGAGATCATAAAATCACCCTTCCTTCTTCTTCTGCCTCCTCCTCAGCCTACTCAACATGAAGATAATGAGGATTAAGACCTTCATGATGATCCACTTCCACTGAATGAATAGTTCATATATTCTCTCTTCCTTCCATATGATTTTCTTTTTCTCTCTCTCTCTCTTTTTTTTTTGAGAAAGGAGGATTTATTGAGGAGACAGAAAAGCCCCCACAGTGGGAGGGGACCCGAAGGGGTTGCCTTTATGATTTTCTTAATAACAATTTCTTTTCTCTAGCTTACTTTATTGTAAGACTATAGTACATAATATATATATGCAAAATATGTGTTAATTGACTTTTTATGTTATTGGTAAGGTCTTCAGTCACCAGCAGGCTGTTAGTAGTTAAGTTTTTGAAGAGTCAAAAATTATCAATGGAATATCCGTGGCACAGGAGTTCGTGCCCTAACCCCTGCATTGCTCAAGGGTTAACTGTAATTGGTGATCTAGATACAGGGGTCCACTGTATTATTTTTAAAATCTTTTTTGTAGCTTGAACTTTTTCAAAATAAAAAGACTGGTTGGAGGGACCACTTATTGAAAGTCTATTATACACCAGGCAGGAGATGACAGATGCCTGTAAATTGTGGCAAGAAAATTAAGAAGACTGAGGCGTGGCCCTAGCTCCTTTCTGAGTGAATCCTCAGTGGAGAGTGAATGATATGCCTCCCTTCAAAACTTTTCTTGGTCCTATCAGCATGAGAGACAGAAAGTGAGGCTGTTTGTCTTCCAGAAAAGACATGCTGTGCTTGTGCATCACAGGTATCGTGGGTGCCCTGAACCATGTTGTCTGAATTAACAGCATTGGCCGGGGGTCTGAAATCTTCCAGAGAGCGAGTGCTCACTTTATTAGGGAAATTGAAAGGTTGATGATATGCAAGTTGGTTGGGGCGAAGGCCTAGGAACAGCAAGCAGGAACGGGATAGGCATGGGTCTCTTTACTGGGGAGGGCAAATGGTCAAGGCTAGAAACCCAAAACTGCCGAGTTTGGGTAATAAACAGGAAGTGAGGCAAGCCGATGCCCCGCCCCACTTGAGGGCTCTGAGTAGGAAAATTGATCCACGGAGCGGCTCTTTTCAGGCCCAGCTGCTCCTGGCTGGTACTTAGAAAAGGGGTCAAGGGGTATCTCCTGTTGTCCCACCTACTCACAGTACCCCCTCTTAACCAAGGAATCGTTGTCATTGTTCAGCCCCCCCTTTTCTCCCCCCATCTCTGTTCTATTATTTTGGCCTCAAGGATGTTAGGAGAGAGCCGTAGAGAGCAGAGCTAACGAGTGTTTTCTTTTGGACAGAGATTCGGGGTCTCAGTTGGGAGCAGGGTTGGGGTTGTGGAAATGGCTGAGCAGCAGCGGCAACAACATAAGGAAGGTTTTGTGAAGCTGACTGGGGAGGGTGGGGACACTGGATTTCTGGTCCACCCCGACCACCAGGGCCTTCTGTTTTTAAAACAGACGTGCTTCATCCTTCCCAGAGCAGGGGCTAAAGATGGGAACTCGAAATGCAAAGTCCCGGCCGGGGAAATTAAGCTGCAAGGGCTCAACGCCTGAAAAATATCGACTGTTTCTTTTTTTAAGCTGATATTCCAAATTTCTCGTGAAAGTCAACTCAGACATCCAGGACACAGGAAACGAGGCAAGAGGCCGCAGCCAGCTGCCTCAGAGGACCCGGGACACTTTCTTAACAACATCCAGATGGTTCCACAGAAATTGCTAACATCTTGGGGGGAAAAAAAATCAGCTGCAGGAGAAATGAGATTCAAGTGGTTGAGGAAGGACAGCCTGGAGGAGAGTCCCGAGGGACCGAGAGTGGGTCTGAAATATAAACCTCTGTGGTGGGATTACTGCTTCCTATAGCCAGGCTGGAGAGGAGTGGGTGTAAAAATCCAGGGTTGCTGTTGGAACCTTGGGGTTGGCAAGGGAGCCTCCACGGAACTGGCCTTCTGGGTCATGTTAATCCACTTACTAGGCTGGGTTTGCAAAAAACCTTTCACATTACTACTATTTTTTGTTTCAAGATGCCCGACTGTTTTAGGCTCAGCAAGACAGGGCTCAGGGCCAGTGGGTTTTGGGGGCCTATGGCAATATTTAACCCTGAAAAAAGATTACATGTATATATATGATATGTGTCTATATACAGCAAAATATAAATATATTTTCCAACATATGAAAGAACTCAACAAAATTTAAAGTAGTAATTGCCTAATTAAATGCTTACAATAGCTAATATCATGTCAGCTCAACCAGGTCTAAAGTCTAGTATTCATTAAAAGCTTTATTTCATTTGAAAACAATCTGATGTTAGATTTTCTCATTTTCGAGGAATTGTTTCGACATCAGCTCCTTGGAGCCAAATAATTTTAAAAGCGAAATTAAAAAACCCCTTCAATGATTATGCAATGGGCTGAGGGTTTACGAAGATCTTACCACAATTCTGGTGTTCTGAAGAGGTGTGTTTCTTCCTCCCTCTCCTCCCAGTTGCCTTCTCCCAAGGAAGAGGAAATGACTTGCTTGTGGAATGTAGCTGTTTGCACGCAAATCACTTATCTGGAAGCAACAACAGGGGAGAGGGAAGTGGGAGCCATAGACTAGGGGCTCGATCAGCATTCGGCATGCCTCGTTTCCGCTCTGCACAACTCACCTCTCACCTGGGTCACTTCAAAGCCCGCAAGAGGCATCCCCTGCCTCCCACCGTGTCTGAGGGCTACCCCCATCATAATAGGATTCGGCTCCTTTGTCTGACCGTAACAACAGGAGATTAGAACCCGGGAGGGTGAAGTGGTTGGCCTTCCTTGCAGTTCCCATATTCTAAATCGGGAAGCATGCAGGAGCCGAGAAGAAACAGCAAGGAGGTACACATCCTGAACTTCCAGTCGGAAATGCCTAGGGTATTTAGGATGAGAAATCTGTTTATAATTGAATTTTGAAAACCTAATGCAGAAACCAGGATTTTTGGCAACAAGCAACATTACCAAAGAAAGACTGGCCAAGAGAGTCTGCCAGTGCTGGTTAGGGAGTGCTAACCAGGTAAACTCATTAGACGGAGCCATCCCTTTCCTTTGGGAGAATGTTGACATTTGGGCTTTGGCTTCTTGGGATTCCGCTGGAGGACTCTTCAGTGGAATGCGATGACTCCTTCCTTCCTGCCCAAGCTGAAATCCAGGCTATTGCAATTCCAAATGGACACTGAGTCCTGCTAAGTTTATGGGAAATTGGAATGACAGTGTGGGTTCCCACTACTAGGGATAGCAGAAACTGAACGCTCAGAGAGTAACATTTCCCCTGTGATATGTCTATTTTTATTTGAAGGAGTTCTGTGTTTTCATTCATTTTGTGAATGGAGGTGCCCATATGGAATTCTCACCAACTCTACTCGAAAGAAGGCATGTAACTTCTCAGCAGTTCACAGAAGTATCCACAAAGACTCAAGGACAGGCCAGAAAGAATCACAGACATTCACTTTTGAACTTGTGAGAAATCATCTAACTTCTAATGTGTACTTTCTGGGCACAAGGCAAAGGACAGTATCAGTTGCTAAATCTGGGTACAAGAGATATTGTCTTTGACAAGGTGTAGCTCATCATTTAATAGACGTTATAAAGCAGATGCTCTAAGAGGAGCAGCTTGTGTTAATTTTTTTTTTTTTTTGAGTTGGAGTCTCACTCTGTCACCCAGACTGGAGGGCAGTGGCACGCTTCCAGCCACCGCAGCCTCGACCTGCTGGGCTCTGGCGATCCTTCCGCCTCAGCTTTCCAAGTAGCTGGAACTACAGGCATGCGCTACTATGCCCTGATAATTTTTGTTTGGGGTTTTTTATTTATTTATTGTAGAGATGATGTCTCACCAAGTTGCCCAGGCGGGTCTCGAACCCACGGGCTCAGGCAATCCACTCCCCTCAGCCTTCCAAAGTACTGGGATTATAGGCTGAGCCACCGAGCCAGGCTGTTTGTGTTAATTTAGTAACTATGAAATATAATTGAAGTGCAGGATTTGGGGAGTGGGGTGGGGACAGACCCCTAAGTCTCCATGCATAAAACAGCTATATTTTCTTGGTAATTTTCTTTCTTGAAAATATGTATTATTGATAACTCTTTGAAATTATCTTGTTTATGTATTTGCTTTTCAGCTTCCCCCTGTTCCGCTATGTTCCCTCTGTAACATAAAAGGTAAACTCCTCCAAACAAGGAGCTTACCTATCCTGACTCTGTACTTCCAGAATTTTTATTAGTAGGTTGCTCAATTAATGGTTTTCTCCCTTTGTTCATCCAATAAATAAAACTTCCTTCTCTTTCGTTTTTTTAAAAAGATTATTAAGTGAAGGCAGAAGGATTGCCTAAGCCCAGCAGGTTGAGGCTGCAGTGGCTGTGAGTGTGCCACCACACTCCAGCCTGTGGGACAAGAGTGAGACTCCAACTCAAAAAAAAAAAAAAAAAGATTATTTATGGCCAGATGCGGTGCTTCACAACATCTGTAATCCCAGAACTTTGGCCTAGGGGGTTGAGATCGGCCTGGGCAACTTGGCAAGATCTAGTCTCTATAATAAATCAAAAAACTAGCCTGGTATGGTGGCATGTGCCTGTGGTTGCAGCTACTTGGAAGGCTGAGGTAGCTGAAGGATTGCCTGAACCACTGCACTCCAGCCTAGGCAACAGAGTGAGACTCCAACTCAAAAAAAAAAAAAAAAAAGCCGGGCTCGGTGGCTCAGCCTGTAATCCCGCGCCTTTGGGAGGCTGAGGTGAGTGGATTGCCTGAGCCCGCGGGTTCGAGACCCGCCTGGGCAGTGAGACCTCATCTCTGCAATAAATAAAAAAATCAGCCGGATGTGGTAGCGCATGTCTGTAATTCCGGCTACTTGGAAGGCTGAGGCGGAAGGATCGTTGCAGCCCAGCAGGTCGAGGCTGCGGTGGCCGGGAGTGGCCACTGCACTCCAGTCTGGGCGACAGAGTGAAACTCCAACTCAAAAAAAAAAAAAAAAAAAAAGATTTGTTATGAAATAAGGCATTATACATATTCATACAGGTGACGTGGGGGGGTTTTGCTGTCGTTTGTTACTGTTTGTCTTACCTTTTGCTGCATGTTAGTCTGTGCAGCATTATTCATTTTAAAAATTTCTCTCTGTTCTGCACCAGGCACTGTTCTTAGGAAGAGATATCCTATATTCATGGAACTTGCATTCCAGTGGGGAGAGACAGACAGTAAAAAATAAATGTGTATTTTTGTGGAGTGAGGATAAGTATAATGACGTAAGGTAATGTAGGATAAAGGGGTCGTCGGGAAGGGTTCTTTCTGCCAAGGCGCCACGTGTGAGGAAGCTAAGCTTGCAGACGGCTGGAGGAAGAGCAGTCCTGGGGCACTGGAGCACAGCCTGATGTGTGCTGACCTCCTGCGTAAGGTAGCAGGGAGGCTGAGGCAAGTGAGTCCCAGGAAGGTGGAGGTGGCACAGTGGAGGGCTGTGGAGGGCTCAGAGGCCGCGGCAGACTGTGGCTTCTACTCCATGTGAAATGGGGAGGACCCTCCAAAGCCCCAGATCCAATGGGTGCTATGACTTGGCTCAAGTTTTAAAATCCTTCCTCTGGCTGTTGTGCGGGGAGAAGAATGAGTTGGGTGGTTGGCAAGAGGGAGGTAGTCAGACCAGGTGGGAGGCTTGTGGTGATCCAGGTGAGAGGGATGGGAGCCAGGACTAGGGGAAGTGATGGAATGGTCAGGTCCTGGGGATGCTCTGAAGGTAGGGCCAATAGGATCTGCTGCTGCTCTGGAAGTGGCCTGTGGAGGTGGGAGCCAGGGATGGCTCTATGGCTTTCAGACTGAGCACTTTGCAGGTTAATACCCTGGCCATTTAGGGAGATGGAGAAGACCGTGGGAGAAGCAGACTTGGAGAGAACTCGAGGGTTTACTCTGGGACGTGTTATACGTTTGAGAAGCCGTGGTGAACCAGCAGAGAGAGGCCAAGTAGGCAGTTGCACGTAAGAGGGGAAAGTCCTAGCCCGAGACCATCACTGGCATGATGATTGCTGAGCTCTGACTAGTCAAGGGCCCAAGAGGATGGGTACAAACGTGGGGGTCAGTGTCAAGCTACACAAATGCCGAACCTCTGTGATCACAAATCCTCAAGTCTGGAGCAATTCTTCTATGCAGTTACTGGGAAAATCTACCAAGATCCTTTGGGATTCTACCCCTCTGAGTGATGCAGGGTCTTCGTTTAGTCTGTTGCCTTCATGCTAACGTCCTTTTCTTTTTTTTTTTCTTTTTTTTCATTGGAGTCTCACTCTGTCGCCCAGACTGGAGTGCAGTGGCCGCTCCCGGCCACCGCAGCCTCGACCTGCTGGGCTCCGGCGATCCTTCCGCCTCAGCCTTCCAAGTAGCCTGAATTACAGGCATGTGCTACCACGCCTGGCTGATTTTTTTTGATTTATTGTAGAGATGAGGTTTTGCTGCCCAGGCAGATCACGAACCCGCAGGCTCAGGCAATCCACTCACCTCAGCCTCCCAAAGGCACGGGATTACAGGCTGAGCCACCAAGCCCGGCAACGTCCTTTTCTTTATCTCCATATTCTATGCTCTTTATTGATCAAAGAGCCATCAAGTTACTTGTTTTTTAACAAGACAGAAGACCACAACATGGAGGTTTAACTTTAAGATTTAAACTTTTCTTTTTTTTACTGCTAATAGGCCAACAGGCTGGGAAACATAGAAGAACTCTTGTTTGCACTCCTGGTGAAGAACCGTCCTGTGTCTGGGAGGACTTGGCAGTAAAAGACAGGTACCGCTGGGACAGGGGAGGCTTCGTGTACCACCAGTCTGGTGACTCTGAGGATTGGTGGCAGGCAGGAACGTCCGGAGAGCCTGCCACTGTCTGCTTTGAAACAGGATTTAGTCCTTCCTAACCTTGGGAACCTCTGAAGCCCCGATTCCTTTATGACTGTTAACGCTGCTATTCTTAGTCCCCAGGGATCCAGTATAGTCAGCTGGTGAATTCATTTTTCCTTGAATCTAAACCTGAAGTCCCCTGGGCCTTTCCTGTGGCATAAATAACATTCTATTCCTGTGCATATTGTCTCATTCACAGGAAATCTTCTCTGAATTACATCACAGGCCAGTTCTACTGTATTCCATCGGCATTTATTATGGAACCGTTGTGGGAATGACGTGGTTCCTGTCTTCAATAGCTAGCATGTCCCATCCATTATGTTCAAGATTCTTGAGCTGGTGGCAGAGCTGGGAGAAACATGAGTGAGTGAAATTCCAAGATATCTTGCCATCCCTTCAAGTTGAATGTGGCAGCAAAAACTTTTCTCTAAATATTTTCCTAAGTTTGTAGACGTGAGTATATGGGAAAGCATACTTTTTCTTAACTGTACCATTTGTTGAGATGATGAGAGGCTAAACAGATTTATCTTTGGAAAGTAGGTTAGAGGGGGAAAACGTAGGCTAAAATCAGAGTTGCAGAAGATCATTAGTCATCTCCTGGTATCTGTTCTTCCTTCCTTCGAAAGTAATAACATAAAACCCCCCATTTTGAGCTAGGCATGTAGACACGTGGCATTCAGACTACATTTCCCACTTCCTGTGCAGATGGGTAGGCCAGAAGACCAAGCTCTGGCTGAGGAAAGTAGGTAAAAGTGTCTAGGGGCAGCTCCTAGAAACCCCATCTTTCCCCTTCTTTTTCATGCCTTCCTCCATCCTGCTGTCTGAAATGCACCGTCTTGGTTGAGACCATGCATGACAGAACAGCAAGAGAAGAAACAGCATGCCATGCCCGGAGGGTCTTCAAGGCCTTTTATATGAGAGAGAAATAAAGAATTACCTTATTTATTAGCGGTTTGCTAGTCCTCACAGCTGAACCTAATCCCAAGTAATTCAACCAAGTATTTCTCCAGTTAATGTGCTTAGTGATGTGCACCACAGTATCATTCTCAGCTGCAGAGAACAATGTGCTCCTTCCTGTTAAGTCATGGAATCTTTATGATATTGCAATACATTGTCAAGATCATTCTTTATAAAACACTAATGGAATGGGCATCACTTGGTTTCTGAGTATCAAAAATGGAAAATTATGGTTTCGTATCTCATGTAATTTGAGTCCCTTGTCCCCTCAGCCACAGGGGCTTCTCCCAGCACACACCCTTGTCCTCCCTTTTGTGTTTCTATCACTATTATTTGGACTCTAGGTGTAGAAGAATAAAGCCAACACAGTTTCTAAAGGCAGGTGACAGAAGAGGTGGTTTTTACTGCAGATGTCACCCATGTAGATATTTCAACAAAACAAAAATATGCAGTAAAATGTGCCCCATGTCTCCGGTCCTCTGACCTAAAAGTCCCTATGTCAAAAGCTTTTAGGATATCCTTGTAGAAATCTTCCATGTGGGCGGAGCTCTTCTTCTTCTTCTTCTTCCTCTTCCTCTTCCTCTTCTTCTGTCAGAGTCTCACTCTGTCACCCAGCCTGGAGTACAGTGTTTGCCCAGGCTGGTCTTGAACTCCTGGGCTCAGGTGATCCTCTTGTCTCAGCCACCCAAAGTGCTGGGATTATAGGCTTGAGTCACTGCGCCCGGCCTCTTTTTCCTTTTTTTGAGTTGGAGTCTCACTCTGTCGCCCAGGCTGTAGAGCAGTGGCACACTCAAGGCCACCCCAGTGTCAACCTGCTGGGCTGTGGAGATTTTCCCACCTCAGCCTTCCAAGTAGCCGGAACTACAGGCGTGTGCTACTATGCCCGGCTAATTTTTTATTTATTATAGAGATGAGGTCTCACCAAGTTGCCCGGGCTGGTCTGGAACCTGCGGGCTCAGGCAATCCATTTGCCTCAGCCTCCCAAAATACTGGGATTACAGGCTGAACCACCAAGCCCAGTCCGTTTTTTTTTTTAAGGCCCATATATATAAATATAAATGGGATTGTACTGCACACACTATAATATACTTTGCTTTTTAGTCATAATTCTGACATCTTTCCAAAATAACATACATACATCAGCTTCTATCTGACTGTGTAGAATTCTATTGTACAGTAGATGTGCCATGATTTATTTCACCAGTTTCCAGTTAATGGAAATTTGTTTCCAGAGTTTTGCTATTACAGACATTACTATAACAGATTCCTTTGCACACCTGTCTGTACCAGTACATCTATAGAGGTGATTCAGAGACCTGGAGTTGGTAGGTGCAATGGCACATGACAGATGTGAGTAGTGCCCTCTGTACTTTACGCTCCAAGCAACAGTGCCAAAGCTGCTTTTTCAACTCAGATGGGACCCACAATTAGACATTAACTTTATTTCTTATTCACTTGTTATTTTTGTTATCTGGGTTTCTGTTCAGAGAGAGAATGACATCTGACTTTTTAAAAGACAAGTGAGAAGCCGGGCTCGGTGGCTCAGCCTGTAATCCCGCGCCTTTGGGAAGCTGAGGCGAGTGGATTGCCTGAACCCGTGGGTTCGAGACCCTCCTGGGCAACTTGGCGAGACCTCATCTCTACAGTAAAATAAAAAACTAGCCGGGCTTGGTGGCTCAGCCTGTAATCCCGCGCCTTTGGGAGGCTGAGGTGAGTGGATTGCCTGAGCCCGCGGGTTCGAGACCCACCTGGGCAGCGAGACCTCATCTCTACAGTAAATCAAAAAATCAGCCGGGCATGGTAGTGCGCGCCTGTAATTCCAGCTACTCGGAAGGCTGAGGCGGAAGGATCGCCGGAGCTCAGCAGGCGAGGCTGCGGTGGCCGGGAGCGGCCACTGCACTCCAGTCTGGGCGACAGAGTGAGACTCCAACTCAAAAAAAAAAAACAAAAACTAAAACAAAAAAACTAGCCAGGCGTGGTAGTGCGCGCCTGTAGTTCCAGCCACTTGGAAGGCTGAGGTGGAAGGATCACGGAGCCCAGCAGGTGGAGGCTGCGGTGGCCGGGAGCGGCCACTGCACTCCAGGCTGGGCGACAGAGTGAGACTCCAACTCAAAAAATATTAAAAAATAAAAAATAAAAAAATGAAAGACAAGTGAGAAGCAGGTAAGTTATCTGCTTCAGTATAATACTTTTATAATACTTTACTTTGTTTCAAGCGCATTATGAACAAAAATTCCATCTTGTTGCTGAGAAGATGCTAGTGGTTATTCCTACATAAGGCATGGGCATATTAAGCTTTCGATAAATGAGGGAACTAGCTTTGGGCATATAAAACCCAGGCTTTTAAATCCCAGGCTCTAGGGGATTATTTCGCCACAAAGATAGAAGGAACCTTGAATATCCTTGGAAACAGAAAGACACCTTATGTGTCTTTCTGGGGAGGGCTGGGAGAAGGTCCAGATGTAGGGCTCATTCAATATCCTGTGATCTCTAACCACCCAGCCCCATGCTTAGCACTTCTCCGCTCTTCTCAGAATCTTGTAACAGCAGTCTTAGAGTATGCACCACTAGTGGTTGTGGCGGTGGCACTGTTTTTATCTCATTCCAAATACTCAGCGAGTTGTTTGGATAAATGGATCAATGCTCAGAACAAGATGAGAACCTGTGTCCTGAATCTGTGTGTCTTTATGCCCTCTGCAGCTGCCCTGTTGACATTCTCATGCTCCCTAGACTCCTGCCTTCTGTCTCTTTTTTAGACGAGGAGCTCTGTGTATCAAAGGAGGGTGAGGGCAGTTGGAGCTTTCCCTTGTCCTGGAAAGGGCTGCGTGGGAGCCCAGGCCACAAGCCCATCTCAGGTGGCAGGCCCTGCCAGGCCGTCTCAGAGAGGCTGTCTTACAAGTAGGCGCAGCACCCTCTCCTGGGCTAAACCCAAATGTTCTCTGTGTCCTAAAGTCATCTAGAATACCCAGCATCTTCCTTCCTCTGGCAAGTTCTGCCCCACCACTGCCCCCTCCTGGCCCCTTCTTCTTTTTTTTTTGTTTTTTTTTTTTTGAGTTGGAGTCACACTCTGTAGCTCAGGCTGGAGTGCTTTGGCATGCTCATGGCCACCCCAGCGTAGACCTGCTGGGCTCCGGCGATCCTTCTGCCTCAGTCTTCCAAATAGCCAGAACTACAGGCGTATACTACCCTGCCCGGCTAGTTTTTTTTTGTTGTTGTTGTTTTTTTTGAGTTGGAGTCTCACTCTGTCGCTCAGACTGGAGTGCAGCAGCCGCTCCCGGCCACCGCAGCCTCGGCCTGCTGGGCTCCGGCGATCCTTCCGCCTCAGCCTTCCGAGTAGCCGGAATTACAGGCATGCACCACCACGCCCAGCTGATTTTTTGATTTATTGTAGAGATGAGGTCTTGCTGCCCAGGCGGGTCTCGAACCCGCGGGCTCAGGCAATTCACTCACCTCAGCCTCCCAAAGGCGCGGGATTACAGGCTGAGCCACCGAGCCCGGCTTAGTTTTTTATTTATTGTAGAGTTAAGGGCTGGTCAAATTGCCTGGGCTGGTCTTGAACCCATGGACTCAGGCAATCCACTCGCCTCGGCCTCCGAAAGTGCTGGGATTACAGGTTGAGCCATTGAGCCCAGCCTTTTTTCTTTCTTTCTTTCTTTTTAATTTGAATGCCATCCTGCACTGTTTGCAAATCCAAAAGAGTAACACTGGGGGTTCTAAGTAAGGCTGGTTAGGGAGCAAGAACTTGAGTGCTTTCTATGGGCAGGGCAGGAGTGTGCATATAAAAAAAGAAAATGAAAATGAAACCTTGTAATCAGTATAGATAAGGAATAGGAAGAAGGGCTGAAAGCACAAGAAAGACTACTTGAACCAATGGCCAATCAACACAAGTGTTGAAGGGTCTCTGCATATGGCAGAATACTGGAGAAGAGAGATGATGTTTGTTACCCAGCAGTCTCTTCATGAAATGGTCGACATTGGGGAAGGAGTTGCCCAAAGGATGGGGGTAGATCATCACCCCTGAGAAGATCTCTCTGGAAAGCTCTTAAGCAATTTAACACTGCAAAACGTAAACATTTAGAACTCTCATGCCACCTCCTGCCACCTTCTACTTTCTTCTCTTTTCTCCACCAGTCATTTGCTTGTCTCAATAACAACTGCAAAAAATGAAAATGCTGTAATGGTACCTTCTCCACTCACCAGCTGGCTGGTAACTAAGCATCCCAGTTTTTATTTCATCTGAACGTTTACTCTTAATGCTTTATTCAACTCCATCCACTCTAATGACCACAGTTGTTGTTCATGTATCTCATACATCTCATAAGTCATGGATTGTGTGTTTTGCTTGTTCAATTCTCAGTGAAACAATAATAAAAAATAACGATAATAGCTGTCACTTAGTGAGCCTTTTCCTGAAGCCAGGCACATCATTTTACATTCTTTTATCTGATGTTTACAATTACCTGATGAGATAAGAACTCTTTTATTATCCCAATTTTTACAGATGAGACAATCAAGATTCAAAGCTATGGAAGAACTTGGCCAAGTTATAGAGATGGGATCTGAACTTGAAAGTCTAGCTCTAAGCCGGGCTCGGTGGCTCAGCCTATAATCCTGTGCCTTGGGAGGCTGAGGTGAGTAGGATTGCCTGAGCCCGCGGGTTCGAGACCCGCCTGGGCAACTTGGCGAGACCTCATCTCTACAAAAAATCAAAAATCAGCCGGGTGTGGTAGCGCGCGCCTATAGTTCCAGCTACTTGGAAAGCTGAGGCGGAAGGATCGCCAGAGCCCAGCAGGTCGAGGCTGCGGTGGCCGGGAGTGGCCACTGCACTCCAGTCTGGGCGACAGAGTGAGACTCCAACTCAAAAAAAAAAAAAAAAATAGTCTAGCTCTAGAGACCTTGCTCTTGTCCACTGTATATGTTGTCCCTCTTGGCATACACAGGCAATTAATAAATACACAGTAATTCAGTGACTAAAGAAATAAACATGTTGCCAGGTGTAGATCATTACAGAAAAAAAGTTAATATTTGGGCATCACAGGATGGAGCCAGGAGGGATGTATTGCATTTCCAGTGTCTTGGAAGGGCTTTGTTAATAGGCGAGGCTTGGAGAGTAGGTTTGGTTGACTCAAACAAAGCACAATGAACTGACCTCCAGAGTCACAGTCAGGACTTACTGCGCGGCGCCTCCTATGTTCCAGGCAGTGGGCTCAAAGCCCGGCATATTGGTCCATTTAATCCTTGTGACAGCCTCACCTTACTAGGAGACTCAGAAAGGTAAAGCAGCTTGCCCAAGGTCACAGTTAGGCACAGGTTGATGGAGTCAGGACACCTGACCACTCTCCTAGACTCCTCTCAGGTGCTCTCTGGGAGCTTCAGATTGCCTTATAGGTCCCAGCCTCCCAAAGGATGCCCTCTGAATGAGAAGGGGGTAAAAGGGGGCCAGGGTCTACTAGGACTCTATCAAAGGGCTGCACTGGGAAATGCTCCAGGTGAGCAGGGTTTGAGGGAGTGTGTCTGCTTCCGGCAAATCCAAATGGGCTTAAAAGAATTATGTCAAGACCCAGGAGAGAACTGCAAATATGTTTGGAATCTGAGCCTGTAAAATGTGTCCTCTGGTTATCTTCAGAACAGAAGTGGGTTCCTAATTTTTTTTTTTTTTTTTGAATTGGAGTCTCACTCTGTCGCCCAGGCTGGCGTGCAATGGCACACTCACAGCCACCCCAGGGTTGACCTGTTGGGCTCCGGCAATCCTTTTGCCTCAGCCTTCCGAGTGGCTGGAACTACAGGTGCGTGCTATGGTGCCTGGCTAATATTTGATTTATTGTAGAGGCGAGGTCTCGCCAAATTCCCCGGGCTGGTCTCAAACATGCGGACTCAGGCAATCCACTTGCCTCGGCCTCCCAAAGTGCTGCGATTATAGGCTGAGCCACCAAAGCCGGCTGGGTTCCTAATTTTATAGTACCTAACTCTGCTGGCCACACCATAGGCACTTGCTAGATATGAAGTAAGGAAAGAATGCATGAATGATGGACAAGAAAGCAGCTATTTTTGGTCAGTCTACTTAGGAGCCCTTTCCTCCAGAGAGGTCGCTGTTATGAAAAATCTCCACAAATCCGTTTTCAAGTGGATATGGAGTGTGGGGCTCTGGAGACAGAATGCCTGGGTCCAAATTCTTGCTCTGCTGTGTGTCTGAGACAGGTCAGCGAGCCTGTGCAGGCTCGGCATTCCTCTGTGGCGTTGTGTGAGTTAAGGTAGGCCAACCACCTGGCCAGGGGAGGCTCTGGGTAGACCCCAGCTAGGTACCAGTACCACCAGAGCCCAGGCCAGCTGGAGGCAGAGCAGCTGAGGGGTTTACGGAGGCACCAGGGAATTGTTTCCCTCGGCAAGTGAGCATAAAATTCTCAGTCCCAAGTTGAACCCAAATGTGGAGGCACAAACACCTGGCCCCAAATATAATTTCCTCTTGCAGCTCCCTGCCGCCGGGGGAGGGCCGGAGAGCGGCGGCAGCCCCGTAATTTCCAGAGCCCTTCTCCGACACTGACACGTAATTGTCAGATTGCTTTATGAGAGCGGCTTCCTGCCCCCTTCCTGCCTGGTTTCCAAATGTGCTCATTCCCGAGGAAGCCTCACTGCTCCTTCTCGCCCTTAATCGCTCCTTTCCTGCCCGGCCCAGGGCTGGGCGATTTCCTAAATCACTCGGAATTGGCCTCCAGCGCGGGCGCCCCGGGTGGGCTGGGAGCACGGGCTGTGACCCGGAGGTCAGAGATGCTTCTTCCCGTTTGATGTCTTGCCCAGGGGGCCTTCCCTCGCCCATTCCCGGCCCCCTTGCCTCCGGAGCTGATTTGGCTCCTCAGGGCAGGAAGAGATTAGGCCTGTGTCCTGCTGCTCTCCCTAGCAGTGCCAGGTGACAGCCTGGGCCCTGCCTCAGTTTCCCCAGCCCTTCAGCATCCTCCCCGCCCTCCCACCCCATGCAGAATATCCCATCAGGAACTGAGCTCTGAAGAGACTTCTCTCGGGCACTCCCCTCTCTCCAAAAGCAGACTCTTAGGAGGATGTGATAAGTCTTAACGTTTTTAGCTTAATTTTCCCCGTTTGAGGAATTTCCGAGGAAGCAGCATGGGGCTTTTTATATCTTAACTGTATTTTTTTATTACTACAGAAATACGCAATCACGGTAAAATTTTCAAACAGAATCGTTTCCAGACGGAACCGCAGTTAACAGCATTTTGTGTATCCTTCCAGAAATGGTCTATGCACATACAAGCATACAAATTTATATCTTTTTTAAAAATACAAATGGGAACATATTGGACAGCTTGTTCTACAACTTACTATTTTTTATTTAGCATATTTTGGATGTTTTCCATTTCAATAAATTTAGATTTACTCATTTAAAAAGTTGCTACATCGTATTCTATTGTGTGACTGTACTAATGTATTTAATCAGCTCCCTATTAATGAATACTTAGTTATTTTTTATTACAAAAATGCTATAATAAGTATCCTAAACTATATCCACATCTTATATTTTTGGAATAATTTCCACATGTACATACATGTCTAGAAAGTTAAAATTTTGAAATATGTCATCAAATTGTCCTTCGAAAAGCATATGCCAATTTAAATTCCAGTAATACTGGATGAGAATACCTGGTCGCACATAGCATCACAAATACATGTACAATTGGACTTGTTAACTTTTGCCAGTCCTAAAATGAGTTGTAGTATTATGTAAATTAATATTTCCTTAAGCATGGACTTCCAACCTTATGCCCAAATAATGCCTCTTTTTTTACTATGACTTTCTTGCTCATGTAAATTTGATCATTTTTCTATGATACAATTTTTCTGCATCTTATTGATTTGAAGATATCTTCATTGATATAAGAAAATTACCCTTTTCTGTCAGAAGTATGATCAGTAGTTCTCAACTTTATCAATTGACATGTAGCTTTGTTTATATTTTTTCTCATATGATATTAAAAAAAAAAATTAAGCCGGGCTCGGTGGCTCAGCCTGTAATCCCATGCCTTTGGGAGGCTGAGGTGAGTGGATTACCTGAGCCCGCGGGTTCGAGTCCCGCCTGGGCAACTTGGCGAGACCTCATCTCTACAATAAATTAAAAAATCAGCCAGGCGTGGTAGCGCGCGCCTGTAGTTCTAGCTCCTCGGAAGGCTGAGGCGGAAGGATCGCTGGAGCCCAACAGGTCGAGGCTGCGTTGGCCGGGAGCGGCCACTGCACTCCAGTCTGGGTGACAGAGTGAGACTCCAACTTAAAAAAAAAAAAAAAGAAAAAAAATTTTAATAGCAAATTTTATCAATTCTTTCTTTTTGCTTCTGGACATACTTAGAAATCCTTCCATAAAGTAAGCTTTTAAAAAATGACTTATGTTTTCTTTTATTATTTTTTACAGTTAGGTCTTTTTTTTTTTTTTTTTTTGAATTGGAAGTGCCACTCTGTCGCCCAGGCTGAAAGGCAGTGGCACGCTCACAGCCACCCCAGCGTCTACATGCTGGGCTCTGGCAATCCTTCTACCTCAGCCTTCCAAGTAGCCGGAACTATAGGCTCATGCTACCACGCCCAGAGAGTTTTTGATTTTTTTGTAGAGAAGATGTCTCACCAAGTTGCCTGGGCTGGTTTCGAACCCGCAGGCTCAGGCAATCCACTTGCTTCAGTCTGGGATTACAGGCTGAGCCACTGCGCGTGACCTACATTTAAATCTTTAACTAAAATTTTTGGAGAAGACTAAATTATACAAGTCAAACTTTATTGTATTTCTTACCTCCCTAATCAGTTGTCTGTATACTATGCACTAATGCATCTTTTCTTGATACTTTAAAAAAATAAAATGTCTGAATATACAGAAAAACATTTGCCAATTCATAATGATAGCCTTCCTAATATGTGAAGCTCTTTAGAGAAGAAAATAATTTCATCTTTAACTGACTTTAAGATGCTGAGACCCATCATCCAGAGAGCAAATTCCTTGCTAGCGTTTGACTCATGTTTGTGAAATGAGTGGACCCTAAGATGAATTTGCCACTTGTTCACTGAGTTAACACTCACTGCCACTGTGTGCAGTGGTCTGTGGGAGCACAGAAATTATTACTTACAATGTTTGCCCTCAGGAAGTATATAGTCTAATAGAGAATGTCAGATCTTTCATTTTGTGGAGGGAGGTGTGTCTCTGCATGTGTGTTTACAATTCATTAATGCACCCTAACTTTCTAGGGCTTTGAGAATGTAAGGAAAGGAGAATCAGGTCTGTTTAGCTGATTTTTTCTGGGAATATGCTGTTGCATAGTTGACAGTTTGGAACAGGACATCAAAAAATATTGTAAGGTACCTGCATTTTTTAAATTCTCTATGTTTTCCTGTATGTTTTCTTTTCTCTCTCTCTTTTTTTTTTAAGTTGGAGTCTCACTCTGTCTCCCAGACTGGAGTGCAGTGGCAGGCTCCCGGCCACCACAATCTTGACCGGCTGGGCTTCTGCGATCTTTCTGCCTCAGCCTTCCAAGTAGCTGGAACTACCGGCATGAGCTACCACGCCCGGCTAATTTTTTATTTATTGTAGAAATGAGGTCTCTCCAAGTTGCCTGGGTGGGTCTCGAACCCGTGAGCTCAGGCAATCCACTCGCCTCGGCCTCCCAAGGTGCTGGGATTACAGGCTGAGCCACTGAGCCCAGCCTCCTGTATGTTTTCATTTGTCTAAGAAACAAAGTCCTTTCTGGGGAGGACCCCCTCAGATTTAGAATTTCTGAGTTGGAAGATAGGAAGAAGAATAACTTGTCAGTTATTCTTGTGTGTTAGTTATCATACTCATTTTACTGAATGAAAGCTCTGTGTGTCTTACCCATGGTTACTACCAAGTAGCAGAGGTAGAATTGCACCGAGGTTTTTCTACTCAAGACTGGTAGTGGACATTGTTAGTTACCTACCTAATAGCCACCCCCTGTTTCTTTGCAAAGAACACCAATTTTGTGTGGGGTGAGAGTTCCCAGTCTAAGACAATCATGTCCCATTTCCTTTTCTATTTCTCCTTACAGAGTCTTTTGCAGCTAGGGGACTGTATTAGTTTGCTAGGGCTTCCATAACAAAATACCAGACTGGGTGCCTTAAACAACAGAAACTTATTTTTTCATAGTTCTGGAGGCTGGAAATCCAAGGTCAAGGTCAGCAGGTTTGGTTTCTCATGAGCTGTCTCTTTGCAGATGGCTGCCTTCCTGCTGTGTCCACACATGGTCTCACCTCTATGCATGCACATTCTTGGTATTCTTTCTGTGTGTCTAAATCTCCTCTTATGAGAACACCAGTGAGACTGGATTAGGGCCTACCCTAGTGGCCCCATTTCAACCTCTTTAAAGGTCTTATCTCCAAATACAGTCACATGATGAGGTACGGGAGGTTAGGGCTTCAACATAAATTTGTGGGGGCCACCATTCCGCCCATACCAGGGACCAAACCTAGTTTGGCCATTGAGGCCTAAGAAGAAATCTACTAGATGTTACTGGGCTGAATCTTCTTCTCAGGTCAACAGACTTGTGAAGCTTCTATTTCCCAGCCTGCCTGTCCAGCTTAAGATGCTGACACCTGGAGCTGTGGCAGCTATTTTGTGACGATGAAGTGAAAAGCATGAGCACAAAAAGGCTTTGTGCCAGGTATGATTAAGCGGAAGGCTAGAATGACTCACAAACTTCACCAATCTGTTGAGTTGTTGATGAACCTTGAGATCATCCATTTCCAGATTTCTTGCTAAGTTAAAGAATAAATGTCTTTGTGGTAGTTCTGTTGTGGTTTATTAGATTTTATGTTACTTGCAGCTGAAAACATTTCTAGCTAATATGGAACTTTATTATTTCTTCACTGAACTGTGCTGACTCCTGACTGATCTGTTTAGTGTTAATATTCAAACATTGGGTTGCTGGTTAAGCCTCTCCAGCTTCCCTCAGCTGCTAGGAATCATCGGTCAAGAATTCATCCTAAGCCTTCCTGAGCTCTTTTACCTTTTATGTTCCTGCCAGCTCCCCAGGTGAGTTTCAGGAGTCCACTTCCTGCTACGTGTGGCTTTGTTTCCTTCTAAAATTACTCCTATAACATTCCAAGGGCTACCAGGGTTCTCATGTTCAAGAATTTGATGGACAGATCTTTATTCTCCCTATGCATGAACTCGAAATTTATCAACCTTGAATATAGCCCTCCTTACTCTGAACATAGGACGGGAGGTTGGGTGTACAGAGAGGGATTTAATTTTCATTTTAGAGACTTCTCTCTAGTTTCCCCATGTTCACTGATTACTTTTATTATTTAAAATATGAAGACAAATTGTGAGAACCTGTAAGGTGGCAGAGGGAAGGCAAGCCAGAGCCCATACACCTTCCTTTTTCTAAATAAGGGTTCTGACCGTTTTGCTCTTTCATTAGATGCTATTTTATCGCTTTGAGTTACCTTTTGAGAACATGTTTCCCTCGTCTTGTGAAGGGGAGAAACTCTACCCCTGCCCTTATCAGCTCTGTGATCTAGGGGCAGTTGCCTAACTTCTCTAAGCTTCAGTTCCCTCATCTAAGACATGGGAATGAAATTAGTACCCATCTCACAGAGTCCCTGAGAGGTCTCAATTTCTGATGGTGGGCCAGTGCTTGGCTCAGAGCTAGTGTTTCATAAACATTTGCTAAGTGTCTACTGCATTTGTTGCTATTAGGATTTTATGCTGTGCCATCATCATGGGCTTTTTTCCCCCATATTTGCATTTTTTAGCTTTTTATTTTGACATAATTTTAGTTTTAAAGAAAAGTGGCAAAGATGGTACCAAGACTTTTTTAAAAAAACATTGCCATGGTATATTTGTCAAAACTGAGACATTGGTACATTATTTATTAAACTCTAAATCCAATCCAAGGCACCCCGTTGTGTTTAGTTGTCATGTTTCCCCAGACTCCACTGGTCTGAGAGCTGCTCAGCCGTTTCTTGTTTTTCATGACCTTCACAGTCTTGAGGAGTGAGTCCCGGACTCTTGAATGGAAGTAGGAAATCCATACCACTTCCTTCAGCCCGTATCTTTTCTGTTCTAGAAACCTCTAAGCCTACACTCAAGAGCAGAGAGCATTGATCAAAGGAAGATACTGTGTTCTCTAAATCTTGAGCCCTCTCAACAACTGTGTGGTATGGATACTAATTTCACCCCAATGTGTTATCCGAGAAAATGGAAACTTAAGGAGTTTAGGCAACTTCCCCTCTGAGAAGGGGAAGTTCTCTGTCTTGGGAAGAAATCCTTTCAGGTGACTCCATTTGTCAAGTGTAAGGGCCAAGGGGATCCTTCAGTCTCTGAAGATTTGCTGAAAAATCAGCTTAATTGGAGAAAAGGCATGCAAATGTATTTAACATGTATACATGGGAGTCTTCAAAATGAATACCCCCAAATATAGGGGACTTTGTCCATTTTTATGCTTAAGTTCAACAAAGTATACACGGCTGTCTAGAAATACGATTTGGCAAAATGGCTATGATCTGATGCTAAATGGGCATGATGTAATGCTGATAGACTGAGTAGGGAAACCCAGCAAGGCCTGTTGGTGTAGATCCTTTTTGGCCTCTCTGGGCATGTGTTCCTTCCTTCTGGGTCTGGGACAGGGCTCTCTCTGGAATTTTACTTTTATTTTTTTATTTTTTGAGTTGGGGTCTCACTCTGTTGCCCGGACTGGAGTGCAGTGGCCACTCCCTGCCACCGCAGCCTTGACCTGCTGGGCTCCGGGGATCCTTCTGCCTCAACCTTCCAAGTAGCTGGAACTACAGGCGTGCGCTACCACGCCCGGCTCATTTTGATCTATTATAGAGATGAGGTCTCGCCAAGTTGCCCATGTGGGTCTCGAACCTGCAGGCTTAGGTAATCCACTCACCTCAGCCTCCCAGAGGCGCAGGATTACAGGCTGAGCCACCAAGCCCGGCTTCTCTCTGGAATTTTAACCTGTCTTATGACCTACAGTCAAATAAGTTAGGTCAGATCATTTCTTTATGGCCAGTTTCTTTTTTTTAAACACAGTAAGGTAGAGTAAAAGAGTAAAAGGTTTCATGGATGGCTTTGGGGAAAAACGGTTTTGGTTTCTATGACCTGCCTTGGGAAAAAGGGATCCTTAGTTTCTATGCCTAGCCTCAGGAGAGAATGGGCCTGAGAGACAGGAGGGTAGGGGAAAGTCGGAGAACAATTTTTGCTCTTAAGGCTTCATTTTGGGATATTGATTTCTGAGCCCCAGTAATAGAATGGGGATATGTGGGCAGAGGTGAGTGACCTGGGAGGAAACCTTGTGGTAAGCCTGACCCCTGGGACTCTTGCTTCTCATTTCTGTTGAGTCCTGGAGGGAACCAGAAGCTCCCCGTGTCCACCTTCATCCTGAATGTTCCCCCTTGCACTCTGTTTATAGTCCTGCAGACACCCCATTCAAGCTCCAGGTGTGTGGGGGGCGGGGATGGAGGTGGGATTCAGCTGTAAATAAAGGAGAAAGTCTCCAGTTAAGGAGACCCACAGTCTCTAACACACTAATACCTTCTGGGGCTAAGGACTTTGCCATTCATGGTCAGGTTCAGGCAGCCCCAAAGGACATCTGAGCCCCATGAAGTCCAGATTTACATTCTTCTCCAAGAAATGGCAGTATTTCAGAAAGTTTGTTTATTCAACATAAAGTGCAATTAAAAAAAAATTGGGGCCCCTAGAGGACAGGAGTTAATGGAACTTCATGCCCTCTCTCTGGGACAGAATAACCAAACAGAGAGACGGCAAAGCCTATAGGGCTTTCCTTCCTTCCTGTAGATGCTTAGGCTTTTTTGTTTATAACATTGGTGGGTGAAATGCATATGTAGGAAGGAAAAGAGAAAGATTGTTCTCTCTTGAGCGGAGTTGTTGGTGTTCATATTTCTAGAAGCTGATTCGTTTTAGAAAACCTCTTTCTCTTTATCACTTTTCAGCTAACGTTGTAGTTGAAAGTTAATTTTATTGCCCATATATGTGAAGTCTTGGAAAGAATCTTGGACTCGGTGAAAGTGAAGAATCTAAAACTGCTCCTTGTGCAAATGTGTGTGTGTGTGGCAGCCTGTGCCAAATTTGTCCTCCTCCTCAGGGCTCCTTTGGGGTAGCCTGCAGGGTTGACAGGCCTCAGAAGAGCTTTTAAGCTCTTAGTTACTCTGCCGCCGTGGGGTGGAGTAGCTTACAAGACAGAAGGCATGGACTGGGGAGGGGTGGGAAGTGGGTCTTGGTATTAAACTTTTCAAAATGCTTCACAACCGTCAGTCCTTGATGTGAATAATTTATAGAAAAAGGCCAATGCTTGACTAGAAACTTTTTTTTCTTAGTGTGCTAATAGGTCAAGTGAAGAAGTTCTGAGGGATAATCAGACTCCATGGTTGTACTGGAGTTGCATGATATTCAATATTGCTAGAAATAAGTGAGTCCTGGGGAGTTTGAGGCTTTCTTTTTTTTTTTTTTTTTTTGAGTTGGAGTCTCACTCTGTCGCCCAGACTGGAGTCCAGTGGCCGCTCCCGGCCACCGCAGCCTCAACCTGCTGGGCTCTGGCGATCCTTCCGCCTCGGCCTTCCAAGTAGCCGGAATTACAGGCATGCGCTACCACGCCCGGCTGATTTTTTGATTTATTGTAGAGATGAGATCTCGCTGCCCAGACGGGTCTCGAACCCGCGGGCTCAGGCAATCCACTCACCTCAACCGAGGCTCTTTTTTTTTTTTTTTGGTCATAATTATATTCACTGCAATGGAATTTGGCCTGCTTGGAACCCAAAGTTTGTACCAACAGCTTTGTTAAAAATTCAGCCGGGCTCAGTGGCTCAGCCTGTAATCCCGCGCCTTTGGGAGGCTGAGGTGAGTGGATTGCCTGAGCCCGCGGATTCAAGACCCGCCTGGGCAGCGAGACCTCATCTCTACAATAAATCAAAAAATCAGCCGGGCGTGGTAGCGCATGTCTGTAATTCGGCTACTTGGAAGGCTGAGGAGGAAGGATCGCCGGAGCCCAGCAGGTTGAGGCTGCGGTGGCCGGGAGTGGCCACTGCACTCCAGTCTGGGCGACAGAGTGAGACTCCAACTCAAAAAAAAAAAAAAAAAATTCACACATTTATTGAAGATTTTAACTCCCACTTAAAGCTATTCCTGGGAATAATGTGAAGAATTGTCTAATCTCATTTCAGAAGTGAGGGCCACAGATTCAAAGTCTTTTCATGAAGTCGTGTAGCTAAGGGTCTGGAAGGATGAGCCATGATTGCAGTTTTAGGGCAGGCAAGGTGTATAGAGATAATGCCAGGTCCTGGTGTAAAAGTGACCAGCCTGGACCGGGTGTGGTGGCTCATGCCTGTAATCCCAGCAATTTGGGAGGCCAAGGCAAGAGGATTGCCTGAGTCCAGGGGTTCAAGACCAGCCTTGGCAACTTGATGAGACCTCATCTCTACAATATATAAAAAAGTTAGCTGGAGGTGGTGGTGCATACCTATAGTTCCAGCTACTTGGAAGGCTGAGGCAGAAGGATCACCTGCGCCCAGCAGGCCGAGGCTGCAGTATAGTGGTTGTGAGCTTGCCACTGCGCTCCATCCAGTCTGGTGACGAAGTGAGACCCTGACTCAAAAAAAAAAAAAAAAAAAAAAAGTGGCCAGCCTGGAGGTGGGCCTGATGCTGGCCATTATCCCTCACTGCCCACATCCCTCACCCCAAGGGGCCAAGCAAGCACACAAAAGAGGACCCTTTAACGTCCTTTCCTTTGAGACTTGCTTTCATGCTGCTTCCTCTAGGGTGTTTCATCGTGATTCTAACACCCATTGTGGCCACACACCATCTTTGAGAGTTGCTGAAAAGGCACCTCCAACCTTTTTGGAGGACGTGCTAAGGGAGGGCATGGTGGCTCCACATCCCACCCCATCTCGGGTGCCTCCTTTCTTTAAATGAGCCTGTTTCATGAGTCAAGAACATTCCGTTAACCAAAAGGGTGCAGTTGCCAAAAGGAATGTTCAAAGAAAATAAATAAAATCTTGTCTACTTTGCACTGTTTGGATGGGCAGCCTCCTTTTAAAATCACGGTGCCTGATCGGTCTCGTCCCAGGCTGTAGTTTATTAGTACAAACTTCTACTGAGAGACCTAGGAATGTTTTCCTGCAGTGACCATTCACAGCTCAAACTTTATAGTTCTTTACACACCTCACTCCTCAGCGCCTGTCTGGTAACAAGCTAAACATCTGAGGAGGCACATTAGCTCCTTGGGGCCATTGGCTTGCAGATTTCAACACTAATGCAATCACAACAACAAAGCAATAGTATTATTATTTTATTTAATTAATTTATTTATTTATTTTTTGAGTTGGAGTCTCACTCTGTCACCCAGGCTGGAGTGCAGTGGCCGCTCCTGGCCACCACAGCCTCGACCTGCTGGGCTCCGGCAATCCTTCCACCTCAGCCTTCCAAGTAGCCGGAACTACAGGCGCGCACTACCACGCCTGGCTAATTTTTTGATTTATTGTAGAGATGAGGTCTCGCCAAGTTGCCCAGGTGAGTCTTGAACCCGCAGGCTCAGGCAATCCACTCACCTCAGCCTCCCAAGGCGCGGGATTACAGGCTGAGCCACCGAACCCAGCAGTATTATTATTTTAAAGTGTAATCTATTGAGCCAACCTCCTATAAATACTCTTATTTCACCTTAAATGACAAGTCCATGTCAAATGAGTTTGGAAAGTGAGGAAAACTCCAGCAACATCAAAAGTCCAGTGTCAATCTTTTCCTCCATGTTAGCAAATGTGGAGTTCTGTTGGTAGAAACTGAGAACTTGGTTGGCCAGAAATCTGACATCCAGCTGGTTCCTCTGTTCTGGGTCTTACAGACCAAAATCAAGGTATTGGTAGGGCTGACTTCCCTTCTGGAGGTTCAGAGGAAGAATCCACTTCCCAGCTCATTCAAGTTGGTGGCAGAATTCAGTTCCTTGTGGTTGCAGGACTGTGGTCCCCATTTCCTTGCTTGCTGTCATCTGGAAGCTGTGCTTAGCTCTGATGGCTTCCCATGAGAAAGTCTTGCCAAGTGGGGAATAAAGGCTGGTAGAACTTGGAAGAGAATTTCATTTTACGAGCCTGGAAGCATGAACTCTCAGGGGACCATCAAGAGACACTGAGCTCATGGATTTTTGATGCAGTGTCTCTTCTGGTTCATTACTGGGTATTCAGGGCTCTCATGGTTTGGGGTTATTTTGTGCTGTTCTCATTGTTGTTCCCTTTCCTAAGATTCCTCTGTGACCCCTTAGTGTTAGAAATTTCCATCTAGGAGATTAGAGCTTTTTGGGCCAACTCCACCGAATACTGTGGTCTTTTAAGGATTAGGTCCCCCTTAAACAAGCTTGGTTTCAGAGTCTTAAAAAATCAGTTTGGTTTTTTTTTGAGTTGGAGTCTCACTCTGTCACCCAGACTGGAGTGCAATGGCTGCTCCTGGCCACTGCAGCCTCCACCTGCTGGGCTCCGGCGATCCTTTCGCCTCAGCCTTCCAAGTAGCCGGAATTACAGGTGAGCACTACCATGCCCGGCTAATTTTTTTGATTTATTGTAGAGATGAGGTCTCGCCAAGTTGCCCAGGCAGGTCTCGAACCCCCGGACTCAGGCAATCCACTCACCTCAGTCTCCCAAAGGCGTGAGATTACAGGCTGAGCCACCGAGCCCGGCTTAAAAAATCAGTTTTATTGAGCTATAGCTTACATACAATCAAATGCACCCATTTGAGGTTCCATATTGATAAATTTCAAAAAAAGTTGCACATCCGTGTAACCACCACCACAGTCAAGATACACATTTCCATCATCCCAAAAAGTTCCTTGGCCTCCGTCCCTGTTAGTCCTCACACCCCATTTCTTCCTAATGCTACTCCTGGCAACCACTAAACTGCTGTCCGTCACTTTACATTGCTTTGTCTTTTCGAGAGTTTCATATACACGGAATCACATATATCATATATATTAACTCAGTGCAATTATTTTTTAGCTTCACCCATATTGTTATGGGGATCAGTAGTGTATTCCTCTTTAGTGCTGAGCAGTTTGCTGTTACATGCATACACCACAATTATCCTTTTTCTGTATTGCTAGAAAAAAATTGCTAGCATTTTGTTCCGGATTTTTGCATCTGTGTTCATGAACGATATTGGTCTGTAGTTTTCTTTTAATGTCTTTGTCTGATTTTGTATTAGAGTAATACTGGCCACATAAATTGAGTTGGGAAGTACTTTGAGTATTTGCTGTTTGCAGTTGGTTTTTCTTGGCCATCTGGTGGGCACCACTACCCCAAGAGGCCCAGAGATGTCCTTCAAAAAGGCATTTTTACAGGTCCAGAGAGGATGCAGAAGCCCTTGGCACTGCTCTTAAGGTTTTGTGGCTTAGCAGCTATTCTCCATTTCTGTTCAGCACATGGAGTGCCAACAGGGCAGATGTTCAAACACCATACACACAAACTCCAGAATGCTGACCTTCCAAAGAATTTCGGCCACCTTCTTGAGTCTGACTGTTTCTACTTCTTTAGTGGGAAACGGTGGCCTCCACTCTCCCCTCTGAGATGATCCAGTATAAACCCTCTAAACCAAAACTGCAGTTTACTTCTAAGAGTAAGGGTGAGGAAATGGGGAGGGGAAAAGAGTGAACAGTGAAGGGGAGGACACTCAGACATTTAAAAAACAAACTGAAGCCGGGCTCGGTGGCTCAGCCTGTAATCCCGCACCTTTGGGAGGCTGAGGTGAGTGGATTGCCTGAGCCCGTGGGTTCGAGACCCACCTGGGCAGCGAGACCTCATCTCTACAATAAATCAAAAAATCAGCTGGGCGTGGCAGCGCATGCCTGTAATTCCGGCTACTCGGAAGGCTGAGGCGGAAGGATCGCCGGAGCCCAGCAGGTCGAGGCTGCGGTGGCCGGGAGCGGCCACTGCACTCCAGTCTGGGCGACAGAGTGAGACTCCAACTCAAAAAAAAAAAAAAATACAAAAAACTCAGGATTTGCCAGAGAGTGAAATGGGGAAAGGAGACACTCTAATGTTCCCTGGTAAGTATCCAGAAGCAAAAATTCAAGAAAAAAGTTAGCTTTTGCCTTAAACACACAACATAAGGCAAACCAGGGAAATTTTAGATCTGTACATTGACTTCTAGAAAAGTGATCTTATGGCTGGGTGCGGTGGCTCAAGCCTGTAATCCCAGCACTTTGGGAGGCCGAGGCAAGTGGATTTCCTGAGCTCAGGGGTTCGAGACCATCCTGGGCAACTTGGCGAGACCTCATCTCTACAATAAATCAAAATATTAGCCGGGCGTGGTAGTGCATGCCTGTAGTTCCGGCTACTTGGAAGATTGAGATGGAAGGATCGCTTGAGCCCTGCAGGTCAAGGCTGTGGTGGCTGTGAGCATGCCACTACACTCTGGCTTGGGTGACAGAGTGAGACTCTGACTTAAAAAGAAAAGAAAAGAAAAGAAAAGAAAAGTGACCTTATACATCAGCATCCCCTTCAGCCACGCATCTTTTACATATGTGGAGACTCTCCTTCATCTCCACCCCTCAGAGATAGCCAAAGACATTTGAAAACTACTATTTTATGAGGTTTTGGGGGCCTCAGGCAAATAAAATTCCTGCTGATCTAGGCTGATTCCCCAGCTTTTTTGAGTTGGCGTGCGGATTAGGCTCTCAGAGTTCTGGCTAGCAAAATCAGGACAAAGAACACATTATAATGACTTCCAGCCCAGGACTGAGTCCACCGCATCATGTGATGTAAATGCCCATGATCTTCAAATGCTTTTTTTTTTTTTGAGCTGGAGTCTCACTCTGTCGCCCAGACTGGAGTGCAGTGGCCGTTCCCGGCCACCGCAGCCTCGACCTGCTGGGCTCCGGCGATCCTTCCGCCTCAGCCTTCCGAGTAGCTGGAACTACAGGCGTGCGCTACCACGCCCGGCTGATTTTTTGATTTGTTGTAGAGATGAGGTCTCGCTGCCCAGGCGGGTCTCGAACCCACGGGCTCAGGCAATTCACTCACCTCAGCCTTCCAAAGGCGCGGGATTACAGGCTGAGCCACCGAGCCCGGCTGTCAAATGCTTTTTTTATTGATGTTTTTACTGACTATTATAGCAAGAATAACCATTATCAATACATTTGCTCTAATTCATATTGTGTGGGGTTGCATGTGTGCACACACACATATGAGGGAAGAACCCCCAAAAACCCAGAATTTATTTATAAAATATTGTGTATTTATCCTTACGTGTTTAAACTTCAGTCACTTTCAAAGTACTCTCCGTCGGATGCAATTGCTTTTTTCACTGCTCACAACAGTTTTTGAGCTTGTCCATTTTGATGATTTTTTGTGCTTCTGCCATTTTTTTGTTTCACCTCTTCCACATGGGCAAAACTTTGAGGACTTTTTTCATTCCTGGAGACAAAAAAAGGCACTCGGGGATGAAATCAGGTGAATAAGGAGCGTGGGGCATGGGGTCATGCCACTTTGGTCAAAAACTGCTGAACACTCAGCATGGTGTGGGTAGGTGCGTTGGCATAGTGGAAGAACCAGTTACCTGTTTGCCACAGCTAGGTATGTTTCTTCCACAAATCGTGATGCCATCTTCTCAAAACTTCCAGATAAAAACTTTGGTTGACTTTTTCATCCAGAGGAACAAAATCCGAGTGTACTATAAAGGGCCTGACCTCCAAAAGGTAATTCTGGTCTTTTTGGGTCCCCCCTTCATATAGAGGTATAGTTATATGATTAAGGCACTAATTATTGAAAGTGTACTATGCAACATTTTGAGAGCATATTTCCTTATGTGGTTTGGGAGACTCACCATAGACTTCCAAAAGGGCTGGAACAAGTTACTTGAGCCATAATCATTTACAGGGACTCAAGGAGGTCAGTTTCCATTGCCAGATAATCTCATTGTAAACCAGGCATTGCTTAGATGGGAAACCAGAACTGACTGGAAAGTTTACAAAGAAAAAATGGGTTTTCTAGAAGAGTTGGGGTTTGACCTTAAATACAACAAGATATTTGGATAAACCAATTCCCAGGAGCCAAGGAAACAAGATGGTGCAGGGAGGCCATATAGTGTACCGCAAGCCAAGGATAAAGAGAAGTGGTCAAAACCTTGTTTGTAATGGTAGCTTAAGAGAATGAAAAGGACATGAGACAGACTCTGAAGTCACCAAGTTCAAGTTCAGCCTCTGCCACAAAATAATTTTGTGGCCTTGGGCCCTTCACTTTATTGCTCTGAACTTTAGTTTTCTCATTTGTGAAAGGAAAGTGAATGAGGTTGGTGATTGCTCTTCCCTGGCTGCTGCTGCTCAGTCGCCCAGAGGCTGAGTTCACGATTCAGATTCATCCATGTCCTACCACCATGCCAAAGAAGGCATGCCTGCTGGAGGTGTTTTGGATCTTAACGCTGCTTTCCAAGAAGGGCCGATGACCAACTTATTTCCGCAGTGGTCTAGCACATGAATTCAGAAAGTTGCCAAAGCCTTAGACAAGCAACAAGCCCTGTCTTTGTGTGCCTGTACCCAACTGTGATGAGCCCATGTATGTCAAGAGGGTGGGGACCCTTTGTGCTGAACACCAGATCAGTCTGACTAAAGATAACAAGAAACTGGGGGCCAGGCTCGGTAGCTCAGCCTGTAATCCCACGCCTTGGGAGGCCGAGGTGAGTGAGTTGCCTGAGCCCCGCGGGTTCGAGACCCGCCTGGGCAACTTGGCGAGACCTCGTCTCTACAATAAATCAAAAATTAGCCGGACGTGCTAGCATGCGCCTGCAGTTCCAGCTACTTGGAAGGCTGAGGCGGAAGGATCGCCGGAGCCAGCAGGTCGAGGCTGCGGTGGCCGGGAGCGGCCACTGCACTCCAGTCTGGGCGACAGAGTGAGACTCCAACTCAAAAAAAAGAAACTGGGGAATGGTCAGGCCTCTGTAAAACTGACAGACAGGGGAAACCCCGCAAAGTGGTTGGTTGTAGATGTATAGCAGTTCACGACTATGGAATCTCAGGCCAAAGATGTCATCAGAGAGTACTTCAAATGGAAGAAATAAATTTAAAAATTGACTTAAAAGAAAAAGGACTGTGATTAAATTATGCTAGATTGTTTAAGCCTTAAAACAGTATGTAATGAAATAGATGCTTTATTTTCTTTTGCTTGTTTGTTTTATAATGTTCTATATGAAATTGCCAGCTGGTCTGAGGTGTGAGAAGTGGAAACAGAAAGGGAATTTTGTCAATGCTTCACCTGTCAGACACAGGTAAAGAACCCCAAAGAAGGGGGCAGAAATTCAGGTGGCAAGAATCAGAGGCCGCTGAGCATTCATTCCTTCTAGAAGATTGTTCTCTCATTCTTTAGAGGATTTTGAGAGGGTTGTTGTTGTTGTTGTTGTTGTTGAGTTGAAATCTTGCTCTGTCACCCAAGCTAGAGTGAAGTGGCACGATCACGGCCATCACAACCTCAGCCTGCTGGGCTCCGGCAATCCTTCCACCTCAGCCTTCCAAGTAGCTGGAACCACAGGCGTGTGCCACCACGCCTGGCTCATTTTTCTGATTTATTGTAGAGTTGCCCAGGCTGATCTCGAACCCCTGGGCTCAAGCAATGCTTCTGCCTCCCAAAGTGCTGGGATTACAGGTGTGAGCCACTGTGCCCAGATGGATTTTGAGTTTTGTTTAACCACGTAGTGACTTTGCAAAAGAAGCTATAGATGTCCTGATATCCTGCAGATTTAGACAAACTCTACATACATTTCCTAACTTCATCTCGTAAACAATAAGGTAGGTTTTATAAACAGTTATTCCGAGCATAAATATTGAAAGCTCTTGGAGTCTGCGGTGAATTGCTTGACCAGCCTCATCTCCCCAGCTTTTGAGAACCATGTCCTGTCTTCTGCAAACGTACTCCCCGCCTTCCCCATCCTCACCTCCCCCGACCTGTCCACTCAGCCTCGGGTATGAGCAGGCACATTCATACAACATTGTCACCTTCTGGCCTCCTTGCTGGAAATCTGTTCATTTTGAGGCCAAGAAAGCATCAAAGAAACCATTTTGGAGTACATGCTGGTAGGAGCTCAGAATTTTCGTGAATGAATACAGGGAGAGGAACCGATTTGGGACTAAGGAAGGGAAAGCCGATGACTTTCAGGGTGTTTGCAGAATACCCATGTGTACGTACTGACCCACAGTTCCCAAAAGAAAAGAAAATGAAGACACGGCTTGGGAGCCACGGGGGAACAGGCTCTCCTTGAAGGGAGGAGAACAGCTCCAGGAGAGCAAAAGAGGCCGAGAGCAGATCCATCTATGAAGGAGGAGGAGGAAAAGTGAGTCAAAGAGGTCGCAAAAGATGGCGAGAGCACCAGGTCAGGCCCTTGTCAGCTCTGAAGCTCTCTGTGCCATTCCTTTACTCTCTGAGGAGACAGCTTCGGGGTTCATGACACATGCCCTCTGTCTGTTTCACAAGCCTCTGGTTTTCAGCATTTTGGGGGGTCTAGGATTTCAACATTTCCAAAGACATTAGTATTCCTGCTCGTCTAGTGGTTTGTCCATATGCACCATTAATTTCCTAACTAGGTGAGATAAAGCATCCGGCCTTGCTGTATCTGCCACGTTTGGCCTCCCTCCATTCTGTTCGGATCTCAGAGGCACCTCTAAGAAGTTTCTGGAAGGGATCCAAGTGACTGGGTAGGGGTGTCATAGCCCTGGTAATGTGTCCTAGACCAAAGAAAATAGATTTGAATTAGAATCCATCTTTTGGCTTCTTGATTTCTTATTTTGATGGAGAAAAATGGACTCTGTAACTTTCTTCTTGTAGACCACAAAAGAAGGCATTTTGGTTCTCGCAGGCAAGTGAGAATGTCACAGATTCAGATAAAACCGAGAGTTTGGAATGTTGCCCCTGGGCTTTGTGAGGCCACTTGGAACCCTCTCCTTCATGTCTCACCAGATTTTCACCAGGAGTGAAATGAAGTTAGATTCCTTCATGCTCTAATACAGCCTTGTTTCTTCCTCTCATTTCCATGACACCAGAGTCAAAAAAAGAAAAAAAGAAAAGAAATGCTGGTTTGGTGAATATTTTTATGTTTCAGTTCTCCAGTCATGGAAAATAAATGGACGTGGTTTCAGTTTGAACTGTATCCCTAAGGTTTATTTATGTATTTAAAACATAAGTTTAGTTTTGCAGCTGAGTAAAAAAGGAAATACTTACTTGGGCTCAGTTCAAATTTCAGAAAATGTGCAGCTTTTGGTTCACAGTATGGTTCAAATACCTAGCTATTTATTCTTAGCTGTCTTCTTCAGGGAGAAGTTGAGAAAACGTCTTCCCTTTTACTAGAAAGGCCCATGAAAAATGGGTTACTTAATATTCCTACTCTGTTTTCCCCTGGGTAAAGGCACATATCCTAAATTTAGTAAAGTCTAAGTAGATCTTCCTCTCCTTGTCATGTCCTTCCTGTTTTGCTTATGATCTGGCAACTCTTGTGGTCACAAGGGGGGTTATTTTTAAGGCAAAGTGTAGCTGTTTCTTTTTCTGCTTGAGCATTAAGGACAGATCTTATGTAGTAATTTCTGAGCCTCCTGCCCTCAATAGAAGACCAGTGATGAGGTTAATGAGGTGTTGGAAGATGGCGAAACCAGCTCCAGTGTTACGCTTTCCAGCTTTTTTAATTAGGAGTCCTGATGAATGACTTGCTTGTAAAATAGTCTTTCACAGGGCGACCCCCCGCCCAGCAAGGAGAGGTGAGGAAGCACATGGTGAGATAAAACTGGGCAGTCAATCTCTGCTTTCTCCTGAGTCTGTCCAGCTCACATCCAGGGCCTGTAGCTGCCTGTGGCTGCCATAAATAATGTCCCAGGGGCTTCCAGAGGTTTCCAAGGGCCAGAGCTGCCAGTGTACATGAATTACCACGGAAACATGAGATAGCTGGGAGCTTTCTCTTCACAGCATTTTTCTCCTGCAGACCATTGGGTTGGATCCAGGGTCTCCCACCGTTTTGTGTGTGTGTGTGTTTGTTAGATAGAGTCTGTTTGGGCTCTTGTGGGACTGGCTAATTCCAAGTACTCATAGTTGTGAAACCAGAAGGTTTTCAGGGGTCATCATTATTAAACAACCAAGGAAATTCGTACTTTGAGAACACACGTTTGGCCAAGGTTGTACCTCAGAGGAAGGACTCTGAAGCTCTCTGCCATGAGAGATGTGTGTTCTGATGTTCTCCAGGACTCTGCAGACGTCATCACTGGGACACAACCACGTTCTTTTTCCCAAGTGAAAACGGTTTGGTCCAGGAAAGTCATCAAGGTTAGAAAGACAGACAGTGTGATTATATGTGGATGGATGAGGTGCAGGGAAAAGAATCTCTTCTAGGAATAGAAATACGAACTCTTCATTGCAATTCTGCAAGGCATGTTTTTCAGACTGCTCTTCGGGCCATTTTAAGAGCTAGAGAAACCGTGAGCAGTCAGGAGCCTCGAGAGAGGAAGCCATTATCAGTGGTCAGAAGAGCAGTGATAGCAATTAGTGCCGTTTTTCCTCCTAACCCAATTTTTTTTTTACACTTGACTTTTAAAAAAGGTGATGTGAATTGCCTGAGCCCGCGGGTTCGAGACCCACCTGGGCAGCGAGACCTCATCTCTACAATAAATCAAAAAATCAGCCGGGTGTGGTAGCGCGCGCCTGTAGTTCCGGCTACTCGGGAGGCTGAGGCGGAAGGATCGCCGGAGCCCGGCAGGTCGAGGCTGAGGTGGCCGGGAGCGGCCACTGCACTCCAGTCTGGGCGACACAGTGAGACTCCAACTCAAAAAATAAAAAAATAAAAAATAAAAAAAGGTGATCAATACTTACACTACTCACGTGTGAATTTGAACGTTAATGTAGGTTCTTGTAACCCCCACCACAATCAGGTTCAGAATAGTTCCATAACCTAACCTGAAAACGCCTTTGTGTTGTCTCTTTTTTAAAATAAAAAAAATTTTTTTTAAACTTTTTTTTTGAAAACAAGGTCTTGCTCTGTCACCCAAGCTGGATAGTAGCATGATCATAGCTCACTACCACCTTGAACTCCTGGGCCCAAGTGATCTTCCCACCTCAGACTCCTAAGTAGCTGAGACTATTGACACACACCATCATAACTGGCTAATTTTTTTTGTTGTAGAGACAGGGTCTTGCCATGTTGTCCAGATCAGTCTCTAACTAACTCCTTGACCTCCCAAAGTGCTGGGATGACAGGCCTGAGCCCTTGCGCCTAGCCTGCTGTCTCTTGCTAAGTGCTTGCTGAAGGGTGCAGGAAGCGACCAGCGGGGCGGCTCCCAAAATGGCGCCGAGCATGGTGAGGACACACCAGACAACAAAGGCCCTAGGTGCCGGCTTCTGTGTGCACAATTCCCTGCGTGCGGGAGTTCAAACCTCCAATCCTTAGCCAGCTTTGTTATGTGTCCAATAGGACTGTAACACGGCATCGGCCCCACCCTACTCCCATGCAGCTCCTCCAATAGAAACATAGCACGGCCCCTTCCGGCCCCTGTCAGGCTGATAAACACAGCCCACTCCCTGCAACTCTCTCTCTCTTTTTTCCTCCTCCGTTACAGATCATCCCTGTAACAGCCCCCTTAAATCTTTTGGTCCTGGCCGGGTGTGGAGTCATTACTGGCGCCGAAATTCTTTCACTTGTTCTCTCTACACCCAGGCCCTGGCAACCACTGATCTGTTCTCTTTACTTACAGTTTTGTCTTTTCAAGAATGTCTATCAATGGAATCATGTAGTATGTTATCTTTTTGAGACTAGCTTCTTTCACTCAGCCATACGCCCTTGTGATTAAGCTAAATTGTGCATATCAATATGGATATACCACGGTTTATTTATTCATTTACCCACTGAAGGACAACCCACTGGGTTGTTTCCAGTGATTTGAGTCTCTTATTTTTTAAAAAGGTGGTAAAAGATATATGACATAAAATGTGCTCTTTTGTCTGTTTTTAAGTACAATTTTAGTGGTATTGATTACATTCACATTGTTGTGCAGACATCACTACTATATTTTTCCAAAAATCACCCCAGACAGACACTGTGTAACCATTAAGCAATAACTTTCCACTTCCTAGAAGCCCTGGCCACCTTGAATCTACTTTCTACCTCTATTAATTTGCCTATTCTAGAGATCTTATATAAATGGAATCATACAATGTTTGTCATCTTGTGTCTGGCATACTGTTTTTTTGTTGTTGTTTTTTGTTTTTGTTTGTTTTTTTTGTTTGTTTGTTTTTTGAGTTGGAGTCTCACTCTGTCGCCCAGACTGGAGTGCAGAGGCCACTCCCGGCCACCGCAGCCTCGACCCACTGGGCTCTGTCGATCCTTCCACCTCAGCCTTCCGAGTAGCCGGAACTACAGGCGCGCGCTACCGCACCCGGCTCATTTTTTGATTTATTGTAGAGATGAGGTCTCGCCAAGTTGCCCAGGTGGGTCTCGAACCCTCAGGCTTAGGCAATCCACTCACCTCAGCCTCCCAAAGGTGTGGGATTACAGGCTGAGCCACCGAGCCCGTCTGTAACACATTTTCTTTTTTTTTTTTTTGAGTTGGAGTCTCACTCTGTCACCCAGACTGGAGTGCAGTGGCCGCTCCCGGCCACCGCAACCTCAACCTGCTGGGCTCCGGCGATCCTTCTGCCTCAGCCTTCCAAGTGGCCAGAATTACAGGCAAGCGCTACCACGCCCGTCTGATTTTTTGATTTATTGTAGAAATGAGGTCTTGCTGCTCAGGCGGGTCTCGAACCCGCGGGCTCAGGCAATCCACTCACCTTAGCCTCCCAAAGGCATGGGATTACAGGCTGAGCCACCGAGCCCGGCTTAACACATTTTCTTTACCCCCTCATGTTTGGTGGACACTTGGCTTGTTTGCATCGCTTGACTATTTATAAATCATGTGGCCATGCACTTTGGCATACAAGTGTTTGAGTCTCTGCTTTCAATTCTTTTGCCACGCCCACTTTTTAATTTAAACTAGTGGGGGAGGGGAGATTCTAGTTTCTAAGAATCTGGTATTTTGTCTGAATCTAGTAATTGTTCTGGGTGTTTAGTAATCTTAAAGGCTTTGAGGAATTCTACCAATGTTTTTGTTCCTTAGTGTCCTCCATGTTCTGAGAGGAGAAGGAAGGCAGTCACAGTTCGGCTGTGGGCGAGGTAGACTCGTGGTAATGGCCCGAAGCCGTCCCCCCCACTTCCCACCCCTGTGGAACCAGCTTCTGTCTGTGTACACTCTCTCAGGGTATGATGTGATGGTTTGCTTGGGTCTGGAAGTGGTCCGTGATACTTACCTCCACGTGATCTACTTTATCTGGCCTTTGCTTTATTTCGCCACAGAGTTTGTCTGGACGTTAGGAGAGTTCTTAAGGATAGGGACGAGAAGTTCCAAGTGGAAAATAACTTTCACATTTTGCGAGGTCTGCTTTCGTTTGTAGGTTGTCTCAGAACTATCCAGACTCAGATTGCTCAGCTAAATGGCTCTGCTGAATAGACTTTCTTTAATTAATTTATTCTTAAGTACTTTCATTTGTACACAGTAGGGGCTAAAAGAAGACGCTATGTTTTTAAGTAGTGCAGTTTCTCCTCCAGTGTTGCTAGGTCACCTATTAAATTTCCCTTGATGAACATCACAAAGATAGAAGTTCAGCCCAGCCTTGTCTCACTCTGTCACCCAGGCTGGAGTGCAGTGGCACGCTCACGGCCATCCCAGCGTTGGCCTGCTGGGCTCCTGCGATCCTTCTGCCTCAGCCTTCCACGTAGCCGGAATTACAGGCGCATGCTACCACACCCAGCTAATTGACATCCCATATAGTCTAAAATTATAAGGCTATTATTCTGTTCAGCTAGGCTTGCTCTCTTTGTCAACCAAATATATAGTGGAGTTTTGGGTTTTTTTAAGTTTGTGAGCATTTTGTTTGTTTGTTTGTTTTTTGAGTTGGAGTCTCACTCTGTCACCCAGACTGGAGTGCAGTGGCCGCTCCCGGTCACCGCAGCCTCGACCTGCTGGGCTCTGGCGATCCTTCTGCCTCAGCCTTCCAAGTAGCCAGAACTACAGGTGCGCGCTACCACACCCGGCTAATTTTTGACTGATTGTAGAGATGAGGTCTCTCCAAGTTGCCCAGGTGGGTCTCGAACCCGCGGGCGCAGGCAATCCACTCACCTCAGCCTCCCAAAGTGCTGGGATTACAGGCTGAGCCACCGAGCCCGGCTAATTTTTTTTATTTATTGTAGAGATGAGGTCTCGCCAAGCTGCCCAAGCGGGTCTCGAGCCCACGGGCTCAGGCAATCCACTCACCTCAGCCTCCCAAAGCGCGGGATTACAGGCTGAGCCACCGAGCCCGGCTTTGTGAGCATCTTTTGCCCCTAAAATGTAACAAGCCCTCCCCTTTACCAAGCCCCGCCACAGCCTTCCACCAAGCTTAAGATTCTCACCCCAAGTGATTCCTTTGGCTGAAAACCCTTCATTTCCAGGAAGCTGTTAAAATTAAGAGCGGGGTGTGTTGTGTGTGTTTCGGTTTCTGGGGGGATCTTTCACAAGGACGATAAACCTATTCCGGATCACCTGGATGATCACCCAGGGACTGTCTGGTTACACTCCTTCGGACCCCAGGTTTGCATGGAGATTTATGTTCACCTGGGACAAAGGGAAGGCTAGTGCTCTCTCATCGCAGGGTAGACTGAAGAGAAACATGGTGTGAGAACCAAGTCATCAGCAGCTGGCTCTAACCCAGGCATTCCAAACTCAAAAGCCTGGTGGTTGGCACAGTATTCATTGCAGGTGAAGGGGAACACAGAGCCAGCTTTGTAGGTCCTAAGCTCATTAGGATTTTCTCCCTGAATGGACTTTTTTGGTATTGTATTTTATAAATTTATTAGTCTTTCAAAATAACGGTACAGAGGTTAAACTGGGTTTATCATCAAAAAGGACAAATTACCATAGCAATAATCATAATTTATAAAGCCCTTTGTATGGGCCGGGCACAGGGATAAGTGCTTGCCTTGCATTGTTGCATTTAATCCTCACAGTTTCCCCATGAGTAAGTGTCCTTACTGTCTCCATTTTATAGGAGAGCAGATAAAGACTAAAGAGTTACGTCACCTGCCCAAACCACACCATGGGATTTCAACCCAGGAAGTCTGACTCCAGACCTGTCATTCTGAGCCGCCAAGCCAACCTCTCACGGTGAAACAAAAAACGCACAACTATGCTGTATGGTTCCATTTGTAAGAATCTGGTGTTTTGTCTGTGGAAACAGTTCAAATGTCCATCAACAGATAAATGATAGCATATTCTGCCACATTCATGTCAGCATTTTGGATTTTATTGGTATGGTAATTTTGTTTTTAATTTATAAATAAATCTTATGTGTATTTGTTTATACATTTGTTTGAGTTTAATAGTTGTGTAAGAACTATAAGTATAAGAGGTTTAAACTTGGTTTTATATATTTATGCATATTTTGGTAATATTATAATAAAAGTGGCTTAGGTCAACACTGGCAGTCCACAGTATTATGTCATTAACACCCTGAACACATTAACACTGTTTACTTTAAATAAAATCCCTTAATAGCCTAAGAGTCTAAACATATTTTGATGAACTGGGAGTGAAAGGTCATGAGGAGGTTCAAAACAGAAGTTCAGAAATGGATCTGCTGTTGGTTACGAGTTACTAACAGGGAGGGCTGACGGTTATTTTCTCTCAGCTCTTGGAAGACCAGATTCTGTCCCTCCTGGCCACTATTGTTGTGTTGGAAAGTCTACTGCCACTCTAAATGCCACTTTACAGGTATTTACTCTTTCCTCCAGCTGTTTTTAAGATATTCTCTATGGCGTTCTCCATGCTCACAATTTGTGTCTGGACGTGGATGTGGTTTTACTTACACTGCAGAGGACTCCGTGTGTTTTCCAAACCTTAGGGTTCTTAACTTTCGTCAAAACTGGAAAATGGTCAGTGGGCATCCCCTCCCGTGTCATCTCTTCACATTTTCACTCTTCTCTCATACGGCAGCTCTTCCTCTTCCTCTAGTCTCCATGCCTCTGTGCCTCTCCGTTATCTGACCAGGTGACATTCTGGTCAATTTCTGAAAACCTATTTTTATCCATATTCTCTTCCGATATGTTCAGTATAATATTGAACCTATACCTTAGGACTTGTATAATGGAGGGGAGAAGTGTATGTCATCATTTACTTTTTCAAATTATTGAGATACAGTTTATGTACGATAAAGTACGACCATTTAAATTGTACAGTTAGATGAGTTTTGATGAAGGTATACAGGGTATCCATGAAATCACCACCACACTCAAAACACAGACCATTTCCACCTCAAAAAGTTTCCTTTTGCCCTTGGGGGAAGTTTTCAACAGTAATTTCTTCTTCTTTTTTCTACCCCCTTTTTCTCTCCTCTCCCTCTGGGATTACAGTTACATGTATATTGAACATTGGATATAGTTCCCCCAGTCTCTGAGGCAGTATTCATTTTTCTTTGACCTTTATTCTTTCTGTTGTTTAGATCTGGCATCTCTATTGCATGATCTTCATGTTGACTGATTCTTCTGCCATCCCCAATAATTGGTAATCTCGTGAACTTTTCAAATTTCAGCTTTTGAACTTTTCAGCTCTAGAATTTTCCTTTTCAAAAATTTTGTATGTCTTTTTTTTATCCCCCCTCCCCGCCCTCTTGTATGTTTTTATACCCTCTCCCTGGCCTTCGTGTATGTTTTTTGAGTGCCCATTTTTCCACTGAGAGGTCCTAGCTGTTCATTCAATATAATACCCTATTTTCCTCCTATTCTTTGAACATATTTATAATAACTTCTTTAAAGATTTTGTCTGCTAAACTGGAGCTACTCAGAGTCAGTTTCTATTGGCTGCCTTTTCTCCTGAATATGGAGCACACTTTAATGTTTGCTTGAATGTCTAATAATTTCTAGTTGAAAGTTGGACCTTCATGGTGAGACCTCATCTCTACAATAGATAAAAAAAATTAAGTAGCAAATATCTGTCGGGGGATGGGAAAACACCTCTTATCAACAGGGTACCTGAATGAAACGTAATTGTACACCTAACCCTTAACTGTACCCCACAAAACCATAATAAAAAATACTGATTAATGAAAAAAAAATAAAAGAAATAATAGACCCATGAAAAATAAAAAAAAATAAAATAAAATAAAAAAATTAACTGCGTGTGGTAGCCTGTAGTTCCAGCTACTTGGAAGGCTGAGGCGGAAGGATCGCCGGAGCCCAGCAGGTCGAGGCTGCGGTGGCCGGGAGCGGCCACTGCACTCCAGTCTGGGCGACAGACTCCAACTCAAAAAAAAAAAAAAAAAAAGAAAAGAAAATTGGTCCTTATAGCATAGTAGCGCGCACCTGTAGTTTCCAGCTACTTGGAAGACTGAGGTGGATGGATCACCTGAGCCCAGCAGGTACAGGCTGCAGTGGTTGGGAGTGTGCCACTGCACTCCAGTCTGGGCGACAGAGTGAGACTCCAACTCAAGGAAAAAAAAAAAAAGAAAGAAAGAAAAAAGAAAGTTGATCTTAAATAAAATACATTATAGCAACTCTAGATTCTATTGCATTCTTCTGAGGACTATTGGGTTTTTGTTCTAGGAGGCAATTAACTTGTCTGGCCTGCAATGATAAACTTTGTCACACTGTGATACACAACAGCCATTATGCCTCTTCTTTTTTTAAAAAAATTCAGAAAACCAACAGGTTTTTTCATGACTAACTTTTAAAAGCCCAAATATCTCTCTTCTGATGACTTCCCATTGTTGCATTTTCTGCCTGGCCTTCTGGATATTTTTTTCCTGATCCTGTGTAATTTGGTGGTTAGCCAAAGATTTCAGCAGAGATGGAAGTTACTCTCTTTGTGATTTTCTTGCTTATAGGGGCTCCCTCCTCTCTAATTTTCAGCTATTTGACTAATTTGGGGCTCTGTTATTAACAATTCAAGCCTTTAAGATTTGATTTTCTGCCACCTGACTTGTGCATGGTTGGGAAATTTCCTCAGCTTTTTTTTTTTTTTAAGACAGCAAATTCACATAGCTCTGTTATTCAACAGCAGATTTCTTTCTGGTTTTTGCCCACTTTTTCACCAGGTCCCTTAGGGTCTTTTACCACATATGTGTAGTTTAGCTTTTGGCCAGAGATTTGGGCAGAGTTTATACTCAAAATTTTATACTTCTTCTGTGGTTTTACTGCAGCCAGTACTTTTCCTGTAGATTTCTAGCTACTTTTCAGCACTGAACTCTGATCTCTGGAAGCTTTCACTGGTAAAGCTGTGGTTTTCCATGGCTATTTTTCACAGTTCTGGCTGTGAAGGTTGGGCATCACCCTTAGGCCAGGAAGACATAAACTGGAAATCCTTACCCCTTCCTGTGGCAGTTTTTGAGATTAAACTCTCCTCCTGCTTCTGTCTGCTTTTGGATTCTCTCCAGGATCTTTAAATAGTTGTTCTTTAAAAACTTTTTTCCCCTAATCCTGTTTTGAACATTGTTATCTGTGGGAATATTTCAAAACCACTTCACTCCTGCCATTTCTGGAAGTAGTCCACTCATTAGATTTTTTCACTTCAATATCTCTATTTTTTAATTTGAAGTTTTACTTGGTACCTTGCTGAATTAAATCTGCCTAGTGTTTGTGATAGCGCTTTTTTCACATTTTAGATCTCCTTTGAAAAGTGCATTTGATCTTTTTTTTTTTTTTGAGTTGGAGTCTCACTCTGTCACCCAGGCTGGAGTGCAGTGGTATGCTCACAGCCACCCCAGCCTTGACCTGCTGGGCTCCAGTGATCCTTCCACCTCAGCCTTCCGAGTAGCTGGAACTACAGGCATGCGCTACCATACCTGGCTAATTTTTTGATTTATTGTAGAGATGAGGTCTCGCCAAGGTACCCAGGCTGTTCTCAAACCGGTGAGCTCAGGCAATCCCCTCACCTCGGCCTCCCAAAGTGCTGGGATTGCAGGCTTGAGCCACCGCGCCCGGCCTTTTTGATCATTTTAAAGATACTTATTTTATGGCCATATGCAGTCATTATTTAATAATCTAAGTATCTGAAGTTCTTGGATGTTCAGAAATGAAACTTGTTGTGACTGCGGACTCTCTCATTCTGCTTTTTGTAAGTAATTTTTGGATTATGAACTAGTGATCAGGGGTGCAGTGAACATGGAGAAATTATACTTCCTGATTTGGGGATTTACTTTTACCTGATATTTCAGGAATATTATGGACTGTTTTCTCATGTTAATTTCTCAGACAAGGGGTTCCTAGAGAAAGCAGAATCTGTAACCCAAATCTTCTCAAAGACTGGCTTATGAAAAGAAGGTCTCAGAGGGACATCTTTCTTCCTCATCATATGCAGATGAAGACAGCCACAGGTCTAGACCAATAAGTAGACTGTTTTTCTGAAGCATCCCTTCACTGACTCCACAGTGTGGCTTCAACAGTCCTGGTTAGCAGACGTCCCAGGTACAGTTCCTCCCTATCTTCAGCTGGAGACCTAGTCTCCTGCCTGTCACTCCTCCCTGGGGAGTTAAAAAAATCTCATCTGCTTGATTGGTGAGCCCCCAGCACTGCCGGTTCCTACTTACTGCTCTGATTATTTTAATTTTCTTATTTGATTTTACTCTCTACTTTGGAAATTTCAGAACAGAAAAGTAAAAATAATAGTATAATAAACACTCCTACACCCACTGCCTAAAAAATTGTATTAGAGTTTTCCAGAACCAGAACCAACAGCATGTATTTATGTGCACGTGTGTGTGTATCTGTGTGTGTGTGTGTGTGTGTGTGTGTGTGTGTGTGTGTGTGAGTGAGTGAGTGTGAGAGAGAGTTAGGTATTTATTTTAAGAAATTGGCTCATATAATTGTGGAGGCTGGCAAGCCCCAAATCTGCAGGGTATGGTGGCAGGCTGAAAATTCAAGGAAGAGTATGGTGGTGCATGCCTGCAGTCTTTGCTAAATTGGGGGGCTGAGATGGGAGGATTACTTAAGCCCAGGAGCTCAAGGGTGCAGTGCCTGGGCAACATTTGAGACCCCATCTCAAAAAAAGAGAAACAAAAACAAAAAAACCCCCAAACAAAAAAAAAAAACCCTTAAAGAAGAGTTGATGTTGTAGTTTGAGTCTACAGACTGTCTACTGATATAATTTCCTCTTCCTTAGGGGAGGTCAGGTTTTTTTTTTTCTATTAAGGTCATCAACTGATTGGCTATCATCCACAGTATGGAGGATAGTTTGCTTTACTCAGAGTTTGAGGATTTAAGTGTTAATCTCATCTAGAAAATACCTTCACAGAAGCATCTAGAAGAGTGTTTGACCAAATATCTGAGGATTATGGCCTAGTAAGCTTGACACATAAAATTAACCCGCTACACAAATTAACAGTAATTCTCTCATATCATCCTTCAGTTAATCCTTAATAATTCCTCAGTATCACGTAATACCTATTTTATATTCAAATTTGTCTAATTTTTTCAAAACTGTCTTTATCAGCTGTTTTTTCAGACCAGTTTCTAAGCAAAAACTAAGCATTTCATTTGACTATTATGTCTTTTAATTCTTCCTTAACCTAGCACAAGTTGAAGAAATCTTCCAGAGAATAGAACAAAAAGACCAAAAGATGGAAAACAGGAGAGAAAAAAATAAGAATATTGAAGGCTCAAATCAAGTCAAACTTCTACTAACAGGAGATTCAGAAAAGAAGAAAAAGAACCGAGTAATTGGAAAGGAGAGAATTATCCAACAAATTTTACCCGGAAATTCCCTCGATCCAAAGGACATACATTTTCAGACTGAAAGGGCTCAGTACGAACCGAGCACAGTGATCAGAAAGATCTACACCGGCCAGGCTCGGTGGCTCAGCCTGGAAGCCCAGCACGTTGGGAGGCCAAGGCGAGCGGATTGCCTGAGCCCAAGGGTTCGAGACCCACCCGGGCAACTAGGCGAGACCTCGTCTCTACAATAAATCAAAAATTAGCTGGGTGTGGTAGTGCGTGCCTGTAGTTCTGGCTACTTGGAAGGTTGAGGCGGAAGGATCGCAGGACCCCAGCGGGTCGAGGCTGGGGTGGCTGGGAGTGTGCCACTGCCCTCTCGCTGCCCAGGCGGGTCTCGAACCCGCGGGCTCGGGCAGTCCACTCACCTCAGCCTCCCAAAGGCGCGGGATGACAGGCTGAGCCACCGAGCCCGGCTCCTTCCCTGTCTTACTGTCTCTTCTCTCACTTGTGTTCCTTGGATTCTTCTCTCAACCTGCACCCAGGTCATGGTCTCAGGGTGCTAGACGCATGTCAGGACTGTCTCTAGTCCACTGCCGAAGATCTGTTGTTTCCTGTGGGAAGAAGATACGGCTATGTTGGGTTTGCCGAGGATGGTACATGTAACTCCCTGCAGGCTTGTCAGGGGTGACTCTCCACTTGTGACTCCCCTTCACAAGCTGACTCTCCAGTGCCTAACCCATGAATGAGGTGAGACGCCACAGTCCTGCTTCCTTTGCTCACTTCCCCACCTGGTGGCCACCTGCTGTCTCAGTCTGTTTGGGCTACTGTAAGAGAATACCACAGATTGGCAGCCAGGTGTCGCGGCTCACACCTATAATCCCAGCACTTTGGGAGGCAGAGGCAATGGTATTGCTTGAGCCCAGGAATTCAAGACCAGCCTGGCAACATGGCAAGACATCATCTCTTAAAAAAAAAAAAAGAAAGAAAGAAAAGAAACACTTAGCCAGGCATGGTGGTGTGCACCTGTAATTCTAGCTATTTGGGGGGCTGAGGTGGAAGGATCATCTGAGCCCAGGAGATGGAGGCTGCAGTGGCCCTGAGTGTATCACCACACTCCAGCTTGGGTGACAGAGTGAGACTTAGACTCAAAAACAAACAAACAAAAACCCACAGAATGGATTGCTCATAAACATCAAAAATTTACTGCTCACAGTTCTGTAGGCTGGAAGACCAAGATTAAAGCATCGGCAGATTCAGTGTCTGCTGAGAGCCCACTTTCTGGTTGATGGATGCCTCCTTCTAGTTGTGTTCTTACAGAGTGAAGGAAGTCAGGCAGCTCTCTCAGGCTTCTTTTATAAGGGTACTAATTCCATTGACCAATCACTTCCCAAAGACCCCATCTCCTAACACTATCACACTGGTGATTAGGTTTCACCATATGAATTTGGGGGGCACATACTTTTTTTTTTGAGTTGGAGTCTCACTCTGCCACCCAGACTGGAGTGCAATGGCCGCTCCCGGCCACCGCAGCCTCGACCTGCTGGGCTCCGGCGATCCTTCCGCCTCAGCCTTCCACGTAGCTGGCGCTACCACACCCAGCTAATTTTTTTTATTATTTATTGTAGAGATGAGGTCTCGTCAAGTTGCCCAGGCGGGTCTCGAACCCGCGGGCTCAGGCAATCCACTCACCTCGGTCTCCCAAAGTGCTGGGATTACAGGCTGAGCCGCTGAGCCCAGCCTGGCACATACATTTTGAAACCATAGTAACTGCTCATCTCTTCTGACAGCTCATGGTGCTACTCTGGAAAAATGTCCCTAGCTCCCCTGGGAAAAATGTCTCCTCCCACCTGTGTTCCTGAGGCTTTCTGTTCATTACTTCTTTTAGCACCCTTCTATGTCACGTGCCAACTATGTGTTTCTGTATTACGTTTCCCAGCTAAGTTGCAGACCCCTCAATAGTGCCTTTTTCTTTCTTCATGGTACTCTGGTGTCTGTTATAACCCCTCCTCCACAGCAGGGATTCAGGAACTGTCTTCTTTGTTTGGTTGTCAAGAAGGCAGATCACCACACCTTTTAGGAAAACGAATGAGATCAATTCAGAGTGGTTATTATAAAGCATCAGTCATGTTTCTTACCGAAAATACTCTGTCTCTACTCACTTTCTGTTTCTTTGATTTCTTTGTTCTTTCCGTGGGGTTGCTATTTGACCTTAGGACTTTCAGGAGCCAGTTTCTGACCAGCAACATGGGCTGTTGAGTTTTCCTTCCAGATCTAGCCATACCCAGATTAAGACATCACCTCCAGCCAGCCAATTCCCCCGAACCCTGAAACTGGCACCACCTCTGGAGAGCAGCTTCCAAGTCATCTCTATTTTTCTATCTTGTGAAGGATGTGGTTTTTGGTTTTGTGATTCTTTTTCAACTGCTTCATTTGTTTTTGGACTGATTAATAGCATAGCTACCCAAACTTGGACAGAGGCATCAAATTCAGACGCAGCAATAAGAAGCTAATTACTTCATGCTTTCAGTATGAATGAGACTCAAACACGGAACATAATCGGTGCTTTCCTCTTCCAACTCCCACCCTCCATGGTGCTGGCAAACCTCGCTTTTCCTTGTGGGTATAAGGAATTTGTTGGGAGCAAAACGCCTTTTCCTGTACTCCACCTGCTGGCTGGAACGAATAAATGCCTCAGTGAAAGATGTAAGTATTTAGCAACTAGAACCTCAGCTTCCAAAGCTTCGAGTCTGGAATACATTTCACAGCATCTCATATTTGAGCCCAGGCCAGAAATATGCACGCAGATACTGATTATTTGTGTCCTTTGGCAGAGGGTCTAGAGAAATGTTATCGTTCAGCTGTGTGGAGAGGGAAAACGGGGGAGAGAATAATCATGTATCTATAGCTTGTACTTGGTTATCTGCAGATGTTGAAGAATGGAGTCCACCCAATTTCCTTGTTCTGTTGCTGGCCTCAATCTACCTGGCTGGCTTCCCTTCCTTCCATGCCTGGCCACCCGTTGCTTTCTACACTCAAGCCTCATTGGCATTGTGATCCCTCCTGCCACAGGGCCTTGGCACATGCTGTGGCCTCTATCTGGAATGTTCTTCACGAGCTTTGCCATATCTCTTCACTTAGTCAACTCTTACTCTTCCTTCAGATTTCAGCTCACTTCCTCAGGGAAGCTCTTAAGTAAGTTAATCCCCTTCTTAAATGATCTGAGGACACAGGATACTTCTTTGTTTGTTTTGAGTTGGAGTCTCACTCTGTCACTCAGGCTGCAGTGCAGTGGCACGCTCATGGCCACACCAGCAACAACCCGCTGGGCTCAGGCGATCCTTCCACCTCAGCCTTCCAAGTAGCCAGAACTACAGGTGCTCACTACCACGCCCGCTTAAGTTTTTGATTTATTGTAGAAACGAGGTCTCACCATGTTGCCTTAGCTAGTCTCAAACCCCAGGCTCAGGCAATCCTCTCACCTTGGCCTCCCAAAGTGCTAGGATTATAGGCTTGAGTCACCTCCTGGCTATACTTTTTTGCAAGCAGCTGTTACAGTTGCAATTTTATGTTCCTGTGTGTGTTTCTTTGTGTAAATTGCTTCCTAAAGTGTGAGGTAGGTATGAGGAACATGTGATGTACAGGTATTCATTTTACTATTTTAAAGTTAAAGTGTTTATTTTAATATGTAATGGAAAAAGCATCTATATAGTACTACTAGTAATTAATACTCATTTTTTGGTGAGTACTTTTGCCTACAATGAACTTAAAAGTAGATAAAACTGTGAATCCACCTATACAAACTATATGAATTAGAAATATTATAATCAGACATTAGGCCTATATAGCAATAGTTTTGGAAGCAGTATGCAAATAACTGAAATTTAGAAAGTGATGCATTCATCAATATCCATCTCTCTTCACAAGAATGTAAATTCCGGCCGGGCTTGGTGGTTCAGTCTGTAATCCCAGCACTCTGAGAGGCCAAGGTGAATGGATTGCCTGAGCCTGCGGGTTCCAGACCAGTCCGGGCAACTTGGTAAGATCTCGTCTCTTCAATAAATTAAGAAAAAAAAAAATTAGCCAGGCTAATTAGCCGGGCTAACTAATTAAAAAAATTAGTTCTGGCTACTTGGAAGGCTGAGGCAGAAGGATCGCCTGAGCCCAGCAGGTTGACGCTGGGATGGCCGTGAGTGTGCCACTGCACTCCAGCCTGGGTGACAGAGTGAGACTCCAATTCAAAAAAAAAAATGTAAGTTCTAGGAAAGAGATTTGAAAGGGTAAACTGAGGCAAGGTGGGCCCGTGCCATGGGAATAATGCAATATTGCAACCAAGTATGAAGTAGAAAAAAGTAAAGTTTATTATTCACCTTTCACAGATGGAAAGAGGGCCGACACTCAGAGACAAGTGTGACCTCAGAGGTTGGGGAACTAAGTATATTTGAGACTCTTGGGTCAGGTGCAGGGACTCAAGCCTATAATCCCAGAATTTGGGGAGGCCGAGGTGAGGAGATTTCCTGAGCCCAGAGGTTGGAGAACAGCCTGGGCAACTTGGCGAGACCTCATTTCTACAATAAATCAAAAACTTAGCTAGGTGTGGTAGCACGTGCTTGTAGTTCTGGCTACTTGGAAGGCTGAGGTGAAAGGATCGCCTGAGCCCAGCAGGTTGTCACTGGGGTGGCTGTGAGCGTGCCACTGCACTCCAGCCTGGGAGACGGAGTGAGATGCCAACTCGAAAAAGAAAGACTCTTGGCGGGGAGTTTAGGTTGGGGAAAATATCCAGAGTTTCATTTTTTGATGTAGATAACAGAGGTCACATAAGTCTTCTGTCTTGACATCACCAGGCACCGGTATCTCATGACTCCAGGTGGTGGGAGGGAGGCTGACTGCAGTAAACTGATAATGACAAATCAAGGCCAGAAGCATAAATGCCTTGAACAATGTGGGTTGCATACTTTCTAGTTGGTTACAGTTTTTGCTTATTCCAGGAGTTCTACTTCACAAGGCTTGATTAAACATTACACACAAAAGTAATACAAAGACATGAAAGAAAGCAGTTGTCATTTAGAGACTAAGGGAACGGATAAGTTTCTAGATGTTAGAAGCTTTCTTTTTTTTTGAGTTGAAGTCTCACTCCATCGCCCAGGCTGGAGTGCCGTGGCACATTCACGGCCACCCCAGCATTGACCCACTGGGCTCCAGCAATCCTTCTGCCTCAGCCTTCCAAGTACTGGAACTACAAGTGCGCGCTATCACACCCAGCTTATTTTTTATTTATTGTAGAGACGAGGTCTTGCCAAGTTCCCCACGCTGGTCTCGAACCCATGGGTTCAGGCAATCCACTCGCCTCGGCCTCCCAAAGTGCTGGGATGCTGAGCCACCAAGCCTGTTAGAAGGTTTCAATAGCCCATTTCTTATCTAGGTCTGGCGGAAGCGTTTCCAGGGTCATGCAGTCCTTTGTGTGTGTCTCCTGCTTGTCAGGGGACTCAATGAAGATGGTTGTGTTCCCTTCAGTATCAGCAACAGTTACTAGATCCAAGGACAGTGAAGGGGGGGACAAGGAAAAAATGCCTACTTTTACATTTAAATGACTTCAGCATTTCAGAGGTTCCCTCCGGACTTTTGTGTACCATTGTACCCGCCAAGCCTAGTGCATATTTGGACCTTAATAAATATTTGCTGAAAGACTGGACAAGTGATTGAATGAGAAAGCTAATGACGCAACATGGGCCTCTCTCAAGTGACACCAGGCCAGCCACAGGCCAGGTGATTCGAAAAAGCTCAGATTTTTCTGAGAATCACATGATAGACTGCAGACAGAGGAGACGAGTTGGAACTTTGTAGACTTAGAACATTCAGCTTTAGCTGCCCAAAGACTTGGTAGTCCCAGGGCGGTAGGGAACCGTTGCTGTTACTCTGCTCAGAGCAGTTTGAAAGCATCCTGGACAGGTACTTTCACAGGCTAGGTTTTCTGGGAAGCAGACTCTGAGATGAAGAATAGCGCATAGTAAGTGTATTAGGAAATGTTCTCAGAACACCAGAGGAAGGGAAGGAAGCAGGAGAGGGCAGAGGGAGAAGTTGAGGCAGTCTCTGTAGAGGCCTCTGTTGACCCCATTAGGATTCTTTATCTGGAAGGATCCTTAGAGCTGTCCAAAGAACTAAGTAGGCCACTAGGGAAGGGCATGACCTTAGGTAGGCCAGCTCTCTTCATCAAGGCCGTCCCTGGAGGCTCAGATGGCTAAGGCTGGTCTGCAGGTAGTACCCTCAGCAGGTGGGAGGGCAATTCCTGAAGAGAGATTTGAGGGACATATCACAGAGGCCACTCTCGGTGTCCATCAGGCTCTGTGTGAAAATCTCCAGGACTGGCGGATCCTAGTCACTACCTGTGGATGTGCTTCAACCTCGGTTGGAATGGCTTTAGTTGTTAGAGAGACTTTGTTTTGTTTCTCTAATTTATATTGGACCAACACCCACTTCCTTGTCAAGTTCCAAATACCTATACTCATTTTGACTACCAGAGCAAGAAAAAGAAAATAAGCCTTGAATTCTCCAAAGAGAGCTATGATATTTCCTTCTAAATCTTATCCTCTCTTAACTAAACAAATCTAGTTTCTTCAGCTGTTTTTTGTATATGTTTTTCTGGTTCTTTACTATTCATCTGTTACCCTCCATATAACTTTGCTTTTAAATTTACAAAGCTTTATGTAATGCAGCATCTAGACTGAGATATCATAGCCCAGATGTGAACTGACCAGTTTAGACTACAACAGGGAAATTACCATAATCTGGGCCTTATTAAGCTTGGCATCAACTAAGACTTTTTTTTTTTTTTTTTTGAGACAAGGTATCGCTCTGTTGCTTAGGCTGGAGTGCAGTGGCATGATCATAGCTCACTGCAGCCTCAAACTCCTGGGCTCAAGAGATCTTCCTTCCTTGGCCTCCCGAGTGGCTGGGATTATAGGCACATGCCACCATCCTGGCTTATTTTAAAATTTTTTTGTAGAGTTGGAACTACAGGCGCACGCTACCACGCCGGCTAGTTTTTGATTTATTGTAGAGACGAGGGCTCACCAGTTGCCTGGGCTGGTCTCGAACCCGCGGGCTCAGGCAGTCTACTCGCTTCGGCCTCCCAAAGTGCTGGGTGGCTGAGCCACCGAGCCTATTTAATTCTTATTATACGCCAGCCATTCTGTTAAAAATACTTGCACACCTTCATCTCATTTAATCTTCCCAACAGCCCTGTGAAGTTGATGCCATTGGTATCCTAATTTTACTGAGAGGAAATGGAGGCACAGATAGATGGAGTAATTTTCCAAAGAGTTAGTAAGTGGAGGAGGCAGGATTCCAGCTCTGGTGGTCTGACTTCAAAGCTAGCTTCCTCTGTATCTGTATATTACATTGATTGGGTTGATTTACATTAGCAAATGACTTAACAATACGTAAAGACAGTACCTTGCACTTATGTGGTGCTACTCTTCTGAGAAGCTTAGAGGGCTTAGAAAGACTAGCATTTTTTGAAAAGGGAATAAAGCTCCCTCCCACCCCTAAGTAATCCTTTCATCTAGGGACTTTCTCCACTACTAATAAGCTTTTTTTTTGAGTTGAAGTATCAGTCTCACTGTCGCCCAGGCTGGAGTGCAGTGGCACATTCACGGCCACCCCAGCGTCGACCTGCTGGGCTTAGGCAATCCTTCCACCTCAGCCTTCCAAGTAGCCAGAAATACAGGTGCACACAACCAGGCCCAGCTAATTTTTTTGTTTATTTATTGTAGAGTCGAGGTCTCACCAAGTTGCCCGGGCTGGTCTTGAACCCGCGGCAATCCACTCACCTTGGCCTCCCAAAGTGCTGGGATTATAGCACTTAACAGTCTATAATAAGCTTTTTAAGAGAAAGTACCACACGTTTTCATCTTTGAATACACCATTTATCAGTGTACTGCCTTTCTGCTTCAAATCCACTCTTTGCCTTGTTTTGTGATCCTGGAGCAGGACCCTGAAAACATTTCTTCTATACCAGCTGATGCAAAGAAAGGTTTGTTGGTAGAGGATGCTGGAGGGACACTAGAGAGGAAGGGGCTTTTGTTTGGGGTTCTGGTGCTTTTCCTGTGGCACAGTGGCTAACGGGCAGCTTCCTTTGGGAGACCTGGTGGTGCCTGAACTCTGGCGAGTTTTGCTGGCACCCCAGCAAGTTTCTTCCGGAGAGTCTCACCAGCATTCTAGGGGGCATGAAGCCCCTCAGTGAAATCCTTCCCAGTCCAGTGGGCCACAGCCACATCACCAGTGCAGTTGGCGTCCCATCCTTGAGAGGGTATATCCCTGTTCTATTTACTCCTTCCTTGTGTACTCTCCTCAGACGCAAGGACGGTAGCTGCTGTCTGTATCGTTATTCTAATATCCTTTAGCGATCTCTTCACCCCCTAGTCAATCCCTTCTGATAGTTAACAGTTTTCCGTAAAAACTTTCCTGTTCAAAATATCAGTGTGGTTTCAGTCTCCTGACTGGACCTTGACTAATATAATGGTAGACAATGAATGATTAACCAAAGGATGAATTAGTGAGGGAATTGAGGAAAGATGCTTCGTCTTCAACTGACTGCTGCTATTTAGTCTTGAGGACTGTGCTGTCCTGGGCAGACTTCTGCCCTACAACTCTTCTAGATATTCCACATTCTTGGGAGTTGCACATTTTCTTTTTTCTTTTTCTTTTTTTTTGAGTTGGAGTCTCACTCTGTCGCCCAGACTGGAGTGCAGTGGCCGCTCCCGGTCACCGCAGCCTCGACCTGCCGGGTTCCAGCGATCCTTCCGCCTCAGCCTTCCGAGTAGCCGGAGCTACAGGCGTGCGCTTACCACGCCTGGCTAATTTTTGATTTATTGTAGAAACAAGGTCTCACCAAGTTGCCCAGGCTGGTTTCGAACCTGCGGGCTCAGTCAATTCACTCACCTCGCCTCCCAAAATGCTGGGATTACAGGCTGAGCCACTGAGCCCGGCCGAGTTATACATTTTCAAGCAAGCTCTCTTCCTAACTCTCTTCTTCACCTCAGTTAAATATGTGGCAGATTCCAATAACACCAGGAATATAGAAACTAGTTTCCCTCTTGTTTGCTCTCTCTGAACAACCATCTTGGATTCGCAGTTTGTCCTGAATTGTCTGAAATAATCTGGCCACTCCTAAAACCTGCACCATTTCCTGGGTTAGCATCCCTGTTCCTAAAACAGATGTTATATTTTGAGAGTGCCATAGATTTTACTATTCATTTCCACAGGAAATTACTGAACTCTCAACTAACTTGATATTCCCAGGCTCTGAAAAGTCCTGTTTTTTTTTTTCAGTCCACACTAAATAAATTAGTATATAATACACTCCTATAACTTACTTTGGAGAATAAAGCAAATCAGTAAAATGACCCAACATCTTTTTTAGGGATCCCTGGATCAGACTAAAAACAATTATTTTCTCAGGCAAGAAAACATGAACTATGAACATCATAATGAATTGTGTTTCTGCGACAATTTGCACCAATCGTCTATTTACATCTACAGTCCCAGGCACTTGGACCAAGTGAACCAAATCCTGAAATTGAACCCAGTTGCAAACAGGGAGCAGCCAACCCTTCATTAAGGCTGATAGAAAAGCACATCAAGGACGTGGTGAGGTTTTGCTTGTTTATGTAATAAAACAGAACCAATGTTTAGCTGCTGAATGTGTAAATTTAGCCTGTGTGACAGTGGGCAGCTAAAAGGGAAGGAAGCAATTTGGGAAATGCCTCCTCCCCACATTACAAACGTTCTCAGAGCCATCAGAAGACCCCAGAGCTAGCTCCTACAAAACACACATTTTATAAAGCAAACCCACCCTCTGGCTTCAGGCTGTGTGTGACCTGGTTTCTCTTTTTAATGTTATAACTAGGGTGGAAAGCTAAAGTGTAGTATGTCATGGTCAATATGTCAACCGCAAAGTGGGTCCAATGTTGCAGAAAGATTCCAGTAGTCATTTAGTACATTTCCCTTGGCACTGGAGAGAATGATCATTGAATCACTGGGATGCCTGGTGCCAGGTCCCCACGCCCAAAGCTCTGAGTTCTCGGAGTAGATTCTAGAGTACATTTTATGGACAATGGCAAGGGGAGTTCCTTTCTGGGGCTGGAGGTTTAGGGAGTGAAGTAGGAAGGAGGGCGTGCCACTTTTTACTAGCCATTATTTCAGTTTTAATGGTTGTCAAACTAATCATCCCTAGTCATTTTGAACTGGAGAACATACAAGTCCCACTGCTCTCAGTTAGGCTTAAATATTTCTGCACTGTCATTACCGCTCCTGAAAATGATTTTTGTTAATTTGTGAAAGTGCAGCTGAAGGCACAGTTTTGTTTGATGTGCCACTGTTACCATGCTAGCTAATGTAACAGCCACCCAAAAATGCTTAGGATTTGAGATTCCTCCTCCCTTCCACCCCATGACAATGAGGACTTCACTCAGATAAATGGAAAAGTGATGACTTTATTTATCTTTTTCCCTTTGTGCTCAAGTTCACCCTCAAGAGGCCCATTCTCAGCTACCCTAACGCTCTCAAGCATTTAGGGCACAAAATTACTCTGTTGAGTTGGTTCAGCAGAGATGAGAATTTTAAGATCCCTGTATAAGCTACATTCCAGTAGCAGTGGTTTTTAGCTCACAAATGAGCTGTGAATGGCAGGGTTTTTTTGTTTTGTTTTTCAAGGCAGATAAGAGGCAAGAGAGAATAATTTCCAGAAAGTGATGGGAGCTGGGGAGGATGCTTGGAGGCCCTAGGGTTGTGGCCTTTTCTCGGTTCTGTCTACTTCATATGACTTTCTTAGATGTGGTTAAGAAATAGGAATGTAGCTGGGCAACAAAGAGGAGCAAAGTGAAGATTATGGGGAGTCGGGGAGAGAATGACCTCAAGGCCCACAGTGATCGGAATTTCAAAGGAGGGGGAGGGGATCATGGCTTCCAAGAACAGAAATCTGCTAAGACCAGCCCTGGAGGCAGCCGTGTGCTGTGGAGCCTGTGTCATTTCATTCATTTGGCTTGATTAGCAGCAAACCGGGCTAAAGAATTAACTGAGCCTTTAGAACAGATGGTTCCTGGGTGACAGGATGTCCCCTTGTTTCATTTACTTAAGAACAAACCGTATCCTTGAAAACACTCGGGTCTCACCATCTTTGGGCAGAACAGTTGCTCTACACCAGTGCTTTCCAAACTGCGGCTGGGACCCATTCATGTTGTCACCCAATGGAGCTGATGCCTGACCAGTATGTTTAGATGGAATGTAAAGGAAGAATCAAAGTGCATCTCATACAGTTTCATGGGATTTTTTTGTTGTTTCAGTTGTGTACATAAGGGTACATATGTGCCAGGTTGTGATGGAAAATGTAGTTCTTACTGTGGATTGAGATCCAAAAAGTAGAAGAATCCTATTTTGGTAACTTCAGGAAGAAAAGAAGGAATTGATTATGGTATGTGATTAGCAGAGTGAGCACACATGGCTTGACTCTTTTTAATAGGTAGTGTATGCTCATGTGTGTGTATGTGCATGTGAGTGAATGTGAGCATGCATGTGTGAATAAGTGTGTGCACACGCATGCGTGTGTAAGTGGATCTGTGCATGTTTGTGAATGTGTATGTGAATGTGTGTGTGCAAGTGAATGTGGGCATCTGTGTGAGTAAATGTGTGTGCATGTGTGTGCATGCATGCGTGTGTGCATGTGTGTGGATATGAATGCCTGTGTGCACATGTGTGAGAGTGAATGTATGTGTGAGTGAATGTGTGCATGTATGTGAATATATGTGTGTACGTGTGTGTGAGTGAATGCTTGTGTTCATATGATTGGATGTGTGCATGTGTTAGTATACATATGCATGCGTGCACATGCATGAGTGAATGTGTATGTTCGCACGTGTATGAGTGGACATGTCCATGTGTGGTATGTGCACATATGTGTGCATATATGTGAGAGGATGTGGGCGTGTGTATGAATGTGAGTGGATGTGTGTGAGTGGATGTGTGTATGTGTGAATGCATGTGCACATGCATGTGTGAGTGAATATATGTTGAATGCGTGTGTACATGTGTGAGTGAATGTGTGTGCATGTGAGTGGATGTGTGCATGCATGGTAGGTGTAAATGTGTGTGCACGTGTGTGATCTGATTCTGCCACCATGAGCTAGGCAGCCGTATAACTGCCTCCTGGGAATAAGAAGTCAAACAATTCAGAGGTTTACTTAAGGAAATGTTGCTCAGGATAATAATTCAGAAAATCTGATGGGTGAATCTGTAGCCCCACATCAAGGCTTTTCAGATGAAAAGATACCCTCTTGCCATTAACTTAAAATTGTAAATAAGGTCTTAAATATTCTTTTTCAAGTCCCAGTATTTTTTTTTTTTTTTGAGTTGGAGTCTCACTCTGTCGCCCAGACTGGAGTGCAGTGGCCGCTCCCGGCCACCGCAGCCTTGACCTGCTGGGCTGCAGCGATCCTTCCGCCTCAGCCTTCCAAGTAGCTGGAACTACAGGGGTGCGCTACCACACCCGGCTGATTTTTGATTTATTGTAGAGATGAGGTCTCGCCAAGTTGCCCAGGCGGGTCTCGAACCCACGGGCTCAGGCAATCCACTCACCTCAGCCTCCCAAAGGCGCGGGATTACAGGCTGAGCCACCGAGCCTGGCTGGTCCCAGTATTTTTGCCTAAGCACCAACCAGTCACTTGGACAATAGTAGCATAATTTTGCATGGTTTTTGTCATGAAGAAAAAATTTCAACTGAATTAGTTATGGTCTCTGGCTTCTCAGGAGGTAAATTTCTTGAATACATATATTTCCCTACCAGAAGCCTAGAAAATCACCTGCCTTGCGTTAAGTTTCCAAACAAACTGAAAAACGTTTCTGCCATAGCATTTCCTGTCAGCCTTTAAAGTCTCCTATCTAGGCTGGGTTCGGTGGCTCAGCCTGTAATCTCAGCACTTTGGGAGGCTGAGGCAGATAGATTGCCTGAGTCCGTGGGTTCGAGACCAGCCCCGCCAACCTGGTGAGGCCTCATCCCTACAGTAAATCAAAAATTAGTTGAGCATGGTAGTGTGTGCCTGTAGTTCCAGCTACTTGGAAGGTTGAGGCAGAAGGATTGCAGGAACCCAGCAGGTCGACACTGGGGTGGCCGTGAGTGTGCCACTGCACTCCAGCCTGGGTGAGGGAGTGACTCCAATTCAAAAATAAAACAGAATAAAATAAAATAAAAATAAAATCTCCTATCTGGCAACAAGATGAGTGTAGAAGACAAAGTTACCATGCCCCAGGGATGCAGGGGACATCCTCCAGCAGACAGAGGGGGCAACAGGAGGTTCAGAAACTCAGAGACAGCATCACCTCTTCATGGAACTTTTATTAGTATTTGTAAGGTGCAGACTAGGCTACAAGAAAAGACAATGATGTATAATGGCAGGCATCTTCCTCGGAGGTCTCTGTAAGCTTGGTTGTAGGCAGACGCTCTACAAAGCGGAGGACCTGGGGACTTGGGATCCATTGCCTCCGACACAAAGCAGTGTCCTAGTTCTTCAGTAATGGCTGATGCTCAAGTCAGTTTCTTGTAGGGCACACTGTTGGACCACAGGGACTTGAATCATCCTGCCTCCCGAGACCTCACCTCCGCCACCCATGCACACAACCAGAAGCACACAAGCTTCTGATGCGCTGCGCAGAGTGGGCCTGAAAATGGGTCACATGAGAGGCACGTGACAGGCAGGTGGCTACAGGACTTACTCAGGAAGACAGAGCAACGGGAAGGGCCCCCTGTTAAGGAACTAGAGCGTGTTCAAAACAGCCGGGAACGACCAACCACTCCCTTCTCACAAGACCTGACAGGCTCTTTTCCTGATTTGAAAGCAGCCCCCCGAAGCAGGCCTGTTTCTGACGTTGGAAGTGTTACATTTACCTTGCCACATCCTCTGACACTTTGATGGGGGCTCAGCTTATGCTGGGGGTTCCTACTTCTTCCAAAATCTGGGTGTCTGGGGCTTGCTGTTTACTCAGCAGGAATCTACAAAGTCTGTGTGTATACCTGACTGAAAGAGATGAATTCACACCATCTTTCATCATAAATATAATGCCCTGTGAGAGGATACAGCAGCAAACCAAATGACAAGGTTTCCGGGGATCCCAGGACCCAGTACAGTGCCTGGCACACAGTAGGTACTTAATATTCATTGAACGAATACATGAATGTGGACTGGGCCAAGGCTGCCGAAATCACATTAGTGCGTCTACTGTAATTCTCTGCAATCAGACTTCTCATCTACTAAAAATGGTATTTAATTTTACTTGGCCAATGTTATGCTGAATTTGATTCATATGATAAAAATTATGGACCATTATAAATATCTTAGATTTCCTCTCTGGGTACCATTTTCTGGTCAAATCTTCACACTAAAGAGATGTTAAGCCACACTGCATTGTCTCTAACTTGCCTGCAAAGATTTACTAAAACAAAATGGATTCATCTTATCCAAGTTACAGAAACAAAAAAGTTATGAAATCATTTTGCTGTACAAATCTAGAATACTATGATTATCCATAATGTCAACTTACTTAGCTCAGTTCTTCAATTGCACTATTGCTTTAAACTTTCACATGTTGTCATTGTCCTTCAATTCTAAACATGACAGTTCAATTACTAAAGAATGGTTTTCAATTAACAATTACTTCAATTTCTTATAAAACATGAGCTCACACTTTCATTATTTTGTATGCACAATTATATCATTGCTTAAAAGCCCTCATTTTCAAAAGAAAATTTGTAACAGCACAGTGGAAAACAAAGAAAAATATCATTTTATAGGTAAATGTAGTATAAGTATTAGATAATTGAGTAGCTTGCATGTTGTATCCTATTATTATCATTCTCAGTGGCTGAATACTAATTAGTTTAACTGCTTTTGAGCTATGTATTTTAAAATGTGATTAAAACATACATTCTCACAGTAAATTTAAATGGCTTATTCAAGGCCTTTCCATGGCATCAGTATTGTATGTCAGAGATGAATGGTGTTTCTAATTTGCTAGCCACTTGGGTCAAGTTTACTTTAAGCAGGAAGCATATTTATACAAGTAATGGTAACACCAAATGGTCTCTTGGGAAAAGCTGTTTGTGAGGGTTTAACATTTTGAAGTACCCTTTTGTATGTCTTCTAAATGGGTGTTTTATAGGCATTGGGCCAAAGCGCCTTCAAACCATGCTCCCTAGCGCTGGTACACATTGCAGATGCTGCCTGAATGCTCAGGTGTACTCATGGGTGTGCGTTTTTGAGGGCGAGCCTGGGTGAGCAGAGGGTCGGGGATCTGGGCCACCTTCATTAGAAGAGCACTCTTCAGGACCAGGACTGGGCTCCTTAAAGTACGGTGGGGAGGCAGCAGCATCTTCAGCACTGCAGAGCCTGTTGGAACTGTAGACGTGATCCACCCGGGACCTATGGAAGCAGAATCTAAATCCAACCAGGTCCCCAGAAGCCTTAAAGCACAGCAGCACTGGAGAAGCGCTGCAATAGGACCCAGAAGCCTCTGCTCAGCATGGCCAAGCCCGACTCTCAGCATCACTTTCTCTCTCCTTCTCTCTTCTAAAATCAACCCCTTTCGGGGATTACAGCCTTTTAGCGGACGTTTCCCTTTCTTGCTTATCATTCCCACATGCAGTCCCCAGACCCAAAGGGATCTCCCAGCACCTGGCATCCTCGCTTTGATCATGAAACCACATCTCATGCTCTCCACCTGACGCCATTCAGGGCTTCCGCTGCTGAAGAACCGTGGGAAAGTCAAGGAGACGGTAAGACTCCCAAGGCTCTGGGCTACACTCCCAAGGCTACAGGCTTCCCTTCCCGTGGCTGAGCCTCCCCTCCTTCATTTATTCTGCCTTGCAACCCCCTCCTTCTAAGTTGTCCACCAAGATGCAGTCTCCCTTTCTACTTTAAACTTCTGTTCTCAGGGTGGAGAGGGACGGGTTCTCTGTCCCTGTGTCTGCTCACACAGTACTGCTTTCCTCTAACCTAGCTCGAAGCTTCTTGGCTGGCATCTTTGCGGTACTGAAAAGACCAAAGGGAGTCATGCCAGGTGTTTGGGGGAGTCGCAGACGGGCTTACTCCGTTGAAGGAGGTGGTGTGCAGTTACTAATGACCCACTCGGCAGACCCCTTCACACACTTCTTTTGCCCCTACCTTTGCATTGAGGGGCTCAGCCTGCAGCAGGTGCCCAGAGGCAAATGGACATCCAGACCCAGACCCAGACTGGCCAGCCATTTGGCCCCTAGAAGCAATTTGGTCCCCTCTGTTCCAAACTGTGCTGGGGTAAAGGGCTCTGCAGAAAAGTGACTGGGCATTGAGAAGCACGTCGCTTACAAATTCAGGCTCTGTGGGCTGGGGGTTAGCGCAGCCAATGGTCAAGGGAGCATTTCCAGGTCAACCAGGTGAGAACCCCTCGAGGCTCCTCTGGGGTGGTCAACACCCAGAATAGACTTCTTTAATCAGAGGAAACTGGCAGGGGGAGAAACAAGATTGCTTTCTGGCCATAGTGAGTCCGAGGACCGCGTTTGCAGCTTCCATTCTTCTTGAGGCCGACAAACCAATTCTTCTCCGCATGCTTCTTGGACACGTAGGTATTGTAATGATTCTCTTCCAGCCTTTCCAGGAACAGACACTCCTCATTTGGTGTCTGCTAAAAAGATGAAACCGAAAGAGAGCAGAATTGTTAGTGAGTGGTTGTCCGTTTGCTAGCTGTATGACTCAGGCAAATTGCTAAAGCTCTCTGTGCCGTGGTCTCTTCTTCCAAAAAACTAGGATAATGATGGGACCTGCCTCAGAGGGTGCCATGAGGACTCAGAACATTACCCAGCACAGAATGAGCCTTCAATGTGCATTTTCTATTATGGTCAACTCCCCTTCCATTTTTTGTCCTCAAGACTCTAGAATCTGTCACTGGGGAGCCTTGCTCCACCACGAGCACCTTGAGGGCAGGGCTGGACCGCCTGCCTCTGTTGTGGCACGTAGGCAAGCAAGTCCATGGCCAGACATTCAAAATAGGTGAAGATATGACTGTGGGGTTTTTTGACCTGAAGACTTGATTAGACTTGAGTAAAGGAAAACTGGCTCACATTCCTTTTTGTCCTGGTGGTTTTCACTAACAATGTCAGGATTTTACCTCAGTATTGCTATGCACATAAATGCTCATGCAAAATCTGTCCTAAGCATAAAACCTATCCTAGAACTTAAAGTCTTTAAAAATGAAAATAACTTTATTTTTACTACTTATGAAAAGAATCTTATGAAAGATTACAACACATAGGTTTGCTACTTATAAAAAGGACTATAGTTTTAAGAAACCATAAATTTATTTTTTTAATGAAAAAACTTCCCCAAAGCCCATCGCCCAGATACAGGCAACTGTCAATCATTACTGAACATCCCTCCCTACATCTCTTTGTGCACAGACACAATAGATAAGGCTGTCTGAGGGGACCCCCCAAAATATGAAATTTATTGATAAAAAGTTGTGTATTTAATTTACATGTTTAAACTTCAGTCACCTTTGAAGTACCCTCCGTTTGATGCAATACACCTATCGAGACCCTTTTTCAACTGCTCAAAACAGTTTTTGAACTCATCAATTTTGATGCCTTTTAGTGCTTCTGTCATTTTATATTTCACCTCTTCCACATCAGCAAAACATTTCCCTTTGAGGACTTTTTTTCATCGGGAGAAACAAAAAAAAGTCACTTGCCGTGAAATCAGGTGAGTAAAGAGGGTGGGACATGGGGTCATCCCATTTTGGGTCAAAGACTGCTGAACATTCAGTGCAGAGTGGGCAGGTATGCTTGTAAATCACCCATCATGAATGGGCAAATACGTTGAATGACTCTCCAAAAAAAAAATTCACTGAAGCCGAATGCAGCCTCTCACAGCAATGCTGGCTGGTACACTGATGCCAATGGATTCCTAGAACACTTCCCTAGCAGGGGAAACCTGTAATACAAGAGGGTCTGCCCTCCAAAAGATAATTCTGTTTTTTAAACGTTTATTAATTTACTAATTTATTTCTTTTTGGGTCCCCCTCATATCTATTGATATAGACTTATGACATTATCAGAATGGCATATTTTATCTGCTGTTTTAAAAACGGACAATAAACGTTTGAAAGTATATCCAATATAACTAACAAGAAAAATGCAAATTAAATTATTTATCATAAGTTGGCTATGCTATCGACAAAGATAAAAAACATCGACAAGTCTTAGTATTGGTGAGAGTGTGAGAGGCAGGCACTTTCATGGACGGTTGGTGAGATAAATTGGTGGAAACTTTCTGAGGGAGGTTTAGCAATATGTATTAAAATTTAGGGTATGGATTACTTCTGACCCGGATATTTCACTTCTAGGAATTTACCCTGAGGAGATGAGTAAGTGTATTTTTGAGGGTGGTCTTTGAAGCACTGGACATAAGGGCAACAAACTGGAAGCAACCTATATGTTCTTGGGAAGGTGATCGGTCAAGTGGATAAAGAAACATCCACATAGCAGAGCTCAGTGCATTTAGTTAATTGTATGATGCTGAAAGGTAGCTTCATACATTTATATATAGGGGGGGTGTGTGTGTGTGTGAGACAGGGTCTCACTATGTTTCCCAGGTTGGTCTCCACCTCCTGGGCTCAAGTGATCCTCCTGCTTCGGCCTCCCACAGTACTGGGATTACAGACACGAGCCACCACATCTGGTTGATAGCCACAATATATTAAATAGTGCAATTACTTGAAACGTATTTACCAACTGCTATTTTGTTTGCTAGTAATTAATCTGTTAGAGAGTGAGAGAAATTCCGTTTTTCAACTATTTGTCAAGCTCTCAAAATACACAGATTATATTTGGATTTAAACAGGTCTGTTGAGACATCTGCCTTTGCTCCTTTTCTAAGTCGTGTGATCTCTATGGTCTCTGTTCCCCCAGAGTGGTGGGCGGTTGCCTTTCTGGTGGTTTCCAATCGCATTGTTCATTGTTCTCTATTTGTGGATTTGTTTGTCTCCTTAGAGTCTAAGCCCTGTTGAGAGAAGAGATGGAATCTTGTCAGCCTGTGGCCGTGCCCCAGACACAGAGCCTTGCAGATAATAGGTGCTCACCATCTAGGTAATGAATTTAATTTGATTCATGAGACAATGTAAAGTAGTCGATACCATTAGCTTGTATTAGTAAGGAACTATGTAACAGGATGTATCCTGCTTCTTATTCATTCATAGTCCAGTGAAATGACAACTGGGTGAGACACTTCAAATATTTTGGAACCAGATGAGATATAAATATAATATTTAATTGGATGACTGCTGCCTCTAGAGGAGCTCAGTGCAGACATTAGTGTTGGATGCATATTGTCAGGGTGGGCAGTGTGGACCTGTGTGGGTTGCCACTCCCCTGCAGGGAGGACTCACCCATGACGCCCCTCAGTGGGCGTCAGGCCTGTGTTCTGTGACGAAGGCGAGGACCGCCACATTCCCCACCTGATGTTTCTATTACACTGTAGCAGTTGACACACACAAAACTGCTGAGTCACTGGCTGAGTCAGTAGCCAAGTCAGCTGCTCCCTCCTTCCACCAGGGCTTGTCAGCACTTGCTGTGCACTCGGTGTGATGCTGAGGGCATGTGGATTAACTGCTGATTCACGCCTATTGTTTTTATTGCTTTCTTGTTTATATTTAGCATGCTTTTTTCCCCATAACACAGGTGACATATACTCACTGTAAAAAATTTGGAAAATGCAGGAAGGCATTCTCCTATTATAAAATCATCTACTTACTACCCCCCAGAAATAAATAGATTAATATTTTGGCATATCGTCTTTCAAACTTACTTTCTAAAATAAATATATACTCTCCATACACATATGAGTTTGAATCAGGATGGATTAGCAACCAAATTTTGTTAAAAGCATGAGGCAGAGCTTTGAGATATATTAGAACTTCTCTTTCAGTGGGGAAAATGTAAAGATTTTTAGGGATAATATACTAAGATTATATTTCAGGTGAATTACAGCAACAGTTAGGGCTATGGTGAGAAAAGGGGGTGCCTGGAACCTACAGGAAATTTGATTCTGGGAGTTCTCCCTCAATATTTTTATTTTATTTAATTTTATTCATTATTTTTCTTTGAGTTGGAGTCTCACTCTGTCGCCCAGACTGGAGTGCAGTGGCCGCTCCTGGCCACCGCGGCCTCGACCCGCTGGGTTCTGGCGATCCTTCCGCCTCAGCCTTCCGAGTAGCTGGAACTACAGGCGCACGCCACCACGCCGGGCTGATTTTTTGATTTATTGTAGAGATGAGGTCTCGCCAAGTTGCCCAGGAGGGTCTCGAACCCGCGGGTTCAGGCCAATCCACTCACCTCAGCCTCCCAAAGGCGCGGTATTACAGGCTGAGCCACTGAGCCCGGCTTCAATATTTTTATACAAGTAAAAGCAGATGATAATAAACATCAACATTGATTTAAAAGGGGAAAAGCCATAAAACTGTACATATACCCTAAGACATACTTACAACCTGCTTGTCTTGTAGCTGCCATTGAAGTAGTGCCTTCAAGGTGCCAGCCACCCACCATTCTGCTGGGTGGTTCTGTGTCACTGATCCTGCATAAGCCCTATGTGAGGTACTTAAGGGTAAGTAACTTGCCAAAGTGGCAGAGGCATGAGGTTCAATTGTGAGTCCTAGATGGAATGATTGGTTGGGTGATGGAATGACTGATTTTATTACTATTTGGGAGAACTACATTCCAGAAAACCTACCCCTAGTTGGGCATGGTGCCACACACCTGTAGCCTTAGCTACTTGGGAGGCTGAGGCGGAAAGATGGCCTGAGCTCAGAAGGTCGAGGCTGCAGTGAGTTATGATCGCCACTGCGCTCTAACCTGGGCGACAGAGAGACCTCGTCTCTAGGGAAAAAACCCCACTCATGTAGCAGTCACTGCCTGTGTTCCAAGCCCCGTGAAGTGGTCCCAGCTGATCTGCATTTCAGCACACAGCCTCCTAGAGGCTGCCTATTACCTGATGATGTCATCTCCTGACCCCTAGTGGGCGGTGAGAGAAACAAAATCGTGCTCACATCTGGAGCCGTGACTGAGGTTACAGCTTCAAGAGAGGATTTTCTGTGCCTGCTGTCGCTCGGCAATTCGATGTAAGTTCAAGGAAGCCCCAGACTCAAATTCCCCCTACAGACTGCCTTTTTGTGGGCATCTTCATAAAAGGGAACAGAGGGGTCTGGACTGGGTCATGCATTAGAGCCAAGCCTTAATTGTCAGCTCTCAGTATGCCCAGAAGGGATCGTAGACATCTAGAAATCATCCCAAAACCTGCAGTCATTGGCTTCAACTCTCTCTTCATTTAAACCTTGGAGCTCAATAGACGCCCCAATAGGGGTAAAATCAGACTGCCTCTGTCTTTATTCTTTTCTCGCAAAGTCCAACACATCCTGGGTCAAACCTGTCCAAAGCCCCAGTCCTGAGAGGGAAGAACAGGAAGTGTGGAGGAGTCGAGCCCCTGAGAAAACAATTAGACTACACCTCTCAACATGGCACGTCTGTCCTTGCCTCACTTTCAGTCCCCAACGCGGTTCTTAGACACAGGAGGCATTTGATAAATTTGCCACGTTCTCAAACTTTTCATCCTTTTAGTCAATCCTTCCAGAATAAAAGGAGTGATTTTCAAAGTCTTCTTTCCTTTTCTTTTCTTTTTTGAGTAGGAGTCTCACTCTGTCACCCAGGCTGGAGTGGAGTGGCACACTCACAGCCACTGCAGCCTTGACCTCCTGGGTTCAGGCAATCCCTCCACCTCAGCCTTTCAAAGAGCCGGAACTGCAAGTGTGCACTACCAGGCCTGGCAATATTTTTTGGTTTTCTTTTGAGTTGGAGTCTCACTCTGTCGCCCAGACTGGAGTGCAGCGGCCGCTCCCGGCCACCGCAGCCTCGACCTGCTGGGCTCCGGCGATCCTTCCGCCTCGGCCTTCCGAGGAGCTGGAACTGTAATTACAGGTGCGCACTACCATGCCCGGCTGATTTTTTATTAATTGTAGAGATGAGGCCTCACCAAGTTGCCCAGGCAGGTCTCGAACCCGCAGCTCAGGCAATCCACTCATCTCAGCCTCCCAAAGCATTGGGATTACAGGCTGAGCCACCGAGCCCAGCTGGCTCATTTTTTGATTTATTGTAGAGATGAGGTCTCGCCAAGTTGCCCAGGATATTCTGGAACCCATGGGCTCAGGCAATCCTCTCACCTCAGCCTCCCAAAGTGCTGGGACTACAGGTGTGAGCCACAGCACCTGGCAATTTTCAAAGTTTTAAGCAGGACACATAAACTAAGAAAATCCAGGCTCTGCAATTTTTGTAACAAGCATGAAAAGACACTGGTAGCACATAGTAGGTACTCAATAAACATTTTGGGGATGAATGAATGAATGAAGTGGGATTAGGTATTCCCGAGCTACTGAGGAGTTAACCAAAACTAAATCAATGTTTCCTCTACATTTATATGATAGTACGTTTGAGTATTTCGAGAGAATACCACAAGAAACTCTTATGTTTGTGCCTAAAATAAGGCAGGGCGAGGGTGGGAGTCCTACTGGAAAAAATAACAAACAGAGACTAATTGTTGCTTTATAGTTTGCGTCACTCGAGGTAACAAGATTTCTGGCAACCTCAAACCTTGGCCGCGTCTGGAAGCGTGTCCGCCTCGTACTTACTGAGCCGTACAAAAGCCCGTCGGTGTCCATGGCCAAGTACTGGCCGGTCTCGGTACTCTTTATATACACCTCCCCCACGCTTTCCGCGCTGAGCTGCAGCTGAACTGGAATAAAAATAACACGAGCAAAAGTAAATAAACACCGTGCTTTGGCCGCTAGGGCCCCGCAGCCAGGACAGTTGGCCATGGAAAATTCTGCTCATTCACTTCGCAGGGCCCTCAGGGATGAGCCTCCGTTTAATCAAAACATTGAAGTACAGCTCCTTTTTCTTTGGCCTCCAAAGAAAGCTGTCCATTGGGAGTCGTGTTCTTGAGAGAGGAAGGAGCGCTCAGGCTGGCCGGCCCACCTGGCCACCCTGCCGGTTACGGCGGGACCCCCGTGCACCCTCACGGGCCTTTGCTCCTTCCTCTTTCTGTCACCTGGAGCAAAATAATCAGAGGAGAAAGTGGTGTTTATGCCTCCGGGTACCCTCATCCCAGCAATCTTGGGGTGCCCTGAAGGCGGCAACAGACCAGCCTGCATGTGTCCTGCTTTAGTCTTGCCTGCTGGGGGCTGGCTTTTTCATGTCTAGGCCTTCCAGTCATGGGAGAGACTCCTGTCAACAGATTGTTAATTTTAAAGTCTGAGGTTGTGATTTTCCCAGAGACAAAGGTTTCCAGAGAGTTAGGATTGGTTGCCACGTATGAAACTCAGGGAACTTACCCTGCAATGCAGGCTCAGTCAACCCTCAATCTCGGTGGCAGTCCAACTAGGATAAGACAGAGGGGAACTCCCAGGCTCCTATTGGAGAATGAGGCGATGACCTGGAAATGCTGTGATGAGAACACTGACTCTCAGCTCAGGGTGATTTTATTCTAGGGGACTGTTGGCCATGCCTGGAGACAGTTCTGGCTCTCCCAGTGAGGGGGTGAGTGCTACTGGCATCCAGCCGGCAGAGGCTAGGGATGCTGCTCAGCTTCCTCCAATGCACAGGGCAGGCCCCGCAGCACAGAAAGAATCGGTACTGAGCAGACTGAGAGACCCCGAGACTGAGGGCAAGGACTGTGAGTTATGCCGAGTCACACTCTTTCTATTTACATGGATTGAGACTCAAGGTGCCTTGCCCAGGGCTGAATACGTACTTGGAGTCCAATATCCATTTGCTAGTTATTGATTTGTTCATTCACCCCAGGGTGCCCCTAGAGGAAGGTGCTTTGATAGTTCCTCTCTGTGAAATGGAACTAATTCTGGACTCTTGTGACCAGTTTTTTTGGTCACCAGACTGTCGGAACCATCATTAGTACTAGGAGTGAAATCTAGACTAGGAACCAGACTGCCCCATAGTTCTCTAGGAGGACTAGGACATGTCTCTAAGGATCAACTTATCAGAGGTCACAGGGCAGAAGAGGGTGGAACGCAGGGCTTGGCGGATCCAGTGCCTTCACGATCTCCTCTTCGTTTTCATTTTTAATTTCATTTCTTTGAATAGGAAATACACTCACATATTTCAAACTTGGAAACAACATCGGAGGAGACAGTGAAAAGATCCCCTCCCACCCCCTGACCAACTTCCCAGTGTTCTCCCAGCAGAAAAGACCCTTGGCCTGTCCTCCAGAGTATACGTTTGCATTCTCCTGGGCAGTGGGGGGAGGCGGGGGTACAGAAACAAAGAAACCCCTCCTAGACACGGTGTGTGTGTATCCTTCTAGAAAGACTGCATGCATCTATTGCCAAATTCCTAGCATTATTATTTTTTTAACACAAATGGTAACATACTATACACACAGTTCTACACCTTGCTTTTTTTTTTTTTTTTTTTGCTTAACCACTAGTTGGAGATCTTTCCATCAGTTCTGGAAGAGTTAACTTCATTCTTACTACCAGTTGAATTGTGTTTCATTCTGTGGCTGTACCACAATCATTTACCCCTGCGGCTATTAATATGCCTGTATTTTCTTCCTTCCCTCTGTTTTCCTTATCTCTGGGTTCATCCCAAGGGTGACACACAGTTACCTCATTCTTCCTGAAGATGCAGATCTCTGGCCCTTGGAAGTCTGTGATGGAGACTCAGGACTTCCGCTAGTTTCCTGTGGTAGGTGGAGTTCATGCCGTTCGCAGGAAGGGAAGCAGAAGCCACTGATCTGCTTTCCCACAGGTCTTCCTACTTTGGGTTACCTCTGAGAGGGCAGTTGTGAGAAAACAGGCCAAGGGCCTCCGTGGTGACCTGGATCCTGCCCTCTGTAGCCTTAAATCCCATGCTTGCCCAGTTGTTTTGCTCAGCCGGTTAACTCCTTCAACACACCAGCTTTTCCCCTGCTTTTTTCCAGGACCTTTGCATGTGCGAATGTGCTAAGCCTCCGTCTGAGATCTTCTTCCTCCAGATGCTCACAAGGCTGGCTCTCCTCCTCCAGGCCTCAGACTGAATGTCCTCAGAGAGGCCTTTCCCGACACCCTGGGTGGCACTGTGCAGTGGGTCCTTGCACCCCCACCTGGTGCCCTGCCAGTGCCACCCTAGCCCCCCGTCACCCTCCTCTCAGCACCTTGTGGGTCTCTTGCATGCCACTTAACACAATTCTTTTCTTATTTAGGAGTTCGCTCATCCATTCTGCCTCCCCAAAAGAATATCCACTCTGAGAGGAAGGGCAGGGATCTCGTCTTTCCCGTTGCCCCTTGGGTCCTCAGTGCCCTGCCCCAAGGGGCCAGTCCGTGTGTGTTTGTTGAATGAAGAGCGTTAGGCTAATACTGGCAGAGATGATTCTGCTGGCCCCGCATGAACGAGCTGTGCGCTCCAACTCACGTTCCCAGCAATGTGGAGAGTTGTGAGGCTCAAGGCCGGGCTCTCCCACCCACCAGGGAGACCTTGGCAAGGCCGCTAGCCCTGCTTGGCCACGGCCTCCTCGTCGGTGAAATGCGGAGTGTTTGGGTTCAGTCTCTATCAAGTTCTTTCCTGCCCTCCCAGTCGACTAAGCAGGTAGATAAGTTTCTCAACAATAGTGCCTACAATAGAATACTATTTGGCAATGAAAGGGAACAAAGTTCTGAGGCAAGCCACAACACACATGAATCTTGAAAACATGGTGCTAAGAGAAAAAAAGCGTCACAAAGGACCTCAGAGCTTTCAAAGAAAGGTCCAGAACAGGTAAATTATAAAGACAGCAGCTAGATTGGTGGTAGGCAGGGCCTGGGTGGGGTGGAGACAGGGGAGTTCCGGTTAGAGGATGCAGCATTGTTTGTCTTAATGTTCTATTAGCGATGGTGGAGATGGTTGCAGAATTATCTTAAGAAAAGTTGCAAAAGACCCACTGAACTGTCCACTTTAAATGGGTAAATTGTATGGTATGAGCCGGGCTCGGTGGCTCAGCCTGTAATCCCGCGCCTTTGGGAGGCTGAGGTGAGGGGATTGCCTGAGCCCACGGGTTCTAGACCCGCCTGGGCAGTGAGACCTCATCTCTACAATAAATCAAAAGAGTCAGCCGGGCGTGGTAGCGCATGCCTGTAGTTCTGGCTCCTTGGAAGGCTGAGGCGGAAGGATCGCCGGAGCCCAGCACGTAGAGGCTGTGGTGGCCAGGAGCGGCCAATGCACTTCAGTCTGGGCGACAGAGTGAGACTCCAACTCAAAAAAAAAAAATTGTATGGTATGCGAATCATATCTCAATAAAGCTATTTTTAAAAAAGTTTTATATTTTCATTGGATTTTATGGTTTCCAGAGAACTTTCACATAGTTTTTCCATCAGTTTCTCAGCATAATCCTGCATGTTCAAGAGAGACCAAGTTCAAGGGGACAAGCTTTTGTTGATCACCTACCATGTATGGGCATCACGCTAGCTTCCATCTCGGTATAAATCACATAAGAGTTAAGAGCACCGACTGCAAAACACAGCTGTGTGAGTTCAGATTCTACCGTGCTGCGTGTTAGCTGTGTGGTTCCTGGGCCGACTGTCTACCTCCGCTCCCTTATCTGTAGTGATGGTGTCATGAGGTCTACTGCGTGGGAAGGGGCGGGCACTAGTGTGACCATTTCCTCTGTGCTGTTGTGACCTCATCTGCTCCTCACAGCATTCCTTGGAGGAGGGTGGCGCCTCCTCCAGTCTGCGGGTGAGGACATCGGTGAGAGTGTGTTCTCCACTGGGTTATGCTTCTAGGAAGAGGCAAAGCTGTGGTCAGAACCCGGGCCCGAGTTCTCCACGTGTGCTGCTGCTTCCTCCTTTCACACAACCTCTTGGGCTCCAGTTACGGGATGGATTTGTCCAAACCCAGCCAAGCTGTCCCTCGTGGACCCCCTTGTGTACATGCCAAGACCAGACACGGAGAAGATGGCGGGTTGCCCAGGGCCCCTGTTTGTAGCCACGGAATAGAATGAGGCGAGTTGCCCGGGCCTTTCTTCTACCTACCACGCACGTATGTAGGAATTTAGTCAGACACATTATAGGTACTGCAGGAATCCCAAAGGGCAGGGTCTTTTAGGTAAGCAAGGACGGTTTTTAAAAAAAGCTTTTCACATCCTTGTCGTTTCTGTTCTCCTGCCATGGGCTCAAGAGAGTTGCCTCTGCCATCTGTGGAGTCCCACCATGGCCACGAAGCGGCCTCACAGAGGTAAACCAGAGCCAGAGGCCCACTTAGCACATGACTTCAGCCCTCAGCCCTGGACCCCAACACCAGGGTTGTTGCACCGGTGAGAGTTCGTCTCAAGAGCTTCCTCTGTAAATATTATTTCTCCAGGATGTCCAAGTTTCATAGCTCATTTTCACTAGATTTCTTTCTGGCTAAGTTTCCTAAACATATATCCTTCTGGGCTGGCAGGAAGGAGCAACACCCAGGCTGACTGCTCATGTAGCTGCCTAGGTGTCCAACTCTCCAGTGTGACTTCATTTCAGTTTTCCAGACCTGCATCCTCCTGCAGCTGCTCTGAGGACAAGCAAGGAAGGAGAGAGCGTGAGAAAGGGGGCCTCCGGGAGAGGGGGCTGGCCACACAGCAGCCGCGCCTTCCTCTTGCTGCGGTGGGGGGGTGGGTGGGTGGGGCGCCATTTGGCCAACGCAGCCTCATCTGCAGGGTGCTGGGAGCTGTGCTCGGTGCCAGACGGATCCCTGCACTCAGGGCTTCCACGTGACCAGGGCACACGTGAACCTAGGAGTGATAAACCAACACAGCAGCCAAAGCTCTGCTTAGTTTTGAGCTAAAAGCAGACAAGAGTGCAAAAACTGCAACAAACGCTTACTCTCTAGTTCTTATTTTTGGTACTCCCTTTTAAAGAAAGGCAGAAAAGAAGACAGAAAAAAAAAACCTGGGAGAACGTAGGAAATCCTTGATGAAAATCTTGTAAAAAAAAAACAACAACAACACAACGTGTGTAGCTCATGAATATATATGTATAAAATATGAGACCGTGTACTGGATACTGACCAAATTCAGTGGCTGCCCTGGGAAGGATGAGAAGAAGGACCAAGACTGGTGGCGCTTTGTTTCTTCAGAAACAACTCCGAGGCAGGAGCAGCTGGCGGGTACTACTGAGTCACTGTGGGGGATGGGGCTGCTTGTGTATGTTGGCATTTAGTCTGCATCCAGTGCCTAGTTTTATGTTTTGTGACATGTATGCTCATGCCCTGTGCACATGGCTTGGTGTTTGTTACAAAGTTTTCATCCCAGATTTACTGTGTTTTCCCATGATTCTCCTCTTGCCTGTCAGGGACGGCAGTTGAGGTGCTGAGCTCCACTCTCAACCACGGGCAGACACTCCGAGCCAGCCAGAGCTCCCCCTTTTTGTACCTAGGGACCCCAAGATGTTCTATGACCCAACTCAGGCTTGGCCCCATGTGGCATCCAGACCTAAGCATGGGTACCCATAAAAGGCAGGCCTTCTTAGGGGCAGACAGGGTCCCAGGAGAACTGGGAGGCCCCACAGGGCGAAGGCCACCAAGGCTCCAACTTCTCCATCACTCCCTTTTCCAACGCCCCCTGGCAGGTTGGCACTGGGGCAAAGGAGGAGGAACATGCCTTCGGCACTCCTTCCAGGGAATTAAGACTTGCTGACCATGAATGGGAAGATCAGTGGCTCTGGAGCATCCCAAGGATGAAGGGGCAGATGCGTTTCGAAAAGCAACCCAAGTCCGTAGTCTGTAGGCCACAGTCATTCTCCCCAGTTCTGAACTGGGGGCAGCAACAATGAATTGGCTGAAGGAACGGAGAGCAATGCTTGAAAAGAGCTCTCGTGATGGATATAGAGAAATTTAAACTGATACAATATTGTAAAAATATAATAAAAGCAGGGTGGGAGTGTTAGCTTGGTGGATTTGTGACCTAAGGTGTCCCCAGAGGATCTAAGTCCTGCATCTCTATTAGGAGTGCAGTAGGAAGTGCTGGCTTGTGAAATGGCCTATTTATCGAAAATAAATGTCGAGCTGAAATGTCCAAAGCCACCTCTGTGGGTCGTGCTCTTTCCTCATTTCGTGCTCATTATTTAAACCTGTTGAGCCAGGCTCGGTGGCTCAGCCTGTAATCCCGCGCCTTGGGAGGCTGAGGTGAGTGGGTTGCTTAAGCCCGGGTTTCAAGACCTGCCTGGGCAACTTGGCAAGACCTCATCTCTACAATAAATCAAAAAATCAGCCAGGCGTGGTAGTGCGTGCCTGTAGTTCCAGCTACTCGGAAGGCTGAGGCGGAAGGATCGCCGGAGCCCAGCAGGTCGAGGCTGCGGTGGCCGGGAGCGGCCACTGCACTCCAGTCTGGGCGACAGAGTGAGACTCCAACTCAAAAATAAATAAATAAATAAATAAACCTGTTGTGGGTCTCTGCGCACTTAGGGCACCTACGTAAGTGGGGACCCAAGCTTTTGAGTGGATCTACCAGCCCCTAGCGAGGCATCCACACCTTTTGTCGGAGCTTCTGTAAGTCTGTCTCTCTGGTTCTCTCCTCTGCTCCTACAGCCTGCCCTCGGGTCTTAGCAGGAGTTTGTTCATGGTAGGGACCATGACCCCTCCCTTTCCAAAGGCAGAAAGGAGGAAAGGAAGCCATGAGCCTGTCAATGCCAAGAGAAGCGAGCTTTGGGGCGCTGCACCCACTTCCAAGCCCCAAGCTGTCCTCGCATCTTCTTGCCCTGCCCCAGGGCACGTTAAAGATAAGATACCAGCTGGGGCATTGAGCAGGGAAGACGCCCAGGGAGGAGATTCTGGGTCTGCAGATGTCCGTGCGCGGTCTCCATGCCCGCTTTCCACCTCTGCTCTCCGAGGAGAGGCCAGGAGAGATTACGTGCCGGTTATTCTGGGCTGGAGACTTCCCGTCCTCTGCTGTGTTTACCCACAGTGAGGTCAGTCTCATTCAGAACTCAGTAAGGTTGTTTTATGTCAGTGGCATTTATAATTAAAACTCAGCCACAAGCTGGGCTCCACGGAACATTAGAGAAAGACAAAGAAGGGTAGAAAATGGAATTTGGGGGGAAAATTCCGGTGGTCTAGAATATATATATATCCTATATTTCATATGTGTGTGTGTGTGTGTGTGTGTGTGTGTGTGTGTATATAATGTATATGTAAAAAACACTTTTCTTAAAACTTGTAAAGATGTCTGATCCTTTAGAGTCTGAAAAGGTAGATGGAAATTTTTGATATAATCCAGAGACTGAGTGATTTGTATATATTTGTGTGTATGTGTGTATTTTAAAGTTTATCTAGAAAAATCGGTCTGTATCATCAGATGAGGGATGGTGGGGAGGAGGGGCAGGGAGTCCTTTCCATCACATGTGATCAAGGTGAGAGCTTGGGAAGCATCTTTGGGGAGCACAGCCCTGTTGGAGACCGCCCCCTCTCTCTGACTTCTGGCAGCGGGGCCCAGCTCGGCCCACCATGGCCATTTGAAAAGATGTTTTAACTTTGGGCCCAAGCTGGGGGCAGTAAAATTCTTCTGCCATTAGGTGGCGAGTCATATCAACCAGAGAACGGCAGTCTGGACTCCTCCAAATCAACGGGGCAGGAGGGATTTCACCAAAGAGCAGGCTGCCTTTTCTACAGGGCTGCGAGGCAGGATTCTTTTTTCCAGCGAACTCTCCTCATGCCTTTAGGATGTGGCTTGATTTATAAATATTTGACTGGCACGCACTTTGCTCAGGAACACTTCCATTTGCCTGGTGAGTGGTGCCAGTAATCCTCCTATGTGCCTGGGGTGGCAAGAGGTTGGGGGCTGCAGGGGGAGGCTGCAGGCTTGGGATGCTCATGGGCATATTATCATTCTCCAGTTATTCATCCCATCGAGGAATAAGTCATGGTCTCCCTTTGCCGGAGAGGAAACTCCCTCCGAGGAGCAGAATCAAACACGGCGCTCCTCCTCGCCTCTCGCCGGGCTGGCTTGCTCTGCCAGGGAAGTTGGACAGGGCAGGGCTTGCTGCCTGTGCCTGGACACATTGGGCCTTTGTGCCAGGCCCTGGGGACTCCAGCCTAGATAGTTCCAGAAAAGTTGAGAGGAAGGGTCGCCCTCAGTTCTGTGAGCAAGCGTAGAATTCATGTAACTGAACAGATCTGAAAGATTAGCTGGCTGGTTAAGGAAGGCTGATTAAGCCAAGAAGGATGATGATGCCCAGGCTGGAGTGCAGTGCCACGAGCACGGCTCACCATATATAGTCTTGACCTTCTAGGCTCAGGTGATCCTTCTGCTTCAGCCTTCTGAGTGGTTCGTGTGCTGGGACTACAGGCACATGCTACCACCACGCCTGGCTAATTTTTTATTTTTTGTAGAGATGAGGTCTCACTATGTTGTCCAGGTTGGTCTCAAACTCCTCGGCCTCCCCAAGTGCTGGGATTGCAGGTGTGAACCTGGCCTGTGCGAAACACCTTTACTGACATTATCCCATTTAAAAGTCACACTTTCCTATGAGGTCGGTACTGTTGTCATTCTTGTTTCTAAAACAAGGAAACTAAGGCACATAGAGGAGAAATAACTGTCTCAAGGTGACACAGGACTACTGAACAGCAGTGCTGAGACTTAAGCCTACACCCATCTGGCCCACACGACACACATGCTTATTTGATCAGCTTGTGGGGCAGAGTCACGGTTATGGTGTTGTTATCAAGGATGGTGGTACGATACAGAGAGAGCTTAAGTCTTGGAAGTGGAAGATTTGGTCGGTGTCAAGCTTTCCCAGCTTGCAGAGGGTCCTGCCTGTCAGCCTCAGTGTTCTCGGAGTGATGATAATTGTAACCTCTTAAGACTGTGGGGAGGCAGAAAGAAAAGAGGCTAGCACAATGCCTGGCACATAGCAGGGCTTCCTAGATGTTGGCTGAGTATATTGTTGAACTTGAATTCAATACAGCTCATCAAACTAATGTTTACCGGGCATTAGACCAAGTGGCAGGCAATGTGCTGGATATCAAAATTATAGTGTTGAGCAATAAGAGACAAAGCCCTTGTCCTCAGGGGGCTGGGTTGGAGGGAACACCATGTGTAATCATGCAAATGAATGCAGAATTCTAACTCCAAGGATAGCTGCGTGGTACGTGAGACGCTCCTCAAATGCTCTGTGTCCAAAATGCAACTGGCCGTCTTCCCCTGCACCTGCTCCTCTTCCCAGACTTTCCTTCTCGTGGTGACACCACTGACCTGCCTGCTGGAGCTGACACTCTAGAAGTCAACACCCAACCTTTTCACAAACTTTGCCCATCAGCCCCAGAATCTACAGCCCTCCCTGGCTGCTTTTGCCTAGCATTTGTGGTGTGGCCATGTGACAGACGTTCACAGATTGTGGGGGTGATTGCTACAGCAGGGGTTGGAGGAATGGTAACAGGATGAACCAAAACACCTTCTCAATGGGCCCGCAATTCCTGCCAGTGGAGACATTTTACTCAGGTCTCTGTACACATGCACCCATCATAGGTTGATACCATGAAAGAAAGGTTAGGCACGTGGAAACTTATTCTCCTAGAGGTAGGAAGAGGACAAATTTGACAATTCCCAGGGCAGATCAACCAGCTGGGGACAAAGAGAAGCTGTGAAAGGAGTTAATTTTGCCTGGTAGAGCTTGAGGGCATACAGTTCTTCTAGCTTGTGTGATTTATTTAAATATTGATTGGCTTTTAGAAATGTTTTTTCCCCCAAAGGAAGCCTTAAAGTGCCACTCTCTATTTGTCACCACGATCTCTAGTCTCGCTCAGACTGATGATCAAGAGCCGGAAGCCAGCTCCTTGCCGGCTGTCCTGGTCCCAGTCATCCAGGCAGGATGCGCTCCAGGGCTGGCCAAGGCTGATGGCTGTTGCCCAGTAACCCATGAGATTCAGAAGGGCTCTGGCAGTACCAATACTGGGCAGAAGAGGGCGACAGAACCACATTCAGGGAGTGCATCCCTGCCCAGAAGGACTTCTCACTTTCAGGAGCTTAGTCAATAGTTTTCAGCCTTGTGAGGCACGCGGGACAATGCTATTATTCCCATTCCACAGGTGAGAAAACTGAGTCTCGGTGAGATTAGTGATTTTCCCCAAAATCAGACAGCTGGGAACACTGGAGACGTTTATATTTCCAGACAAGAGCGGATGATTGGAAGAGTCTTAGGGCCAGGGGACTTGAGGCTTCTTTTGCAGAGTACTTTTTGCAAAATGGAGAAAATGCCAATTGTCCAGTGCTGCTTCAGTTAGAATGTGGCAGGGCAGGGATATGAGCTCAAGCCTTCCAGTTCCAAAGCTAGGGTCCTGGGCTCTGCAGAGGGCAAGTGGGTCATCCAGTTCTCTGGGCATTGGCTGCCCGCCCACCCCACTTACTCCTGTCTCTGTTCTCTCGGGGCTTGTCCTGAGCCTGAGTAAGCATGAGCAAATAACAGGCTAATACAACGGCTCTGAGTGTTGGCAGAGAGGCCCCAGGTCGAAGCCTGAGTCTAGCCCCTGGGCCTTCTGGAAAGCAGTACCATAGAAAAGCAGAGCTAGAGGGTCGATCAATGTTGTGCTGTGTTTCCATATGCTGGGCTGAACGTATGGAAAGCTTGATGGTGATAACAGCAGTATTAGCCTGTTCCTCTGGTCCAGGACCTGTGCCAAGAACGCTCACTGGATTATCATATCTAATCCTCTCGAGAAGCCTGTGAGGCAAGTGATATTCTTATTCTTACTGCGCAAGTGAGAAACATGAGAACAGAAAGGTGATGCAGGCTGCCCAAACTCACTTGGCAAATAACCCCACGTTTCTCAGATGCAGACATCCTTGCACACACTCGTACGGCTGCACTGAGCTGCTTGCTGGGGGGCTCCTGACACCTCGGGCCAGGCGGCAGATCCACTGCAGACTCTAGAAATTGTCCCAGTGTCACACACCCAGAGTGCGGGCTATAATGTTAGTGACGGGATGACAATGAAGCCATATACCATTTGTACAGAAACTCCAGTATTGGAGCCTCTTGTCACTCCAGAACTTAAGGTTTCCCAGAAGAGCCTGCTGGACCCCAAGGAACGCATCACCAAAGCTGTCTTTCCTTTGGGGTTCTGAGGACCAGAGAACACTCCCCATTGATTCGGAAAATTAGAAACATTTAAAACTCAGAGAAGGCCAGGCACGGTGGCTCAAGCCTGTAATCCCAGCACTTAGGGAGGCGGAGGCAAGAGGATTGCCTGAGTCCAGGGGTTCGAGACCAACCTGGGCAACTTGGCGAGACCTCATCTCTACAGTAAACCAAAACATTAGCCAGGCGTGGTGGAGCGCACCTGTGGTTCTAGCTACTTGGAAGGTTGAGGTGAAAGGATCGTCAGAGCCCAGCAGGTCAAGGCTGTGGTGGCCGTGAGCATGCCACTGCACTCCAGCCTGGGTGACAGAGTGACACTACAACTCAAAAAAAAAAAAAATCCCAGAGAAGGTAAAGCTTGTTTCCCTTGTGTTGCGTGCAGCAGACACTTAAGATGTGATGCATTACTGTCTAAGTCCATTTTTTTGCAATAAACATTGCTTCTGTGTGTGTGTGTGTGTATATATATATATATATATTTTTTTATATTTTTTTTTTTTTTTTTTTTTTTTTTGATTTGGGGTCTCACTCCATCGCCCAGGCTGGAGTGCAGTGCCATGCATGCTCACGACCACCCCAGCATCGAACTTCTGGTCTCCAGCGATCCTTCCACCTCAGCCTTTCAAGTAGTTGGAAGTACAGGCGCATGCTACCACGCCTTGCTAATTTTTGATTTATTGTAGAGACGAGGTCTCGCCAAGTTGCCCGGGTGGGTCTTGAACCCATGGGCTCAGGCAATCCACTCGCCTCAGCCTCCCAAAGTGCTGGGATTACAGGCTGAACCACCGAGCCTGGCCAGTTCTGTATATTTTTAACAAACTAAACAGTCTTTTTACCTCCTTTTGGTGCCTGTTTTTCACAGAGCATAAGGCATTCAGCAAGCCCATTTGAAGACAAACCAGCAAAACAAAGCGCCAAAAACCTGCAGCTGCGAGCCCAGCCTTAACCTTCCTGCTCCTCATCACAAGGGTTTGTGTGGTGGGTGGGACGGAAGGGACAATGCCACCCAGCCTGTAGACACCAACGTCCCTCCCCATTACCTGTGCCTCCGAGGGTGGGGGGGCGAGAAATAAGTGAACCCGGAAATGGTCATTTGAATGTAGAACTTGCAACTTTGGTGTGTAGTTCACAACCACCCGCCAAAGAAACCAACCCGCCCAAGCCAGCGTTTGGCATTCCATCCTAAAGCCAGTCCTACAGGGCCTGTCTGTCTGCTTGTCCTAGTCCATGTCTCCCATTGTCACCCCCACTTTCCTTGTGATTTGCAGCATGTTTGACTCTTGAGATTGCCGACCCTCTAAGCAGGGATCAGGTCTGACTTTTGACTTCTCTGTAACATCTGATACCTCAGCGGCACTCAGGGGATTTCAGATCACCGTGCAGTAGGGCCCAGGTGCCTACTGTGAAACACACACCAACAGCAGAAGCACTGAAGCAAAAGGAAGAGATGCTTGCACACAGATAGTCCAGAAGAGACTTTTCTCCAAAGCCATGCCTCCGTTTTTTGACACCATCTGAGAGCCGAGGGGCCGGGAAGGCCTGGAAGGATATCCAGCCTTTGGCTCGAGTTGCTCCCACTCTCCAATTTCTATGAGGTCTGGAGAATGACTTTACCCCTCCTGGTGACCACAACCACATCTGCATGATATGCAGAGGGAGAGCTGCGTAATTTATGATGTGTAAGATGACGATTATGAACTAGGATTTCACAAATCAAGCCCGGTGGAAACTCAACCTGCAGAGTCCGTTGACTTGCGGTCAGGCCCACATCCCTGCAGGATTTACTGCCGTGCCCCTCTGGCTCTCCCCTCATGGAGCCAGCAGGCTCCCGCTCGGCCTTGGGGGGCAGAGCTTTCACTAGTTACAGAATCTGGGAAGACATACAGCAGTCAGACGCCAGCGGCCGGTTGTGTCAGGTCAGCAGAGAGTGCTTTGAAAAACTGGAAAGAGAACCCCTTTAGGAAAGCGGCAGCCCCCAAACTCCCTGTTTTCCAAGCCCAGACCCTTTACACAGGTCTGTTACCCCCACCTCTGACTGTGTCGTGCCTTGGAGAAGCAGGTGCCAGTTCTTAGCTGTCCTCCTTCCTCCCCTCCTTGACTAAGGAAGACACCGGAAAGGCAAGGGCTACAACAGAGGTGGTTCTTACTGTGCTGGTCGCTCCTGTCCCTCGTTCCATCCACAGTGCCATCCGGAAGGATCCTCAAGAAGTGGCCCCCATTGCTGCAGTAGAGGAGTTTGGGCTTCTTGTAATTCCCCGGGGGCAGGTTAAACTTCTCGGTCAGGGCTGTGAAGGTTGTGATTTCCCCTTCGGCCATGGCTCAGCAGCTGCTGGTCGTGGTGCTTCCGAGACTGTAAGAAATTGGACCAACCTGTCATGCGTTCTTCCGGTTGAGCACGTTACATACTTTCAAGCAGGGAAGGACAGCGGCGGCCACGGGGCTTCCCGTTGATTAGGAACCACAGGTGCCCGGGTGATGCCTGCTGCCAGCAGGCCTGCGAGATGGCCGGCAGTTAGGGAAGGATGGTCCCTGGCTGGGTGGAGCTTTCAGGGCATCTGGCTCTTCCCAATTGGACACAGTTTTGGATCAAACTGTGCATTTTTTAGAACTTCAAGTTTAATTGTTTGGCCAAAGGGGAAAAAAATCATGTTTGGGTCCCTCCTTCTGGTCCACACACATCCTCAAATTAAACACTGAAGCGGCACTAAAATAACACCCAGGACCTAGTTGAAACCCACAAAAGCCGAGAGGCCGGGCCCAAGGTCCTGCCCTCCACCCTCACACAGCCTTGACCAGGGACTGCCCTAGCAGGTAGCGCAGGTGGCCTGGACATGACAATCAGGGGCCCACGTGCAAGGCGTCGGCAGCCCTTCAGGGACTCCAGAGTGACCGCAGAGGGTTAGGTATGTAAGGGAAACATTCTGGGTTAAACACTGGGGGGAACAGAACTTACACCCATGGGGAGTAAGGCTTCAGGGGACCTTTAAGGGCAGATGCTGTATGGAAGGAAGTGTGATGAGACAGGTCGTTATAAAGGCGTGCCTGGTTACTCCTTGGTCCACAGCCTTCCACATACCCTCCGTGGCCCAGTGAAGGTGGATCTGTCTCTTGTACACAGGCCATCTTCATCATAATTATCTTCTAATACAAGGTATACTTAACGCAACACAGGAGCCTCCATATAACATTGTATGTAGCCACTATATACACTCATATTGGTAACATAGCAATGCATCAATTATGTCTCTAAGGATTAAAAAATAAAGGCAATGAGCATTAGAACTTTAAAGCATACGCTTGTCCTACTGTGTAGGAGAAAGAAGTCCTGGTAGCTACAAAAGCTGCAAAAGAAAGAGACTAAAAAGCCATGAGCATGCCAGTGATAGTGTGAAACCCTGACTCAAAGAAAGAAAGAAAGAGAGGAAAGAAAGAGAGAGAGGAAAGAAAGAAAGAAAGAAAGAAAGAAAGAAAGAAAGAAAGAAAGAAAGAAAGAAAAGAAAGAAAGAAAAGAGAAGAGCCAAGTGTGGTGGCTCAAGCCTGTAATCCCAGCACTTTGGGAGGCCGAGGTGAGAGGATTGCCTGAACCCACAGGTTCAAGACCAGCCTGGGCAACATGGTGAGACCTCGTCTCTACAATAAATCAAAAAACAGCCAGGCATGGTAGTGCATGCCTGTAGTTCTGGCTACTTGGAAGGCTGAGGTGGAAGGATCACTGGAGCCCAGCAGGTCGAGGCTGCGGTGGCCGGTAGCGGCCACTGCACTCCAGTCTGGGCGACAGAGTGAGACTCCAACTCAAAAAGAAAGAAGGAAAGAAAGAGGCAAAAAAGAGACCAGGAAATGAACATAGGAGCTGTACTTTGTAGGTGTGACTAGCGAGTGTGATCATTGATACATATGCATGATCAAGTAGTCTTTTTATGTTGTTTTTTTTTTGAGTTGGAGTCTCACTCTGTCACCCAGACCGGAGTGCAGTGGCTGCTCCTGGCCACCGCAGCCTCGACCTGCTGGGCTCTGGCGAGCCTTCCTCCTCAGCCTTCCAAGTAGCTGGAACTACAGGCAAGTGCTACCACGCCCAGCTAATTTTTGACTTATTGTAGAGATGAGGTCTCGCCAGGTTGCCCAGGCGGGTCTTGAACCGCGGGCTCAGGCAATCTACACACCTCGGCCTCCCAAAGGCGTGGGATTACAGGCTGAGCCACCGAGCCTGGCCTGACCAAGTAGTCTTATTATAACAGTGATCATCATCATCATTAACACAGTCTAGGCTACCACTTAACTCACGTTAACCTCACCATTACCCTTGGAAGTGAACACTAATAGTATCCCCACTGATTATAAACTGAAGCCAAAACTTAGAGATACTAAATGGCCTGTCCAAGCTCAACAGCTGGTAAGTGGTGTTGTGAGCTGAACCTTAAAAGGAGTTTGTGAACACAAAGCCCCAATTTGCCTTTAACCATTGTGAAAAGGTTAAGTGACTTCACTAATACTGCAGTAAATTTTTTTTTTACCAGAATTGGGGTTTTTACCCACTACCTAGCATGTACATTTGTCCCTATAAACTTGTCACTCATTTGGTTATTGATTTGTGACTAAATGTTGGCTATCTCTACCAACAGCCTCTACTTTTGCCCACATGCCCACCTTAAGGAGGAGCCCACGCACCTCCTCATTCCCTGGGAGAAGCCCACGCCACCTGTACTATGAGACTCTTGGAGGACCAGCTAACCACCTGCATTCTCTGCACTGACCATCCATCCATCCTGCAGTAGCCTTGTGGGGACTGCTCTTGTAGAAGGCAGTTCCCTTGGAAATCAAGGTTCCAATTACAGTGATTCGTTTTCATGACTTTGGAATTAGGGTCATGTTGGAAGGCTCCATTTATTTTCTCTGCTCATGGGCCAGTCATCATTCCCAGTTTCAACTACTATTGGAGGTGACTCCAAGGACCCCTAGAGAGAACTTTGCAGGCACTGTTGAAACTATATTTAAAGTCAGACATCCCAGCCGGGCTCAGTGGCTCAGCCTGTAATCCCGCACCTTTGGGAGGCTGAGGTGAGTGGATTGCCTGAGCCCGTGGGTTCGAGACCCGCCTGGGCAGCGAGACCTCATCTCTACAATAAAATTTTTAAAAAATCAGCCGGGCGTGGTAGCGCATGCCTGTAATTCTGGCTACTTGGAAGGCTGAGGCGGAAGGATCGCCGGAGCCCAGCAGGTCGAGGCTGCGGTGGCCGGAAGCGGCCACTGCACTCCAGTCTGGGCGACAGAGTGAGACTCCAACTCATAAATAAATAAATAAATAAATAAATAAATAAATAAAGCCAGACATCCCAAACATCCCTTCCACATATAGTAAAACTCTGATCAGTTCTTTTCACATAATACAGTAAAAGAGAGAAAATTAATTTTTATGTCAATTTCACAGGGAGGACTGCAGAACTGACCTTGCACGGCACATTGCATTTCTCTCCCAAATCCCCACTACCTCCTCTAAACGCTTTCCTTTCATCCGTGGCCTCTAAGTCTCCCTGTGCCCACCTCTGTCTTGCTCACTACATCTCTCTATTCACCTCTCTCTCAACCCAGGCTTTTGCCCAAATTCCTCCCTCCCCTCCCTTCTGGATCCCCATCTGACATAAAGCAATTTATCTCTTCCAAACATGGATAACTGCACCCCTCACCACTCCATTAGCTCACAGCCATTACTAGACTCCCCTAAAATGAAGTACAACTAAGAGATAATAAAATTTTTTCTTTCATTAAATTTTTTTCCAGACACGTCCTAAGACTTAGTGTGATGCAGGAGACAATGATTATATAATTACATGATAATTTTATACTAGTGGTTGCCATTTAACTGTACAAATAGTCCTTTGCATTGCCAGTCTTAGGTGGGCAGAATTTTGTTTCTTGTTGTCTCCGAGTTTCCTTCAATGAAGATCTCTGATTTTGAGGCAGCTGCAAGTTAAGGGTGGCCTTTCTTCCAGATCCAGCTCAGTAAGGAGTCTCCCTTAAGTTATTTAAGGGAGACGTTGGGCATGGATTTGGCTCTATCCATTTGCATTCTTGCTTCCATCCCATTGGGATGAAGAACAGATGCACCAGAAGGCTGGTTGCGGAGGGGGATACCAGCTCTACCTAGGGATTACCCTAATGCTCACATTCACATGTGTGTGTAAGCCATGCAGCCTGGACTTCATCACTGTGGAGCTCTCACTGGCTAAACAACCTCAGCCAGAGCCCGTCAGGTCCTCAGGGTCCCCTCTCTCCTGATTGCGGTGCAACCTATAGTGGCCACTAGCGCACCCCAATAAGAGCACTAGTTATACATAACACTAGTTATACAAGGCCATTAGCTCACCCCAATAAGAGGGACAGTCATGGGAGTGGTTGTACTGATGTCAGAAGGCTCCTACACCCTTCATTTCAGATCCATACCTCCTGACTCCTGAAAATAAGCCTGGAGTCAACATGAAGTAGATAGACCACAGCAGCGGGGTTTATGAACCAGCCGAAACATACCAAAAAATGAAATTTCTTTTTGTTGCTAAAGGAAACCCTAGGGGCATGAAAAGTCCTTATTTTTAATGTCATTTACAATTTACCTATATTTTCAGCAGTAGTTGGTCCAAAGTGCCTTTGCCAAATCACAATTTGTTAAAGGATAGAAATAAAGGAAGTATATGATGTGATAAAACTATAAGGCAGCAACCTTAGCAGGCCCTTGGGGATTTACACAAATTGCTCTAATAAATGAATCCATTAACTAAGTGAAATCAGGCATTAAGCATAATGGAAATTTATAAGCTCTGCTTCTTGTTACTATTTTATTTTTATTGGCTGTCAGGGGAGGGGATTATCTGTGTTGTGGTAGGAGACAGAGAAGATCAAGCCCGATGAACTTCATGTCATCATTGTGCACAAAGCCCAGCCTTTTGAGATCCGGGGCACTGGTGAGGTTTTAGGGAAGCCAGATAATGTTCCTGATGTATCAGTGATGCCCAAGTGAAAGAAACACCAAGCCTATTGGAACATCTATGTTAAGGCTTACTTTCTTTGTCAGCTGTGGCCTCTGGAAGGGAACCTAAACTCTGACACACGAACAGGGTCATACTCTTGCCCAGGAAGGCGTAGTCACTCCGCAATGCGGGGTAGTAAGCAACCACCGCACAGCCCTGGCTATGCACAGATTGGCTCTGGGAACCTGGGCGAGTCATTTGCTGCTTCCAAGATGTTTCCTCTACTCACCCCACCCTCTCTATTGCACAGAGCTGTCTGAAGGAGTAAATGAAGGAGTGCAATTCACACAGCACTTGAAAATCATAAAAATGTGATCTGGCCTCTAGGAGATATCAGTAACTGGAGGTGTTGAACTAGGTGATGTCTGGTGTGATCTAGGTCAGGGTCAGCTGTAATTGAATGCTTAATTTAAAATAATTTTTCAGCTGGTTTGAAAACAATCTTTCATTCCCTCCCATATTGAGTAGAATGAGCTGAGCCCCTACTCCCATTATTATTTAAGCCACGAACATAGCAGAGAAGATGAAGGAGGCCAGGGTAAGACATGGTTACGTAAGGGAGGATTCTGGTCTGTGTTTCGGACTTAGTTCTCAGCTTGTCAACAGTTATTGCAGGGACATTCATGAAGCCCATTATTTCTGGGAGACATTTGTGCTCAGCTTGGTCCTGGTAACTAAGTTGGAAGGAAAGACTTAGGGGTTTAAGAATCAAGGGAGAAGCCGGGCTCGGTGGCTCAGCCTGTAATCCCGCGCCTTTGGGAGCTGAGGTGAGTGGATTGCCTGAGCCCGCGGGTTCGAGACCCGCCTGGGCAGCGAGACCTCATTTCTACAATAAATCAAAAAATCAGCCGGGCGTGGTAGCGCATGCCTGTAATTCCAGCTACTTGGAAGGCTGAGGTGGAAGGATCGCCGGAGCCCAGCAGGTCGAGGCTGCGGTGGCCGGGAGCGGCCACTGCACTCCAGTCTGGGCGACAGAGTGAGACTCCAACTCAAAAAAAAAAGAATCAAGGGAGGGTAAACACTGACATTTACGTTTTGGTTTTGTTTTTAATCCCTATCACTGCTTAATCAATGCAGAATACCCACGAAAGAGGACATTTTGCAAAACGTATAAGGCCACTGAAGGTGGATGTGCAGGTATCTGCTAAGGTGACAACTGGATTCTCAAACCCAGCTTATATAAATCAGGACTCAGCTTTGGTTCCAGATAGCCTCTAAGTCCTTGCTCCCTGTCTCTATGAATGGCCTTGCCCTAAAACCCTAACTCTTCCTTAGAAAGATAAACTGTAGATTTTGTTAAGTCAAATATCATGTTGAATGTCAAGGGTAACTACTAAAAGACAAGAAATAGAATGCATCAATTCTAACCAGTCACTGGAAGGGGTAAAGGGGATGAGGTAGAAAAAATAAAACTGTACTTATAAAAGAGAATCTAAAAAAGAGAAAAAAGAATAGAAAGTCAAAAATTTGCTCAAAAATTAGGTGCCAGAAATAAATCCAAATAGATTGATAATCACAATAAATGTAAATGGACTAAATTTAGTAGCTCTTGAAAAAATGCATTTGTACTCTGATTACAAAAAACATATTTAAAACAAAAGGACACAAAGGTTAAAAGTAAAAGAATGAAAAATAGATACCAGATAATGTTAACAAAAAAGTTATGTTTGTGTGGCCATATTAGTATCAGATGAAAATAGATCTAAAGCAAAAACATAGATTAAGGTAAAAGGGATCACTGCATAATGATAAATGGAATAATTTCACAGAAAAATATAAAAATTCCAAACATATATACTCAATGATGTGGCCTCAAAATATATAAAACAAAAATAGACAAATATATAAAGAGAACTTGACAAATCTACAATGATGGTGGAAGATTTTAATACATTTCTATCATAAATAATAGAACAAATAGACACAAGATATAAATAAGGATGTAGAAGACCGAAATACATGATTAGCAACCTTTTTAAATTATTATTATTCCAGGTCCCACACTGGAGATAATTAGCAATCTTAGTTGATGAATGTAGACAAGAACTCTGTACCTGACAATGCAGTGTCTTATCAAGGACACATGAGACATTTACAACAATTGACTATATATCAGGTCATAAGGCAAGACTCAATTCAAATAGAAAAATTCCTTTCATTCAGACTATTCTTTGGGTAGAATAGAAATCACTCCCACCCATGCAGCTAGTGATGCTTTTCAATTTTACCTTTTTAATGTCTCCTAAAACCATGCTCTCTTCCCAGCCTCACTGCTGCTGCCTTAGTGCAGACCTGACACCTTCTCTCACCTGGGCTACTGCAGAAGGCGGTTCTGGACTCTCTTCTCCAGCACTGCTTTCTCTCACCCTCTGCCTGGAGCACTGTTCCTCTCCTCCTCTCAGTCCATTTTCAATCATGCTGCTAGGGACTGTTCTAACTCATGAATCCAATCATCACTTCCCAGCTGAAGAGCTTAGACTGGGTCAGTGATTCCCTGCTGCCTTCAGGACACAACCCAGACTCCTGCCATGACCTGTGAGGCTCTAGTCATTTGGTCCCTGCCTGACCCTGCTGCCTTGTCTCTCACTTGCCTCTTCTTGTAGTCCCCCAACACCCTCGTGCTTACCTGGGCCTCGACCCAAACATCCTCCTGCTGCCAACTGTGTTCTCTCACTCCTTTCCTCCTCCCTTGCACCGTGGGCTGGCTAATCCATACTCATGCTTCAAAAATTTAGCTCAGATATTTCCTCCTCCAGAGAGTCTTCCTTGGACACATCCCCCAACCCTAACCTCCCTCCTCTTCCTCCACACCACGCACACCAGTTTAGATAGTTGATTCCCTCATGCTCTTGCAGCCACATTTCCTGTACTTCATCGCAGTACTGAGTGTTAACAGCCATCTCTATTCCCCTGCTTACGCCCTTCAGTGGCTTCCCATGGTTCTGAGAGCCAAGAGTAGGCGGTGTCAAAGAAGCCAAAGAAGCCAAGACCACGCCTTGACATGGCCTGCAGGACTCTGAAGGTCCAGCCCTCGCTCCCCCTTTGCCTCTCCTCTCACCGTACTCGCTCTCCAAACCATCCTCCCATTCCTCAACGCCATGGTGCTCCCTCCACCCTCTGCCTGGAGCACCGTTCCTCTCCTCCTCTCTTCCCCATTCACCTGGTTAACGTCTAAGTTTTCTTCAAATCTTTGTTTAATTGTCGATTCCTGACTTCCCTTAACTGGGTCAGGTCCCCCCAGCTCTCACAGGATCATTTAACATTTCTCCAGAGCTTTTGCTTCAGTTTTTAATTATGCATTTGTTCTTGTGATTATTTAATTCACATCTCTTTTCATGACTGGACTGTCAGCTCCATGATAGTGCGAACCAGTCTGTCTTGCTCACTGTGGGATCTCAGAGTCTGGCAAAATGCCTGGCACCTAATGGCACTTGATAAATAGTTGTTGAATGAGCAAATGAATGTCATTTAACTATGTTTACTTGACTGACTCCCTCATTAGTGTGCCCGAGGCCCTGGGACAGACACTATGCTTTTTCTTTCTACATCCAGCACTTAGCAAATACCTGCACGTAACTGGTGTCCTATACGTTCTTGTTGCTTGAAGAGCCAGTTCTTTTTCAGGAGCCTCTAGTGGAAACGTCTTATCAGGGTAATTAGCAGGTGGTGTCTTGCAGGTATTAAAAAAAAAAAACCAAGCCAAGAACCCATATGTGTTTTAATTAGGCTCAGATTAGGCAGGAATACCCTACTCTTGGTTAAAAGTTTGCCCAAACTCTTTGTAACAAATAGTTCCTTACTTATTTAAAGGAAATACTCAGGAAATTAAGGATCTCAGAAAGGAAATGATCAGATCCTTTGGTCTCAAGTCTGACCTCCTTATCTGACCAAGAAAAGGTTTTTTGCACCCGGAAAGAAAAATCCAGGTTCTGTTATTTCCTCTGATACGTGTCAGGCTGGCAGGGACCCAACTCCCAGCCCCTGGGGAAGGAAAGTCTTACTGAAGAAAGGGAGACAGCGTGTCTTTTGCTCTCTCTGTTTCCCCTACTCCACCCTCCATGGTCTGTGCTGGGTCTGAGGTTGGAACAGCCACACTGACCTGGGCTCGAAGATCAGCACACTGCCCCCAAGCCAGTTTTGTTCCTCGAGCTGAAGTCTCCTCTTCCAAAGTTGACAGTCAACTGTGGATTTCACTATGGGATGGACTTGACACTGGAGTACAGGAGATAGCTCCCTCAGGTTCGTGAAGCCAGTTTTTTAAAGCCAGTTTAACTATTCAGGGATTTTGCTAGCTGGTTGTTAAACCACGAGTAGCTTGAAATCAGTCCTGGGTGAGAGTATTTATACCACAGACATTGCTGTAAATCAGGGCCTTGGGAACTCTCTCTCTTCCTTTGGTTTACCTCTGAGAGCCGGTTTACCTGCGTACCACTCGACTTGGGTTTGAATCCTGGTTGGACACTCACTAGCAAATTATTCATTCTCACGGAGCCTCAGTGTCCCCATCTGTAAAATGGGGTCTCATAAAAGTAGCTACCAACAATCAGTCTAAGTACTGAATGATAATGCACATGAGGCTGAGCCCAGCTCTGGAACACTTATGAGCAGTTAGTAGACGTTAGCTTGGTTATCGCCATCTGTGAGCCCTGTTGTTGGTATTGCTAATCTTCTGTGCTATTGCTTTGGGATTGAGCAAACTTGATTTTTAGCATTTGGTAATATTTTTGCAATATTTGGAAAACTCCATTTTCTGGTGATAGGTTAGAATTTTTCACTGTCATTCACGTGCAATGACACTCTTCTCTCACTTGCTTAGGAGCTCAACATGACATACTAGTGACATGTTCCCAGTATATCTCATGGGTTTGCTTACTGTTTAGGATGAGAGATAACCTATGGGTTTAATAGTCTTTTTCTCCTGTTCTTTAATTTAGGATCTTCTTAATTCGAAAGAATCTCCAAGTCACGGAGAATCAGCTGTCCCCTGGTTTCCAGATTCAAATATAACTTGAGGGAGATCAAGATGTCACTTACTCTAGATGTCAACAGCGTTTACTCAGTGCCTGCCATGGGCAGAATGTGGCAGATGTCCTGGAAATTTAAAAAAGAAAACAAAGAGAAAGAAAGACCTGAAATCCCTAGCCTGAAATCTAAAGAGCTCTGAAAACTAGACGTTCTTTCTTAACATAGATTGTGGCAAAACCTGGTCCAAACTGTCCTGAGACTCAAAGGTGTGTTCATGTTTATCCCACTTTGTGTTAATATTTATATCATCTGGTGCAGAATTCCTAATGCATTTGATTCCAGGGTGTTGTCCCAGACCCCACTGGAGCTGTTCCATATTCTATGATATATGCACCACACTACCTTTCTAAATCCCCCAATTCTAGATTCTGCAACATATCTGGCCCAAGGCTTTTCAAATATGGGACTATGGACTACTAGCAGAAATCAGTTTCTGCTTTTAAGGCGTTTACAGGCTAGTCATACCAGATACCAGCATTTACAATCAAGCCATGCTTCAGATAAGAGAGATGGTGACGCTTGAACTCAGCATGGCTGACAGGAAGCGGGGGCTATTATTCTGGCCCAGCTGCATCACAGAACGGCTCCATCCCAGCCTCAGCTCACACACTCCTAAATGAAGAGTAGGGAAATACAAGCAGACGCACATAGGCATCCCCAAGGAGCTCCTCCAATATCCTTTATTTCTTCCCTTGATTCTGGACCTTTTGTTCCCTGCAGTCTGGCTTATCCACCCACAGAACACTTCCCCCCATAAAGCATCATTCAACTGGAGTTCAGGAATTCTTCAAGTGCTTGGAGGAAACAGCATCCCTTCCAAGGGGAGAAACAGAGTGCTCTCTGGCGCGGCAGTGTGCTCTGCCGGCCCCAGTTCTGTCTGAACTTTAATGGTACACCCACCTGGTCCAGAGTGTCCTGAAGACCTGCACACATCTTAAACGGAAATATCCTTCCTGCAGACTGACGCTCTAAAGCCCCAGGGCTTTAAGCCAGATGCAAAGTGATTCTGCAGGGGCTCTGGCAGCCCTCCACCCCTTCCTTTAACCTTCTCTTACTGATGTGTCTCCAAAAACCTTTTGAATCTGTTGTGCAAGTTACAATTTCCAGAACTGACCCAGAAAGGACATTCCTTTCTTGATATCAGCTGATCTTCCAGCTTACAGGAAAATGGTCTGTTTACTGGGTCTCTCTCTTTTTTTTGAAAGCAGGATTTTTTGAGAAGACAGGAAAGCTCCCACAGTGAGAAGGGACCCAATGGGGTTGCCCGTCTTTTTTTGTTGTTTTTTTCCTTCCCTCCTGACCTAGAAAATGTAACATCTCTAAGCTCAGTCTTTTGAAGCATGTGTTTGTTATCTGTTTGGAAATACTGAGGGTTTGCTTTACCATAAATTACCTAATAGTCTGCTCTGAACATACCCATAGATATGGAAATATGTCCATAAATGATAAAATAACGACCCTTTTTGAATGTGTACTATATGCCAGGTAAAGTCCTAAGTATATTACATACATTATTTCACTTAATCCCCAAAGAAATTCTGTTAAGATTTTTGTTTGTTTTGCTGGGAAGTAAATGCAGAGAGTAATGCTTTCTGTGCAGTCACCTAGCTAGCCTGTTTAAATGTTTCAAAGTTTAACAGAATGAGGAGCTGCCCTTTACTGAACTCAAGGCACGGTTTTTTTTTTTAATGCCTATTTTGCAGTTCAGAGTGTAAATAACTTGCTAAAGTTCCTGCAGCTCAATATGCATTAAAGCTAAGATCTGACTCTGGAGTCCATGATTTTAATTGCTGAAAAAATGTGGATATGAGAATGGAAACACCCCTTGGACTGAGTGAGCCGTGAGCCTCTCTTTCTATCCTTGTCCTGTGTGGAGGGGCTCAGCCCTTGTCCCATGGGGAGCCTGTTCCACCATGCTCTGAGGGAGACACGTGTTTCTACCTAGTGGGGTTTTCGCAGGCTCCTCCCGGACGGCCTGTCCTCCCCTCAGTGGTGCCGTTGCCCACCATCAGAGCTTTCCTATGGTCACTCCTGTGCCTCCTCCAGGTGACCCAGCAGTATGTGAGATCCTCCTGGCCCTCGTCAGGGTAGTCGTTTGCCACTGCTGAGAAAGGACCTGGAGAAGCCCGAGAATGCGTGAGACTGGGCTGGAAACACCCTGGAAAAGGAAAGTTCTCACTACCTGAGAGTCATAGACCTGGATTGTGTTTTTGCCATGTCATTAACTACTGACTATCCAGGCAAGTCACCTAACCCAACCTATCTGGTCTCCAGCTGCCTCGTGTCAGATGAAGCCATGAAGAGCACAACCTCATCTCAGTGCCACGAGGGTGGAACGGGACAGGCCTGCAAAAGACCTTGCACGGACTGAGGGCCAGGAAAGGCCAGCCATTGGCATCTTGTTTACATAAGCCGGTGTTTAGTGGGTTGCTTATTTGAATTTTTCTAGCAGTTGAGTTTTCACAGAGCATCTTGTATGAGTAAACGAGCTTCTCTGGGTGGCTGTTGTGTAGATGCCACACCACGTATTTCATAATCACTTTGCATCTGCTGCTCCTCTATCATCCAGGCTAGACGAACACCTCCCCTTCTCCTCCAGGCAAGAGAAGTGTGACGCAGAGGGGCTGAACAGCTTACCAAAGCCAGCCTGCGGCTTAGCCGAGAGTGAAACCCTTAGTTCCGAGACATCCGCTTGTGATGTCTCCCCTCTGTTGGGTGGCCTCATTTCCAAGGGGCCTAGCCTCCCTGAAAACATTAAAAAACAAACAGGACGAAACTCACATTTCTGGTAGGCGGATGCGATCCAGGTGTCTCTGGAAGAACAGTTAGCAATCCTAGCACGCGGTTTTGTGTATGAAGGTGCTTGGATACGAAGGAGGAATGTAAACCCCACGGAGCTCACCTATGTCAGAGTCTATTCTGGACCTTGAAAGGGAGCCATGGAGGCCCCAACGTTCCTCCAGAGATATCCAGCACTACACAGGAAGCAGGCCAGGGAGCAGGGTCCAGGATTTACAAAGGGACCCGGTGGGTGCCACAGCCAAAGGGCAGAAAGAAAAGAACCACTTGCTCCAGCGCCAGTCTTCCAGGGCCCGGTTTTTGCAGAGCCTGAATTAGGACAATATAACCCTTGTTTCCTTTTGCATTTTTTCTTTTTAAGGACTTGGGCTATTTTTAGCGGGTCCTTTATACTTGCCAACTCTTTTTTATTCCACACAAATAGTCCAGAAAGGACCATTCTCCCGTTTGTACTTTTTTGCCCTATTTCAGCACCACCGATGGCTCTCATGGTCCTTTGACCGTGTGATGGTATTCCACACACGGGTCCATGCACAAGTCGGCGTTTGGCAGGAGCCAGGTGGCTTTTATGGGAAGGAGAGACAGCAAGAGGTCATTGCCAAAAGCCCTGGGAAATGACTGGTGTTTGATAAGGGATGAAAGGGCTTGGAAATGAGTTGAATTCTTGTATCCAAGAAGCTACACTGAGAGATAAGTCTGTCCTGGTATCTAGCATCTCCAGGAAGGTGCACATTGTGGTCAAGATGTCATTTATCAGAAAAATCATGGGGATACGTAGGCAATCCTTTGACAGTACACTCATCTGTAACCTTGGCAGCACACTCATCTGTCAAACATGCCTCTTATGGGAGTTTTCCTTAATTTTGGCTGGTAGCTCAAAGCATGGCTTGCTTTCATTTCTTCAACTTCTCACAGCTGTCTTCCTTGTTAGCTTCCTTTCCCTAACTGACCTTTCAAAACTTCATCCTTCATGTCCACTGCTCTCTCTCATGTTTTAGAGATCAAAAGCCACTATGTCAGGTGGGGTTGTTTGAAAAATGGAGAATTTTTAATTGTTGGTCTTTGAAAGCAGATTAGGCAACAAGAAGCAAGGAGAAACGTCACAGTGACTTCTCCTACTTCTCTGTGCTGCCATCTTTTTGCACATAATTCTTCTTGACATTCAAAGATCTGGCATGTCTTGACTCCTCCTTGGCATTGTCAAGTTCAAGGGGCTCTTCTGGAATTCGGTAAATCTAGACATTTAGATAGGCTCCTGGGGCGGGGCGGGCAGAGGGGAGAACATTTCCCAGTGTTTCATGGCAGTGTATTCTCGAACCCTCAGTGGTGAGAGTGACTTTTCTGTAGATCTGTTCTTACAAAAAAATACATGAATAAATGGGTGTTGCTTTTCCAAACAATCCTTAAAGGGGCAAGTCATTACACTATCAAATGCCACACTGTGTAGGGAATTTGATGGGCTTGATTTGCAAAACTACTTATTAGCACATAGCATTTCCAGGCAGGGCGTCTGCCTCCCTGAGTCTAATTACTCAGTGGGGCCTGTCCTGTCTATGGAAGCTCTCCTCACTTCCCTGTCCTCTGTCGCAGACCTAGATGTGTTTCTTTCATGACTTTTGTGATAATTTGTGATTATATTTACCTATGTGTTTACTTCTTATTGTCTGTCTCATCCACACAACTGTACACACACAAATGTAGGCCTCACGAGGGCCCATGTCAAGTTTGTTTTGCTCACATCCTGCTATCATTGCTGTTATTCTGTCTTTATTATTTGATATTTTGTTCATCATGGATATTTTTGCACTAAATTGCATTTTTGAAAAAAATTGCCTGAAAACATATTTATTTTGAGCGCTCAGTCCATTGTTCGCCTGAAGCAAGGGCCTCCCTCCTCTCACCCACATCTTAGCCCTCTTGGCTGGTTGATGTCTCTGGGGTCTGCTTATCCAGCCCTGACTGTAGTGACAGGCTAACAGATTTACATACCACCCACCACCCACTCCTGTCTATCTTCTGAAGTGACCCCTCTCTTATTCCTTGTCCCCTCCCATCATTTGTATACATGGAGTCAGAGAGATCTTTTAAAATCTAGATCAGATTGGCCACTTGCTAGTTTAAAATCTTCCGTGGCGTTCCATTTCCTTATAGTAAGACCCAAACCCTTACATGGCCTAGGAGACCCTGTGTGGTCTGGCCACACCTTCAGTTCCCCCGTCCTGTTGCCCCTATATCCCAGCCACTCCATCGCCCTGGATCCTGGAGCTCCCTACGGTCTCCTCCACATAGCTTCCTTCCTGCTAACGGTTCCCTTTCCAGCAACGTCCCAGCAGTTTCCACCGCTGGCTTCTACTCCCCTTCCAGGCGCTGAATGCCACCTCCTTAGAAGTCTTCCTCGGCCTCCCCTTCCAAGCTCAGCCCTCCTTCCGCCCTGTGATTCTCTCTCTTAGCCTCCCGTTCTTCTCCTTTCAATGTTTACCATCGTTCGTGGTTAATATGCAGCCATCCTTGTGTGTCCCTCTTTGATGTCTTTCTCCCCCATTAGATGGTAAGCTGCGGAGGACAGAGGCGTGTGTATTCCACACCTTTTTCTCAGCCTTCTTATGACAGCCGGCACCAAGGAGTTGCTCAAATATTTGTTGAGGGAAAGAGGGAGGAAAGGCATGCGTGAAGAGATACATCTTCAGCTAGCAAGACCTTGACCTGAGGACTCTGCCACACACCAAGGGACTTTCATGTTCCATCCTGCTCTCTGTTACTGTAGTGAACTTTGTTCTTCTAAAACAAGTGTTTTTCCCTTAGATTACTTTTATAGAAAAAAGTGAAGCAAATATAGAGATAATTATTGATTCCCACTCATCAAGTCCCTGTTCCCTATCACCAACATCCTCCTGAGAGTCTGCTGCAGAATTCCTGGGAACCACAGGAAGTAAGTCCACTAACCACTTGAAATACGCTTACAAAAATAGACCCGACTTGACCTTCTTCCTGCGGAAGGGCCTTTTTCCTCAGGGCAAACATTGCAAAGAAATTTTATCTGCTCTTAGGAGCTCTGTCTTCCATCATTCTCCCAGCAGGACATATCTGGACAGACTCAGAATCCTGTTCCGAAATTACCCCGCCACCGGCTGGGTCATCACTTGAGCAAATGGCTCATTTATCATTTCTGTGTGATTGTTTTCATATTAAAATGATAAGGTAGAAATCAAGGCCCAAAGGAGCTGCTGGGATATTCAAATGCACACTGATATTCCAGCAGGGGAAGTTTTAGCCTCACCAGAGGTGAGCACCACTTTCCTCGGGCTTCCAGTGCTGCCTTGTCATTCTGGTCCTTCTCCCTTTAAAATTTCATTTCAATTACCAACAAGCGGTTTTACCTAATTTCCTTGTTTGAAAGAAGCTCTAGTATACAACTGTGAACATTTCCTCTAAATGCAAGGCAGTGATAAAGATAAATTAAAGAAAGAAACACAATGCCATTGACTTCCACCGAGATGCTGCTTCTTGCCTGCTGAGCCCTTTTGGTTATAAAGAGAGTACAGCAATTCTTCTACGGAAGTTGAAAACATTATTGCCCCAAGCCAACGTTTTCTCCTTGCATAGCCAAAATGATTTAAGGAGATTAAAAAGGGGGCTCCCGACTGGGCATGTGGCTCAAGCCTGTAATCTCAGCACTTTGGGAGGTCGAGGCGAGAGGATTGTCTGAGCCCAGGGTTTCGAGACCAGCCTGGGCAACTTGGTGAGACCTCGTTTCTACAGTATGACAAAAAATGAGCCAGGCGTGCTAGCACATGCCTGGAGTTCTGGCTACCCAGAAGGCTGAGGCAGAAGGATGGCCTGAGCGCAGCAGGTCGACACTGGGGTGGCCGTGAGCATGTCACAGCACTCCAGCCTGGGCAACAGAGTGAGACTCCAACTCAAAAAAGAGAAAAAGTGGAGGTGGGGCTCCCTTTCTCTCTACAGTGTGATTAAAAAATATGTCTGGGTACCACTCAGCACTTCTCTTGTATCTAAAGTGGTGCGTGTCACATATACTTTGGGAAGCAAAGAGTTAACATGTTGCTTTACTGTTGTAGCAATTCAACAAAGAAGCAGGGTATATCAATCCACTTAGAAACCCTTAAATATAAGGGAGTGATTAAAAATACCAGAAAATACAGATAAATAACAATGAAAAGTTACAAAAGATTGTCTGTGATCATATAGGCCAGAGATAGCTCTGTTAACTTTTCTAGTCATAGAGATGTACGTATTTTACAAAATGGAATTATACACACACACACACTCACACACATTGTTTTATAATCTGCTTATTTATGATCTGACTGTACTGAGGTACACCAGGAATTATTCCTCATTAATAAACATAAGTCTACATCTTCATTTGTAATAGCTGCATGGGGGTCCATTCTATGGACGTGCAAAACTGTGAGCACATCCTTTGTTGTTCGGCCTTTTGCTTGTTTACTGTTTGTCACTGTTAGGAAGCAAAGCACTGGGGGGGTCTTTGCACACTAGCCCATGACTGCCTTAGGAAGAGCTCATGGAAGTGGATCACTGGGGAAAGTACATGCATGCTGTTAAGGCTTTACTCAAAATTTCAGAAATCCTGTACCTGTTGTGGGCCTAAGTTCCACTTTTATTCCTTGACCTTTCTGTGCTTCCTTTCTGATTTGTACGTCTGCTCTTTAAGGTAGAGGAGGAACTAATCTGAAAGTTTCAGATCTGCTGACTTCGGCTTCAGGATCCTCTTGTCCAATGGGAGTTGTTGGTCCCTCGGCCTAAATGTGCTCTGAGGATGCTCAGCAATGTCCGTGGAACGCCACACACCCACTTCCTTACATGTGACCCAACCTGTGAGTGCTCCTCCAGCCGGGTGAGCCTGTGACCCTTGCCAGAGGCCAGGGTGTCTGGGGTCATGGGGTACAGAGTGTCCCAAGCAGCCCTGGCTGAAAGCAGCTGTGAGGTTTTCTCTTGCCTCTGACTGTTTTGGGGGCGACTTTACTCCTTTTCTGTGCCACCCTCATCTCTCACTCTGACTTCTGGTTGAAGCTCATCCCCTGACCTCTGACCTGTCCTCCACTCCCGACCTCTGCGCAAATCTCAACTCCTCCACGAATCTCCAGATGTTGATGACTGTTTAATGCCAACTTCTTGTAAAACCACCTCTTAGTGTTTTGCATGTGTCCCTTTTATCCACTGCACATTTGTAAACTTCTTGAGAGGGGGACCACATCTCCCCCTTATTCAATATGGAGCTCTTGGGCCTGCACGGAGCATGACACATTGAAGGCGGTCAGAAAATATCTGCTAAATAAGTATCCAGGTAGCCTCCGTGACTGAGGGAAGTAAAGCTTGACACCATGGAGTAAAAACGGCAGGCAGTTGAGAGTTCTTGCTCACTTCCACATTCCAAGTGGTGTCTGTCCTTGTATGTAAATGAGAGACAGCCCAGATTCTGGTTTAGGAACTCTGGCTGTGATTCAGACCACCCTTCACCAAATAGATGTGTGACTGTAGGCCGTTTGCTTGCCCTCTCCGAGTCTGTCTCCTCATCTGAATCGTACCTACTACTTGAAAAGTAATAAAGATCAGTTTTGGTAATGACATGTAAAGGGAGAGTTGCTGCATGTGATAAGCTGGCCACAAATAGTATTATCAATGTCTTTCACACTTTGGGAATTCACTGAATAATTAAGCCTCCCTCACCGGTTTAGAATGTGTATCCTTGGCTCCTGGACTCCTCCGCATGACCCTGGTTAATGCAACTGCTTGGCTTTCTCTAAAAATGCACTGATTCCACCCTTCATTGCAGGAGGAAAAATAGTTGCCTTGGTGATGGCCAGTTTTTTCAGGATGCTTTTAACAGAGTTTGCGGAGAAATTAACCAGAACAACGCGAGACTCACCAGAGGTCTCCAGGATGAGTGCTCGTTGTTGCAGAAGGCTGTCTAATTTGCACTTTTTCTTTGATTTTCTTGTCTTTTCCGCGTAATTGTCAGCCCCAAAAAAGGCAGGAACTGAGCATCTTAAGGGAGACTTAACTGTAGTGGTTTAGACCAGGTTCCGGAGTCAAGGAGACCCGGCTTCCAATGCGGCTCTGCACTAACTTGCTAGGAGATTTTGGGCAAGGCCCTCCACCCCTCTGTGCCTCAATGTTCTTGTCCACAGAATGGGGATGATAATAGTACCTTGTAGAGTGTTTAGGGGATGAAATGAGATGATACATGTAAAACACTAGCACACACACAGGCCTCAAAAGATGTGAGTTATTGTCATCATCATTTGCAGAAATCCATGCCATCACCACCAATCTATCGGACTTAGCGCAGGTCTGTGCTTCTGGGGACGGTTCAGTCAACATCAACATAAGTGAATTAAGTGAATAGAATGTGCCTGTCCCCTGCCACTTCCATTGGAAGGTGACATCAACAATCCTCACTTTTCTGCGTACCCTGAATCTAGTTTGCAGTGTTTTACTTTGAACAAGGCTTCTGGTGCCTGACTTTGGAGTTCTCAGGAGCTGGCCCGAGCTTTTCCCTTGAGTGGCATCTTTTGTTACAAGGGACTTGACTCAGCCCTCCCATCCTCAACTTTGTCCCTCAGGGTAGGGTCACCGGCTTGGAGTCCCATGAAGGCCCCTCCCCAGGGGATCTGATTTGCTGGGCCCAAGTTGGAGCTGGCACCTGTGTGTTCAACAGGACTCCACAGCAGAGCTTGACCTGAGAACCCCTGGTCTGGGGTAAACCCTTTTTTACATTAAGATACGAGAAAGAAATTCAGCCTGGAGGGGAGGGGCATGCCTGATCGTTTCTCTCCTTTTAGCAAAGTCACTGAAATATCTCCAAATCTGCTCTCTTGTTTTCTTTAAAAGCAGTGGCCCTGGGACACTGCCCATTTTGATATGTTTACTTTTTTCTCTTTCTTTCCATTACTCATATTTCCTTGACTGGATTATTGTTTGTTTCTTCTGGGGGGAAGAAAACAAAACAGAGAGAGAGGCAACATAAATGAAGATTCCCAGACCTCGTTGCCCTGTTTGGCCATGCGAGGCCGGGTGGGAAGACCTTCTGCCTCCGCAGAGAGAGGCGTAGACCGCTAGCAGGCAGGGCGTGTCTGGACTTGATGAGGTTCGTTCTGAGGCACTGCTTTGCTGATCGTGGTGGTGCCCGGTGGACAGGCCCAGATTTCTCTGAACTGAGCCAGAAACTGGTTCTGAAGAAGAAATGGGGGCCCAATCACAAGGCATAAGGTCATGATAAAATGAAATCAGGTCGTCAGGGTGAGGAAGGTCCTGTGGCCCAGGAGCGCGATGGGGTCCTACTATGTTTCTGTGTCCCCCTGATGCTTATTTTATTTGTTAAAGTTGTCCCCAACTGTTCAACGATCTGAAGACTCATTAATTCACTTGCTACATCTTAATGAGCATCTACTATGTGCCAGACATGAGGAGTAGAGTGGAGAACAAGGCAGGTGCAGTGAGGCTCTCTTGAGGTTCAGATTTTGGCGAGGAAGACTTCCCCCTGCACAAGGGATTTTGAGTGAACTGAGTGTTATGGCTGCAAAGTCCAGGGCACCAAGGAACCAGATAATAAGTGACCCAGAGAGTCTGGGAGATGGGGAGACTTCCTAGAGGATGGGATATTTATATGACATGAGAGGGAGAGGAAGGTAGCACGTGCAGAGGTCCTGAGTCCAGAAAAAACATGTTTCACTTTGGGAATGCAGAGAATCCACGTGGATAAGGAGAGAGGGCTGCGTTTGGAGGGGTTGGCAGGGCCGGGTCGCTAGGGTTCTATGGACATCTGTCTGAAGGACTGTGGAAAACCACCGAGCAATGCAGGCCGGGGTATGACATCTTCAGATGTGCATTTTAAAAACATCGCTCCTGGCCGGGCTCGGTGGCTCAGCCTGTAATCCTAGCACTTTGGGAGGCCGAGGCGAGTAGGTTGCCTGAGCCTGCAGGTTCCTGATCAATCCGGGCAACCTGGCCAGACCTCATCTCTACGATAAAAATAAAAAAATGTAGCCAGGTGTGGTAGCCTGCACCCGTAGTTCCAGGTACTTGGAAGGCTGAGGCAGAAGGATTGCTGGAGCCCAGCAGGTCGACCCTGAGGTGGCTGTGAGCATGCCACTGCATACCAGCTCCAGCCTGGGCGATGGAGTAAGACTCCGACTCAAAAAAAAAAATCAGCCAGACTCAGTGGCTCAGCCTGTAATCCCGCACTTTGGGAGGCTGAGGTGAGTGGATTGCCTGAGCCCGCGGGTTCGAGACCTGCCTGGGCAACTTGGCGAGACCTCACTTCTACAATAAATAAAAAATTAGCAAATGGTAATTTGCTCACTTCTACAATAAATCAAAAATTAGCAAGTGGTGTGCACGCCTGTAGTTTCAGCTACTTGGAGGGCCAAGGCGGAAGGATCGCTGGAGCCCAGCAGGTCGAGGCTGCGGTGACCGGGAGCGGCCACTGCACTCCAGTCTGGACGACAGGGTGAGACTCCAACTCAAAAAAACAAAACAAAACAAAACAAAACACTCTGGCTGCTGTATCAGAGGAAAGTCAGGAGCAGGGAAACCAGTACCACGGCCCAAGTAAGAGGTCGTGGGACCTCAGTTAGCTCAGTGGTGTTTATAGATACAGACCAAAGGTGGTTTCCACTCTTCACAGCTTCCTGGCCAGGCTATCTACATATGAAAATGTTGGTCCAGCAGCCTTCTCCAAGAGAGGCAGCAACCTTAGCCAGTGCATGTTACTGGGAAATGAACCGAAATTGAATTTAAAAATCCTACCGCTAAAGGTACCAGGAAATAGAGTTTCCATATGAGGTGGTGCTGGGAACGCGTGGCTCGTTAGTCTTCAGAAGCAGATTTGGAAGGGAAACACCATGGCGACTTTGCAGAGAACAGACAGTGCTGGGAACCAGAGCACCCTTGCCGCCTGCCGTGTGGCCTGGCCATCCAGGACTGTCGACCCTGCTCTTCCGCATCCCACCCTGGACTTGCCGGGTGACTGGACACATCATCCCTCCCTCAGCAGTGTGAGGATGATCTCAGGAACTGAACTTCCAAGTCACGCTACTGTGAGTTATAAAATCTACCAAACAGTGCCACTTCTGGGAGGTTTAAGGGCAGGAAAGATGGTCGTGGGGAGAGGTGGATGAGTCGGCTCTCAAGATGCCTCTCTGTCTTATGGCTCTGGGACTTAGTGATGCCAGAGGAGAGGGACCTAATCCATTCACTCAGCAAATGGTCAGTAGGAATCTGTTATGCTCTGGCCTTATTCTCATCGCAGGCATTTGAACGTGGCCTGGAACTCTCTTTGCCAACACTGCCACTGCCTCCACCTGCCTCAGGATATTCATACTTTTCCCTTGGACTTTACTTCAGAGCAGGCCCCGTGCCAGTGACTTGACTGTCTCACCCTGACTCTACTCCATGGGGGCAGAGCCCCATCTATCTTGCTCAGCCTTTTATCCCCAGTGTCTGGCACAAGCCCTGCACAAAATATATACTTAAAACAGTTTGGAGGTTTCACAAAGAACTAAAAATAGATTTACCACTTGATGTAGCAATCCCACTCTTGGGTATACCCAAAGGAGCACAAATCGCTCTACCCAAAAGACACCTGCACACACATGTTTATCACAGCACTATCCACAATAGAAAAAACATGGAACCAACTCAGCTGCCCACTGAGGGTGGACTGGATAAAGCAAATATGGTACATATACACTATGAAATACTACGCAGCCATGACAAAGAACAAAATCATGCCCTTTGCAGCTGGAGACCATCATCCTGAGAGAATTATCACTGAAACAGAAAACCAAATATACTATGTTCTCCCTAATAAGTAGGAGCTAAACACTGTGTGCACACAGGCATAAGGATGGGAACAACAGACACTGGGACACTCCTAAAGGCAGAGAGGGAGAGAAAGGGGTAAGGGTTGAAAACTACCCACTGTGTACTGTGTCTATCACCTGGGTGATGGGCTCAGTAGAAGCCCAAACCTCACCATCATGCAACATTCCCATGTAACAAGCCTACACATGACCCCTTGAATCAAAAAATATGTGTGTGTGTGCTTAGTAAATATGTGTTGACTCACACCAAATACAAAGATAAAATCAAAATGGATCAAAATCTTACATGTAAGACCTGAATCTATAAATCTGCTAGAAGAAAACAGGAGGAAACCTTCCAAAAGCACAGGCCACAAAAGCAAAAATAGTTCAGTGGGATTATCTCAAATGCAAATGCTTCTGCACAGCAAAGGAAACAATCAATGGAATGAAGAGAAAAATCTATGGAGTTGGAGAAAATATTTGCAAGCCATACATTTGATAAGGGGTTAAACATCCAAAGTATAGAAGAAAATAAACTCAGTAGCAAGAAAACAAATAACCCCATTAAAAACAGACAAAGGACTCAACAGACAGTTCTCAAAAGAAGACATACAAATGGCCAACAAGTACATGAAGAAATTCTCAACTTCACTAATCATTAGGGACATGCAAATCAAAGCTACAATGAGATATCACCTCAATCCTGTTAGAATAGACAAAATCAGAAAGATGAAAGATAACTAGTGTTGGTGAGGATGTGGAGAAAGCAGAATGTTTGGACACTATTGGTGGAAATGTAAATTGGTACAGCCATTATGGAAACAGTATGGAGTTTCTTCAAAATATTAAAAATGGAACTACTATATGATCCAGCAATCTACTATCGGGTGCATAGCCAAAGGCATTGCAATCACTATCTCAAATAGGTTTCTACATTCCTCTGTTTATTGCAGCACTATTCACAATAGCAAAGACATGGAATTAGCCTAAGTGTCCACTGATGGATGAATGGATAAAAAGATGTAGTGAATATACACAATGAAATACTACTCAGCTGTAAAAAGGAAACTCTATCTTTTGTGTCAACATGGATGAACCTAGAAGATACCATGCTAAATGAAATAAATCAGGCACAAAAAGAACAAATACTGCAAGTTCTCACTTATATGTGGAATCTATAAAAGTTAAACTCATAGAAGTAGAGAGTAGAATAGTGGTTGCCAGGGACTGGGGAAGAGGTCATGAAAATGGAGAGGATATTATTTAAAGGGTACAAAGTTTCAATTTGTAACAGAATGGATAAGTTTGGCAGACGTACTGTACAGCGTGGTGACTATAGTTAATAATATACGGTATACTTGACAATTGCCAAGAGAGTAGACCTTAAATGTTCTCACCACAGACACACAAATGATAATTATGTGAGGTGATGGATATGTTAATTGGTTTGATCATGGTAACCATTTCACAGTGTACACATATATTAAAACATCACATTGTATACCACAAGTATACAAATTTTTCAATTATACCTCAGTGAAATACCTCAGCATTTCAAAAAAATACTTTTTGAAAGAAAGAAAGGTGGAGGGAAAAAGGATGATCTACCCCATCTAGGGTAGTATATTAGTTTTGCTGAACAGTCATGTGCTGTCTCAAGTCTCCTCATGAACCAGAGACTGATGAAACTATACTAATTTGCCAATTGTCATACTGAACCCAAGTGTGAGCATTTTGATTAATTAAATTAATATTAGATCAATCACATATGCTTTCTTTTCTTTTCTTTTTTTTTTTTTGAGTTGGAGTCTCACTCTGTCGCCCAGGCTGGAGTGCAAGTGGCACACTCACAGCCACCCCAGCGTTGACCTGCTGGGCTCCAGCGATCCTTCCGCCTCAGCCTTCCAAGTAGCCAGAACTATCAGGCACTGGGAACATAGGGACAAACATGAAAAAGCAAAGTCCCTGCTTTCATTGTCAATTTGTATTCCCATAGGGGGAAGTTAGTAAATTTTTAGAGTGAACAAGTTGAATGAGAAAATCTGGAAGGGTGCTAATTTCCACATCTCCCAGTTGAAATGAGACAGTGGGAGAGGAGGGGGAGAGTGCACCAGCAAGGGGACAGTGGTCAGGGGGTCTCTTTGAGAAAGTGACATTTGAGCCAGGACCTTTGACAGGTGGCATCAGGGACGTGTATGGAGCCACATGCACCCAAGTCTGTCTTACCGACTGGAGGAGATTTCGTCTCATGAGCAAAGAGAAGTTATGTTTCAGAGAAGACATGACAGGATGCTAAACCTTTATTGGCCAAGAACAGGCAAGGAACTCAAAATAACCCATCAGTTGAGGGGGGTGGGCACAAAAGTTAATACCTTTTTGAAGTCAAATGCTTCTCAGGAGACCAGTGCTGCCTCTAGTTTAAACCTGTTCTAATCCTCAAGCCAAAGCCATGGTTTTCTCCTATGGCATCCTGCTCATGAAGGCTTTAGCTGTTTGTGGCTGGTACTGCATTCTACCCTGCAATTATAGCTATTTGCATCACTGCTTGGCCTCCCCAGGGAATCTTCAACGCCTCGAGAGTTGGAATTGGGTCCTCGCTCTCCCTTCCTCCACAGACATACACTCTTGCCACATACTTACTATATACTCAGTGAATACTTGTTGATGTTTGTTAAGTTGAATAACTAGGATTTTTGGGTAGCACTTTGGAGACATACCTATTACAAAAGGATTTTGAAGAGTTTTGATTTGCGGGATGGGAAAGATAATTTTGGAGCATAGAGACCCCGCACTTCAGTGTTTCTTGTTGTTTTGTTTTGTTTTGAATTGGAGTCTCACTCCATCACCCAGGCTGTAGTACAGTGGCATGTTCACAGTCACCCTAGTGTCAACCTGCTGGACCCAGGTGATCCTTCCGCCTCAGCCTTCCAAGTAGCTGGAACTACAGATGCGCGCTACCATGCTCGGCTGAATTTTTGATTTATTGTAGAGATGAGGTCTCGCCAAGTTGTCTCGGCTGTTCTCGAACCCATAGGCTCAGGCAATCCCCTCACCTTGGCCTTCCAAAGTGCTGGGATTACAGGCTTGATCCATCGTGCCTGGCCCGGTGGTTCTTTTGATGGAGAACATCTTGTAAAAAAAATGGCTTCTTGTAAAAAAAAAATTAAGAAAGCAGGAAAAAATATAAAGAAGAAGCCGGGTTTGGTGGCTCAGCCTGTAATCCCACGTCTTTGGGAGGCTGAAGTGAGTGGATTGCCTGAGCCCACGGGTTTGAGACCCGCCTGGGCAGCGAGACCTCATCTCTACAATAAATCAAAAAATCAGCCGGGCGTGGTAGCGCATGCCTGTAATTCTGGCTACTTGGAAGGCTGAGGCGGAAGGATTGCCGGAGCCCAGCAGGTCGATGTGGTGGCCAGGAGCAGCCACTGCACTCCAGTCTGGATGACAGTGTGAGACTCCAACTTAAAAAAAAAATATATATATATATATATATATATATATAATATATATATATATATATATATATACACATATATAAAGAAGAAAACAAAAATCAACTATAATCTTTCCACCAAATGATGGCTGTTGTCATATGTTGGAGTGTGAGTGTGTGTATGTATGTGTGTTTGTGTCTGTAGTCTCACATCAGTGTAAACTCCGATACTGTCTTTTAAAATCGCAGCTCTTAATATCCTAGATATTTGTTATTGTCTTAATTTAGTCATTTTCTTCAAGACAGAATCATATCACAATGTTCTACTTTGCAGGTCTATTGATACGGAATACAAGCTGCTCAAATACGTGGGCAGATGCCACGGGCGCTTCATGGGGTGCACTGGACATAGAGTGTGTGAAGTGCCTGGTCCCTTAAGGAAAACCAGGTTTCTCATTCTTTGTCAATATTTCTAGCTGGTAAGTATTGTCAAAAATGCTTAACATAGTAATTAGGCTAATTAGGTATCCATGTATTTACCAGGAGAGATTTATTCCACTACCTTCCATCTGCATGACATTCGGTAACACTGCGTAGACACAAAGTAGAAAAGCAGTTTCTAGGACTCAGCTCCAAGCAGTCTTTGTTCTGATCCCACTTCCCTTTCACTGGCTTAGGGGAACCTACATCCCAGCCAAGGGCCGTCCCAAAGACCACAGTCCAAGCCACACAGTCCCAGCCAGGCAGGAGCACCGAGGCCTTCATGGGCCTCCCGGAGCGTCTCTGGGAGCCCACATGACTCATCCAGCACACAGCCAGATCTACTCGGTGGCTGCTGTCATCCCCTCTTGGCACGCGCACCCATATCCTGTCCTCTTCCCAAGTCACCGGGACAGAGCCCTACCCATTCAGGAGCACTGTGTATTCCCTCTTCGGAGCCTAGACATCTGTTTTGTGTTGGGAGTCAGTGGCCAGTCAAGTGCTTGCATGATGCAGCCAGATTTGCCGATGCAAACAAAGTTGCTCACGTGTTGAGTTTTCTGACCCTGAAAGGCCCCACAGAACTATCCCCCCAGGCCTTGATCAGGGCTTTACTCCCAGTCCAAGGAGACAGGAAAAGTAAACTTGAATTTAGTTAATCAGTTACAGCCAACAGGGAACCAAAGCACCTGATTCTTTTCTTTCCTTCCTGCCTCCACGTAACCCTTTCCCCGCTGGGCCTTCCCTGTCCTGAAGTATGGCAATGTCACCATCAACAGCATCTGTCTGGTGACCCAGGATACAGGGTCATCTGGCTTCTCTTAAGACGGTGTATGCCCTAGCATGCTCCTCCTATAACAGATCTCTTTTTAAACTCTTGCCTTTTTTTGCTGTGATTTCCCACTCTTCATTAGAGTTTCTTTTTATGCACGTAAGGAAGCAGTTAAACAAGATATGCGTCTCTTTGGAAGGTTAATAATCTCCAATGCCACTTTTGGTTCTGCTTTTTAGCTCCATGAAATTCATGAGATTCTCTTTGCATATTCCATTTGCAAACAGAAATTGAATAATTGAATAGTTCAGATGTTTAGAATACCTCCTAACCCTGGGAGTTACTTAATTTCTCAAGATCTCAGTTTTCTCATCTGTTAAAATAGGAATAACACTACGCTGTGGTGCTGTTATGATAAATTATGAGATAACATATATAAAGTACTTAATAATATAATACAAATGAACTAGATTTAATTAGTTCTACATGTTTTATTTTTATATCATATTTAAGTGATTGTGGCAAGTGATTCTGGTCTTGCAATACTAAGTTTTCATTTAAAATGAATTACAGTTTAAACACGGTCTCAATTTCAAAAATATTAATTAAATAACAAAAATACATTCTAGCTGTATATATACATGTATATATATATATGTTATTTAAGACAAAACTTTCCAACTATACTTTTAGTATTATTTGTATAGTCAGAGAAATTATTATTTTAAAGAATCAAATTTTAAAATACTCTATGTACCTACTGCTGCACGCTAGGAGTCAATACCCTGAGTGACTGCTGGGAGTTTCTTCCTCGAGGCTCCCTCTAGGAAAATAGGGCTTTTCCCCTCAGATACAACTTGAGAATTTCTCAGTGCACAGTAATAGCTGACCTTAGGATTCAAAATGGCACCCACGAACCAGGTGAAAGCTAAGGGATTGGGCTTCCAAATCTTTGCTACGCACACAGCATTCTTCTTCATCTGACCCTGACTTTTCCATGTCTCTGTCAACAGACTCTTAGTTACAGTCAAACAGGTCTCTATCTGCACCCCAACTCCACAATTCGCTAACCATGGGACCTCAGCCAAGTCATTTAAAAGCTTTATGCCTCCGTCTGTTCATCTGTAAGCTAATAGGCATATTATGAGGATGAAATGAAATAATGCATGTAAGCTCATGTTAGCACAAGCAGTACAGGTTGTCTAGTATCATTTCCCTATTGGATTGTACCAAACATCTTTTCCGATTATTAGGTGAAGAACATTTTTCTGATTTATCCTGGCTCTGTAATTTCAAGGCTTATAGTAGAACTGTGGCCTTCCAGAATGTTCCCAGGAGCATAAAAACAAAGGAAAGACTTAAAACCTAGTTCCTACTTACCTGCTGGCACGTGGCTGGCTTCCCTGCAGAGCTGGCAAAACCTTTTGCTGAGCAGTGGCTGCACTCACTAAGGAATCCCTGGAGTGTGGTTACCCGGCCCCAGTGCCTGCTTGCCTTGATGAGTTGCTGCTCTCTTTAAGCTGTTCCTCTTGGCTTCTCTGACTCAGAATGTCTTAGGTCATTCTGAGACAGCCTTCTCCTCCCCACCTTCCCTAGTTCTACCTGCTATCCTTGAAATTTGTCATCCTTTCTGACTGTCCAGTCTCTGAATCCCTACCCCTCACCCCCCACTCACCCAGCCGCCACACATACACACAGCACACACTCACACGGCTGTCTTGGTCTGGCCGGACCATTCCTGCAGAGTGATCTGGGCCCGCCACGCCTTGCCAGTGACTCTGTGAGCAACCCTGGGCTTGCTCAATTCTCTTTCTAGGGTCAAGTGTGATTGTTTACGATGAAGAAACCCAGCCAGCTCCTCCTTGTCCCTCTCACCTACCTTGGCATAAATGCTCTGGCTGTTGGTTCTCAAAGCTCCCTGAGCATTCATGGCATGTTTACATATTCTAGTTATTGTGATATTTTATTATAATTGCTTAACCGCTCCCACCCTCCAGACTGTCAGCTCCCTGAGGACAAGGACTAAAACTGTTTGGCTCATGTCAGCATCTCCATCACGGAGCAGACGGTCCAGCACATAGCAAATGCCCAGTGAATGAATGAGCAACAACAGAACCTTAGCACGTGAGGGGACCAGAAACCAGCACAGAAGTTCTACTTGGAGAATCGGTCAACCTGCCAGCCTCCTGACATCCTGGCACAATTCCTAGGCTGATTCCAGGGGAAGCCAGATTTCCTTCAGGTTTTGGCAAGGAAGACGGTCTTCCAGCAGCGTCCTGAGTGGGAGGGTGCGCCGTGGGCCGCGTCTTGAAGTGGGTGAGTAATCCCCCAGGCGGCCCTTAGCTTTAAACCCTGGCTCGTAACTCGGTCACCTCCTGAAGCTCCCAGCTTAAAATGGAAAGTGGCATTACTCATGGTGAAGGGCAGACAATAAAAAAACATTTAGGCGGGGCCCGGCACAATGGAGTGAGTATTCCCTGATGGCGATGAGAGCACTCACAGCCCAGCAGACAGCTCCGTCATCGCAGGGCTTCTGAGCTACACCTCCGAATTAGCTCATCACCCAGCACCTCGCTATTTTGGGGGGCTGGGAGGCACTGCATTCCTCAGCCTACAGCAGGCGTGGTGCCCCTGAATTAATGTTGGAAGGTGGTGGACGCAACGGGTAAGAACATGGGCTTTGGCATCCAACAACCTGGCTTCGAATCCAGGCTCTTCTAATTAATAGCTCTGTGGCCCCACAAGTTAGTTAACCTCTCTAATCCTCAAGGTCCTCATCTGAGTAAAATAATAGCACCCACTCTAGAGTCCTTGGGATAAGCAGGACACTCCGTGCAGCCTCCTCATCACGAAGCCTGGAAGTAGCAACACGCATTAGGCGTCTCCGCTGCCTGTCATGGACAGTGTTGTTCTTTTACCATCTTCCTCCAGCGGCCTCCAGTGCCTCTTCATCCTTCATGTTTTCTTTCTTTGTTAATCTCACTCAGCCTCCATACCCTGCCTCTCACATCCTCCTGAGCTCAGCCACACCCAGCCTCCCCACTCGCCATTGCTGTCTTGTCTTTCTCTCCCTTTCTGGGTGCCTATTAGCTTGTGTACCAAGACCCCACCACTCGATGACGGACCCTGTCATTGTGTGTCCACCACTTCAGAATCTAGGACCTCTCACTCTCTGAAGCAAAATGTATTAGAATAAATCAATGTGATTTGAGTAAAGCCTCATGGACATGTTAGGAATAAAGCCATCAGGGCTCAGCACCAGTGTCCAGTGCCCTAGCAGAAGGTACAAACATCCACAGGGAGAAAAGAGGACCAAAGTCCGGTTTGATGAAAGGTGGGGGCCAGGTTCAGCGGCTCAGCCTGGAATCCCAGCACTTTCGGAGGCTGAGGTAAATGGATTGCCTGAGCCTGCGAGTGGATTGCCTGGGCCTGCGGGTTTGAGATCAGCCCGGGCAACTTGGCGAGACCTCATCTCTACAATAAAAATCAAAAATTCGCTGGGCCTGGTAGCATGCTTGTAGTTCCGGCTACTCGGAAGGCTGAGGCGGACGGATCGCCTGAGCCCAGCAGGTCAACGTTGGGGTGGCCGTGAGTACACCATTGCACTCCAGCCTGGGTGAAAGAGTGAGAGTGAGACTCCAACTCAAAAAAAAAAAAAAGAAAGAAAGTTGAGCATGGATGGTAGTGTTGATAACAAAAAAAATTACAAATGCAACTTTTTTCTTAGGAAAGAACATACCATTAACTTTTTTTATTATTATTATTATTTTAGTTGGAGTGTCACCCTGTTGCCCAGGCTGGAGTGCAGTGGCACACTCACTGCCACCCCAGCCTCGACCTACTGGGCTCAGGTGACCCTTCCACCTCAGCCTTCCAAGTAGCCAGAACTACAGGCCCGTGCTACCGTGCCTGGCTAATTATTCATTTATTTATTGTAGAGTTGAGATCTTGCCAAGTTGCCTGGGCTGGTCTCGAACCCGTGGGCTCAGGCAATCCACTCACTTCAGCCTCCCACAGTGCTGGGATTACCAGTTGAGCCACCAAGCCTGGCCTAGATTCAGATTTTTTTTAAAGGAATATATCCTTTGCCTAAAGCAGGTCACGTGCATAGAGACAGACAATGACATGCATGTGTTGAGACTGCCTTGCACACAGTAGGTTCGACAGCAATGAAGCAGGGAAGGGGTGATGACCAGTTCCTCTAAAGTTAAAGAAATCTCAGCCGGGCTCGGTGGCTCAGCCTGTAATCCCGTGCCTTTGGGAGGCTGAGGTGAGTGGATTGCCTGAGCCCGCGGGTTCGAGACCCGCCTGGGCAGCAAGACCTCATCTCTACAATAAATCAAAAAAAATCAGCCGGGCGTGGTAGCGCTTGCCTGTAATTCTGGCCACTTGGAAGGCTGAGGTGGAAGGATCGCCGGAGCCCAGCAGGTCGAGGCTGCGGTGGCCGAAGCGGCCACTGCACTCCAGTCTGGGCGACAGAGTGAGACTCCAACTCAAAAAAAAAAAAAAAAGAAATCTCCCACTTTTGACACCAGTGACTAAATTAACCTCAGACAATTGTCTCAGGACATATCTTAATCATTCACTGATTCAGCAGATTTCATGAGTCGCCTTCTATATGCTCCACACATTTCTAGAGATGATGGAAGATACTATTGAAAAAAAAAGCAAAAACAAAAAGAATGCCCTGCCTTCCAGAAACATACAGCATAGCACAGGAGGTAAATACACATAAATAACTCTCATTAAAAAAAAAAAAAAGACAAGTGTTGCAAATAAGTCATCTAGTTTTTTGGGTTTTTTTAGTTGGAATCTCCTGCCATCATCCAGGCTGGAGTGCAGTGGCACACTCACGGCCACCCCAGCGTCGATCTGCTGGGCTCCAGCGATTCTTCGACCTCAGCCTTCCAAGTGGCCAAAACTACAGGCGTGCGCTACCACCTCCAGCTAATTTTTTATTTATCGGGGAGACGAGGTCTCACCAAATTGCTTGGGCTGATCTCGAACCCGTGGACTCAGGCAATCCACTCACCTCGGCTTCTCAAAGTGCTGGAATGACAGGCTGAGCCACCAAGCCTGGCCAGACATCTAGTTTTAATGGAAGTTTCCACAAGATACAAACCACTTGTGATGCAGATTTGGGAAGGTTACTAGAGACGGCTTTATTCATTAGGATCGCAACAGGCCGAGACTGGCAGGTGTGCTGGGCAGAGCATGGGCCGGGAACAGAGCTGGCAAAACATAGATGGCAGCGGAAAACAGTCATTTTGAACTAAGGGTGGCTGCCACATAATGAGCACACGGAGGAGAGCTGGGAAGGTCGTTTATGGCCAGATCTCACATGTATCCCACCACGCGCTCAGCGTCTTCCTTGGATATCCAATAATCATCCTCAGCTTGGCCCAGACAGAACCACTGATGCCCCTGCCCAGTTCCCGAGCTTTTCTTTCCCAAGTCTTCCAAGTCTTAGCAAATGTCCCCAGTGCCTCAGCCCCCAAATGGAGAAATCAGTCTTCCTGTTCCTCTCCCTCCTTTGCCTAGCCCCATCTAACTCATCAGAAGGTTCTGTCAGTTCCAGCTCCAAAATAGCCCTCTTCTACCCTCTCCATCACTCCCACCATGTTTGAAGCCACTGTAGTTCCTCACCTGCCTCCTGGTTGGATTCCTGCCCTCCTGCAGAAGCCTGCTTCAGTCAGACCCCGACCCCTTGCTGACAAGCCGCCAGTGCTCTCAGAATAACAAGCATCCTTCCTGCCATGCCCTACAGTCTCCCAGGCAGGCTCCAGCTCCCCCAGACCCTCTCACCCCCTCTCCTCCTTGTTCAAGGTGTGTCCTGCACTCCTGCGGTCCCACTGTTCCTGGAACTCGCCACGCATGGATCCACCCTTGCACCTTCACACTGGCTGTTGCCTCTCTCTGCCTGAGATACGGTGCCCTCAGCCTGAAACGCTCCTCTCCCTGCACATCTTTGCTGCCCTACCTCTTTGTGGCCCGTATCTCAGTGCCAATGTCATCTCTACTGAAAGGTCTTCCCTGAATCTGCAGTTCCACAAGTTTCTATCAAGTTTGAGGAGTGCTGGTCTAGCAGAAATACAGATTCCCGAGGAGAGAATGCTTTGGGTCTGGTGGGCTAGGTTTGTTTTATCTGCAGGACATGGCGGTGTGCATGCCCCTCAGATGGTGGGAGACGGGATCTGAAGCCGCAGAGGGAGGACTAACGAGGAGGGGAGCGTTCTCCTTTATATGATACCCATGAAGGCTGGAGTCCAGAGGCCTGGGGAGACCCACAATGCAAGCTCTGTGAGAGCCGAGAGCAAGGAGTGTGTGGACTGCCATACTGGGGTATGGGCGCGAGAGAAGAGGGGCTGAACAAAAGAAAGAGCCCCTGAGAAAGACAGATGACAAGGGTCAGAGCAAGAAAGGGCAAGGAGGGGGTGACCGAAAGGACCACCTTCTGCAGAAAAGTCAAGGAACCACAAAAACTAAGAAATGACCATCGAGCTCTGCCCTGGAGAGGGGTAGATGGAGGAGCAAGGTGAGGAAAGGAGAGGCTTCAGGCTGTAGTGAAGAGTCGGAGGTGTCCGGTAGCAGAAGATGCCACTCCCAAACGCACCACTTTAGCATATTAATTATTTTGAGTTGAAGACAATGGAGAAGAAGCAGATAAAGCTCTCTGCCCTCGCCCTATTTGCCTAAAAGCAGGGCATACGTTTGTTAAGTGATTCCCACCTCCCACCAGGAAAGACAGAAGTTAATCACCAGAACAAACCTTACTAACTAGTCTTGTTCTGCAATTAGCTTCCCCTTACATTAGTTTCCCTCTCCACAAGTTACTGCCCTGGACGTTCAAAGCCCTTTTCTTTTGTCCTGTCGCTTCTCTAAAAAAGTTTCTTGTACTTGTGTTAAGCCCCAGTTTTCACCGCATCTTTTAGTACTCAACACTGAGTGCTCTCATGTGTATGCCCAATGCACATGTTCATCAACTTCTGTTTTTCCCTTCTTAACTTGTCTGTTCTCAGCCTAATTTACAGGGCCCCATCAATGGCCCTAAGATGTCAGAGTAAAAGAAAACACTTCCCCCCTACGGAGAGAGCCACACCACCTTCCCTGGATACACAGGTTGAATACCCCTTATCCAAAATGCATGGGACCAGAAGTGTTTTGGATTTTGGAATATTTGCATATACGCACTGAGGTATTTTGAAATTAATTTATGTTTCATATATACCGTATACACATAGCCTGAAGGTAATTTTATACACTATTTTAAATAATTCTGTGCATGCAACAAAAGTTCAACTGCGACCTGAGGTCACGCGTGGAATTTTCCACTTGTGGTGTCACGTTGGTACTCGAAAAGTCTCAGATCATGGAGCATTTCGGATTTGGGGTTTTCAGATGAGGGGACGAGGGCTGAGGGACAACTTTCTTTTTCCCTTTAATTTAAGAAAAACAGAGAAGAAAATAAGAAGCACCTGTGTGCTCTTTACTCCAATCAAACACATCAAATCCCTTTCTGCTCTCTATTTATACAAAATAAAACATTAGAAAGTTGACATTCCCCTTGACTCCCTTCTCATAACATTGCTCTCTCTCTTCCTTGAGGCAACCACTGTCACGAGGTGTGCGTGTGTGTGTGTGTGTGTGTGTGTGTGTGTGTGTGTGTGTGTGTGATGCACATGAACAGTGAACTCTGGGTGGATGGTTCAGCAATTTGCTTCTATTCATACAATATTATTTCAGAGACCTATTCTTTTTCATGCGTTATTTGTAATGTTCAGTGCCACTACTGTAAGCAAACTCCAATCTTATGAATAACCTATATCCTATATTATATCTATATAAACGCTCTTTAGTTACTTTTAATCTTCCCCTGTTACCCAAACTGCCGCCACGAACATCCTTATACCTGGGGAGACAGACTTCTTTCCTATCTACTCCTTTGAACTTTTTGATTTTTTTACCACATGCACTTTTAATTGGGTTTTAAATAAGAAAAATCAATTTTTAAAAGAAAACCCCACAGATTAATGTTTCTCAAAGTAGAACAAGATCGGGATTATGGGACATTTGTTCTAAAAATGCAGATTCTGTTCCATCTCTGAGCGACCGAATCGGCATCTCTGAGAGTCAGACCTGGGAATCTACATCGTAGCAAACTCCCCCAGGGGATTCTTAGGCACCCTCCCAGTCTGGATAGAGGGGTCGTCTGAGGAGGGGCAGGGGAAAGAAGAACAGAGAGACAGCAGAGTGAGGAACACGCAGCGATAGGGAGGGAGAGCAGCGTGGATTGGCAGCTCTTCTGGAAGAGGCACCGGGCGCGGGCGTGGCATTCGTGTTGTATCATTTCAAGGGGGAGAGAGAGGAAGGCATGAGATTTACCAAGACAACATTGCGAGGCTCCAAAGGGCAGTCAGGGTGAATATGGCAGTTTAAAGCATGGTCTGTGAATTCTTCCAGCCCTGGCCTCACCACTCACTTAGGGGCTGGATGCCTTTGGGGAGTCACGTCACCTCTCTCAGTTTCAGTCTCCTCGTCTACAAAGTGAGCATAGTTACAGTACTGGCTGCAGAGGAATGCTGTGAAGACAAATGACTTAAGGATTAAGTAGCCTGCTTAACCCAGGCAGCACTTCTTAAGTGGCCCATCAATGATGACAGCGGTGGAGAGAGTGATGCTCGTGGCCGTTATTTGACCTTCTATAATCCACACTTTTGCATCTTATAGTTTGAAACTGTAGCAGTAAAGTAGCTGGGTCTCTCTCTAATATGGCCTTATCGATAGACATCTCAAATACCCAGTATTCAGTTGCTCTATTATCCTCATGGGAAAATATAGCCAACATTTGCAGCCAATAGTTTCTAGAATGTAGAATACATTAATGGGGAATGAGGGGATTCCTTGTATTGTTGGAGGGGGGACCTCTGAAGGGTAAACATTGGAAACCGCAAGCAAAACTGCAGCTTCATGTACACACACTCATCCCTAGTGTGTACAAAGCCCAAGTCGCTCCCTCCCAGGAGCCGGGTGTGTTAATGGGAGGGTGGGGTCAACGCAGCTCAGACGTCCTGCCCCATGGGTGCTGTGTGCTCAGAGACAGGGGCCCCAGGTAAAAGGACACGGCTGCCAGGGAGGGGGTGTCCTGCCTGAGGACCAAAGTGCGCACAGTGATGACCAGGGACGTTGCCTTCCTGGATCTCCTCCCACTGAGGAAAGTGGGCAGGACCCGCTCCGAGTTCAGATTTGAGTCTCAATGCTGCTTCTTAAGAGCTGGGACACTTAACCATTTTGCTTTTAAATAGATATGTATGCATTTTTTCAAAGGGCAGTTTTATGATCACAGTAAAGCTGAGCAGAAAGGACAGAGAATTCCCCTCCCCCACCTCACCCCAAAGCATCCCCCACATCCACATTCCCCAACACAGTGGCGTGCTCCTTACAGACAATGAACTGCAGTGCGGCGTCAACACATCCTCATCACCAGAGCCCACAGGTGACATGAGGGCTCATGCTTGGTGCTGGACATTCTGTGGGCTCAGACAAATGCAAAGTGACATATGTCCACATTGTAGTATCATACAGAGTAGTTTCACTGCTCTAAAAATCCTCTGTGTGCCACCTGCTTATCCCTCCCCACCCCAACCCCTGGTAGCCACTAATCTTTTCACTGCCTGAATGTCATAGAGCTGGAATCACACCGCATGTGGTCTTTTCAGATGGGCTTCCTTCATTTAGTCATATGCCCCTTAAATTCCTCCGTGTCTTTTCATTTCCATGTCAGCTCATTTTTAAGTGGTGGACGATATTCTACCCGTGGACACTTCACCTCTTTTTTTTTTTTTTGAGTTGGAGTCTCACGCTGTCGCCCAGATTGGAGTGCAGTGGCCGCTCCCGGCCACCGCAGCCTCGACCTGCTGGGCTCCGGCGATCCTTCGCCTCAGCCTTCCAAGTAGCCGGAATTACAGGCATGCGCTACCACGCCCGGCTGATTTTTTGATTGATTGTAGAGATGAGGTCCCGCTGCCCAGGCGGGTCTCGAACCCGCGGGCTCAGGCAATCCACTCACCTCAGCCCAAAGGCACGGGATTACAGGCTGAGCCACCGAACCGGCTCACTTCACCTCTTTTTAGCCTGTTTCTGGTCTACACTACAGGGAGGGAGCAGAGAGAGTACGTGACAACGCCAAGCAAAATGTGTATTACGTGGCCGTGCCAGCACTCTGCTCATCACCCCTCTCAGCACTGTCTCCAGGGGTCCTTCCTGAACCCGTGATGCAGGCTGTGTTCCACTTTATGGCTGAGGGGCCTCGAGCCCAAGGAGGCTAGTCATTGCTCAAGGCTGCATATCCAGGAAGCGTTGGTTCTGGGTTTGAACCCAGACATTCTGACTCCAGGTCGTAGTGTTTGGGATGTAACTTCCTGGGAAGCGTCTTAAACAGTGTTTGCACATAGTGAAAAACGCACCACCAGATGTCGATGCGGGTTGAGCCTACGTTTTTTAAGTGGAACCCTTTAAAGTGTAAGGTCGCATTTCCTCTCTAATGGGAAGGCCCTTCAGAGGCGACCCTGCCCTGTGCTGCAGGTGGCTGTAACTGGAAACCCAAGCCTCGGGGACGGGGAGGGCTGAATGCTCTGGAGAGAGCTCTGGTTCCTTACTTCTTGGGCACTTTCTGGGCAGGCCATTCCATCAAGTGACAACGACCCTTCGAGGTCATGACCCTGAAGACCCCCCTTAGGAAGCAGGGGTGCCTAGGACCCGGTGGGACTCTCTGTGCACCCTCTGGGGCTCCCCCCAGCCCCCACGGGCCCGTATCGCAGCCGTGGACGACAAGTGCGGCCCACAGGCCTCCCACACAGAAGCAGCCCCGGGGGCGACTGGGTCTGTCTGGGCTGGCCAGAGGCGTGGGGGCCTGGGAGGGTGCCCGCAGCCCTTCCTCATGCCCTGTCACAGGGTGCGTGGCAGGCGGGCTCGGCCTGGGCACATCTGCTCACTCACTCCTGTCCCCTCCACTTCCTTCTGCCCCGGACTTCCAGACAGAGTCAAAAATGGGCTCACATCAAATGAGATTTGTTTTCCTTCAGTGTCATTTTCCATTTATAGACGGGCTGCTCTCAGGAGGCTCCGGCCTCCTTCCTCTGTCTCGTTTTTTTCTGGGTATTTGGGGATAAACTCTTGGTGGTTGTTTTGAGCGCTGTGGTCAGCAGCCCAGCCGGTCATTCATTCAGAGCGTTTCCAGAAAGCCAGCAGTCACCTCCACAAAAGTCTAAGCTAATGTCTGTGGCCTCCGAGACCTCTGCGGAGCTGGGCCCACATGCCCAGTGGGGACTGTTGAAAAGAAAGGTCCGACTTGGGCCGCGGGGTCCTCGGTCACAGGCCAGCCTCGTGGGCCCTGAGGATGGTCGTGCTGGCAGCCACAGCAGCTGCCCCTCACGGCGCCCTCCTCCTTGGAAGCCCTTTGGTCAGTGCTTTACAAAAGTGGGCTTGCTTATTCCTCCGGGGTATGTGCTGTTCTGACATCCTCTGGGCCGAGGAGGAAATGAGCACGCAGACGTGCAGGTCACGGTCCACCAGACTCTCCGTGGGAGCCAGCCCGGTTGACCTCCCACCCGGCCACTCACTTGGCCCTTCCAGCCCAGTGCTCCAGCCACGCGGGCCTCCTGCGGCTCTCCCTTTGCATGTGCTCTTCTTCCTGCTGGACCTGCTGTTCCCGCCCCTCCACAGCTCGCTCGCTCAGATCTCAGTTGTCACTGCTTCAGGGAGGCCCTCCTGGACTACTCCTCGACAGCACGGTCAGGGGCTGAGTTCTACTTGTATTAGGGCGATTTTCCTGATGAAGCCCTGCTCTCCCTCCAGCCCGGGAGCTCCACCAGGGCAGAGGCTCGAAGGCGCTGCCTTGGATGTGATTCCATCACTGCCCTCAGCCTACTGGACCAAAATGATTTGTTTATTCCTCTGTCTCGTCCTCCAGTCTGTGAGTTTCCTGAGGGCCGTGCCCAGGTCCTTTTCTAACCCTGTGCTCAGCTCAACAAATATTTGGCAAGTCGAACTGAATGAACAGGATTGATTGAACAGCATACTTTGGGAAAGGACACCTAAAATCCTAGAACTTTCGTTGGAACAAGCTCACAAAAGACAATCTTTCATGCCACCGTCTCAGAAACTAGGAATGATTTTAGAGCAAGAACGTTTGCCTCTTGGAAGAAGTCAGGTTCACTTATAATGGACTAGCCGGTAGTTCGTTGAACTTTGGATAATGGGATGGAAAGCCTGCGACTTCCCCAAAGAAGTATCATAATATGGTTGTAACTCCAAGAGACATGAGGACGAGAGGACATCTGCCCCTCTGAGTTTCATCTGGAGCTTGGCAAAAGCCGGGGCAGCAGCCGCCAGTGGAATCTCGGATTGTGCGGGGATGTGGTTCTTTCCAGCCTTTGCCCTTGTGTCCCTTCCTTATCTCTGGGGGACGACTTTGCCTGATCATCCCCAGAGCTGCCATCTGCTGTCTTTGACTCCACGGGTGGTGTGGCCTGGTTGGAAGGAAACACCCTCTCCCTGGGGTTGGCCCTTTCCGGGGGCTGATGCCCTGCTGCCTGGCAAGCGGGCCCCGTGCTTCCACACTGGACTGAGGGAGACACAGAGGGACAAGGGGCTGCTCTCCTACCGACAGGAGGAGCAGGGAGCAGGGCAAGCAGAGGGACAGGACTGCTGCTTGTAAACCCAGCAGGGCTTATGAAGATAGCGCCAGGTAACCACAGGCTCCCACATCCAAACAGGCCCGGCCTCAGCCCTGCCCACCCCGGCTCCAAGGAAAACAGGCAGTTATTTGAAAAAATTGTTTTCTTTCATGCTGCCTCCTCCTTCCTATCATAACATTATGAGCATGTTCCTTGGAGAATTCAATAGCCCCTTTCACAAGAGAGAAAGAAGCCATTTCTGAGTTGAGAGGATTAACCTAGTTAAGTTGACTGGGAGCAGCACAGGATAGATTAACAGGTAATTTGAAAGAATGTTATTGTGGCTTCAGTAATTTATTACAATGCTGTTAGATTGCCAAGGATTTAAAGCCACTGCCTGGTAGCATGCATAATGACTAAAGTGGCACCATGCTCTCATTTGTCCACCCCCAAGACCGGCGTCCAGCACACTCTCTGGCCCACAGTAGGTACTCAGCAAGCCGGAAACAGGAGGCTAACCTTTCCAGAGCAGACAGAAAGCCTCAATCTCAGATGTGCTTTGCACAAATGCACTGGGTAATGACACCGGGAATTGTTTGCCATTTTCCTTTGGCTTTTAGGTCTAGTTCCCACTTTTCCAAAGTTATGAATCTTATTCCTGATCGTTAACAAACGTAAGTGGAATCCCAATGGCTTAACTCAGCTCTAAGAAAGGTATGGTATTTTTAAAAGCTAGGAATCATTCCTACAGAGGAATCAGAGTCCTGCGTAACTTGAAAATATTGCACGAATATTGAATAAGAACATCTTGGGGTTTTAGTGGCTACGGCAGAAGAAACTCAAAGATGTGTTCATGTTAGGAGAGCCGCTTTCCAAACACCAAAAATCGGTCTGTGCGGCCCTGGGGAGGGCGGACCCAGGCTGGTGCAGGGTAGCCTGTGGCCAGAAGAGGGCGCTCCGAGCCAAGTGTGGGACGCGGTGGCGCGGTCACAGGGCCTGGCGAAGAGGCCGTTTCCACTCGGTCCTTGTTTTCCCTCGTATTTTTGTGTTCTCCGCAGGAAAGACAGAGGGGTTTCCCCACTCAGTGCCAGAGAACGATCTTCTGAAAATATAATTAAACTAATGATTTCACAGACTAAATACCAAATCTCAGGAATATAATCAATCATGCTTTTAGTGGACTTCAACCTTTGTTCTCCCTGAAACCTGTGAACAGATTTCCCACGTCATGACTCTTTTTGCATGTCTAAATGTGTCCTCAGGAATCAGGATCTTCCTCAAATATTGACTCTAGGCGTAGAAGGCGGATGGTCAAACCAGGAAGGATAGACCGTTATTTTATCTCCTTGAGAGTTATTTGTCTTTGGTTCCTGTTATTAACAAGAGTTACTTATTCATAAATATCATCACCCACAGCATCTTAATTTAAAAGAAAGCTGTATATTCATCAGGTTGGGAGACTTTAAAGCTCTGTTTGATTTGCAAGCTTCCTTGGAAATATATCGTCTTCCCTACATTTTTCATCCCTACCCCCTAAGCATAGAGTAGTCAAATTCAAAAAACCCTTCATGGAAACAGCACATCTATGTGCAGACCTGGTGCCTGGCAATTCCGGGAATAAGAATTTGTCCTGCAGAAGGACTCACACAAGTGCCCAGAGATCCATGCCTGACGTTCACTGCAGTGCTGTGTGTAATAGTGAAAATGTGGAAACAAGATTGCATCAATACTGTAATGAAAAATAAAGTCAAGGAAATATAAGACAGCCATAAAAGAAAAAAGAGAATTAAACACGTATGTACATACAGGAGTGGAAAAAAAGAAAGCCCTAGAACCATATGCATGGAATTATCCCACAACTTATTTGTAAAATCATATACATGTGTGTAATTACATAGATAGAATCCTAGGCTGGGCATGGGAGCTCATGCCTGTAATCCCAGCACTTTGGGAGGCAAAGGTGGGAGGATCACTTGAGGCCAAGAGTTCGAGACCAGCCTGGGCAACATAGTGAGACCCTGCTACCAAAAAAATCAAAAAATTAGCTGAATGTGGTGGTGCACACCTGTAGTCCCAGCTACTCAGAAGGCTGAGGTGGAAGGATCATCTGAGCCCAGGAGGTTGAGGCTGTGGTAAGCCATGATTGTGCCACTGCACACCAACCTAAGTGAGCAGAGTGAGACCCCAGCTCAAAAGGCAAAAAAGAAAAAAAGGAACTTGAGTGTTTTCTCAGGGAATGGGGCATGGGATGGAGGAGATCACATCGTATTTTTTTTTTTTTTTGAGTCGGTGTCTCACTCTGTCGCCCAGACTGGAGTGCAGTGGCCGCTCCCGGCCACCGCAGCCTCGGCCTGCTGGGCGCCGGCGATCCTTCCGCCTCAGCCTCCTGAGTAGCCGGAATTACAGGGGCGCGCTACCACGCCCGGCTGATTTTTTGATTTATTGTAGAGATGAGGTCTCGCTGCCCAGGCGTGTCTCGAACCCGCGGGCTCAGGCAATCCACTCACCTCAGCCTCCCAAAGGCGCGGGATTACAGGCTGAGCCACTGAGCCCGGCCACATCGTATTTTTTACTGCAGGTATTTTTCTAATTTAAAGGGGGGGGGAAATGGTAACACTTCTAGAGGGTTAAAGAAGAGAGCAAAAATGCTGCTCACTGATGCTTTCCCTGGAGCCACAAGCTTGCCATCCACCGCCTCCCTCCCCCCCATCTCCCCCAAACTCCCCCCCCTCCCGCCCACCGGGGCCTTCTCGCTCCCGCCCACCCTCAGCCTCTCTCAGAGTCCCGCCTCCTGGAGAAAGTCAACCCCTGGCCACTCTCGGGCAGCTTCAGCCCCCTGGGGGTCCCCTTCCATCCCACCCCTCCCCCAAAACTGCCTTGGAGAAATCACCCATGATCTCCTCTTTCACACAGTGGCCTGAGGCTGTGTGGGCAGCGGTGTTATTCTCCATCGACTTGGCTTTTCCCAATCTGGAGATCACGTGGAATGCCCGCCGCCCGGCTTCCCATCCACCACCAGAAGGCCTGACCCCCGCACCTGCCACCCTGCTGGGGACACCTGCTGTCATCCTGAGCCTGGGTCCCGCCACTCTCTCTGGCGGACTCCTCAGCCCCAAAGGGCAACAGAACTTTCCAGCCCACTCCCGGCGATTCCCCCCCGCTCTGGTTTCAATACTAGCGCTGGTTTCTGGGTCTTCTTTCTCTTTCGCTTGCCTAGTCTCTTGCTGGCCTCTCTTTTTTGATTATCCTTGGATGTGTGACAGCCCTCCAGCCCGTCCTAGGTCGGTCTCTCGCAGTGACTCCACCCGTGTCTCCCGAATCCCGTCCTGTTCCTCCACCCGGCCTTCAGGCGCAAAGTTCCCACCGCCAGGAAACCTTCCTAGACATTCTGCAGACACGGTCCCAGGTGGGCCTCCCACAGTCTTCTCCTCCATCACCTCTGCGTGATTAACCACAGTTCAGTGGTTACAGAGTAACCCGAGCCATTTAACACACCTCAGTCATATTTCCTTTCCCTCACCCCCATCATGATTCTACCCAAATCTTAAGCTTTCATTCTTTTTCTTCCCTCCCATCACTGTCTTACATAAGGCCAACAAATTCCCACTCCTGTCCATGATAGTGGCTTCTCCTTTTTCTGTCTGTAACACATTCCCCTTACCGCATCCATACATCTCCAGCCTGTCTTCCCATGGTGCAGATCCGATCATGCTTTGCCCTTGAACAAATTCCTTCGAGTATTTCTCCACTGCCTACACAGGCCCAAGTCCAAACTTCTTAGCTTGGCATTCAAGGCTCTTTATGATCTGGTCACAACTTTTGCTCATCCAGGCAACAAACCAAGCACCCTCTATGTGACAGACCTAGGAGACACTTTTGTGAATAGCATAGCTGTGGTTCCTGCCCTTACAGGACCACATTGTAGTGGGGCTTCACAGATAGCGCGTGCGCGCGCGCACACACACACACACACACACACACAGACACACACACACAAATGCACACACATGAATTCAAGGGCAAAGAAAGAAAAATGGCAAATGTGCCTTGGAGGAGCAAGTAACCAAAGCCGAGAATAAAGACGAAGACTCCTTGAGAAGGTGACACTCTAGCTGAGGCCTGAAGGATGAGAATGTGCCCGATGCAGAGAGCCACACTCCTAGGACCCATGTGCATGATGCTCTGGGGGTGCTTGTGCCCCGACTGCAAACTTCTCAAGGGGAGGTCCTGCTGGGTCATTCAAGTTCTCACTGCCTGGCATGCGGTAGTCACAGTAACGGTGAGATAAGAAAGTCCTAACCTAAGAAAAAGAAATACAGGGTATCCACATTGGAAAAGAAGAAATCAAACTATCTCTGTATGCTGAAGATAAGATTTTATGCCTAGAGAGCCCTAAAGACTCCTCCAAAAGACTCCTGGACTTGATAAATGAATTCAGTAAAGACTCAGGATACAAAATCAACACACACCAGCAGTAGCACTGCTGTACATCAATAATGACCAAGCTGAGAATCAAATCAAGGAGTCAATTCCATTTCCAATAGCAGCCAAAAAAGCTAAAATACCTAGGAATATACTTAACCAAGGAGGTGAAAAACCTCTACAAGGAGAACTACAAGGAGAAAGATGTTGCAAGGACAAAAACAAATTGAGAAATATCCAGTGCTCAGAGATTGGAAGAATCAATATTATGAAAATGACCATATCACCCAAAATAATTTACAGATTTAATGCAATCCCTACCAAACTACCACTGTCATTTTTCACAGAACTAGAAAAAAAACAATCCTAAAATTCTTATGGAACCAAAAAAGAGCCATAATAGCCAAAGCAATCTTAAACAAAAAAGAACAAAACTGGAGGCGTGACCTTACAAATTACACTACAAGGTTGTAGTAACCAAAACAGTATGACACTAGTACCAGAGCCCACACATGGACCAATGGAACAGAATAGAGAAATAAACCCGAGTATCTACAACCAACTGATGTTTGACAAAGTAGACAAAAGCATATACGGAGGGAAGGACACCCTATTCAACAAATGGTGCTGGGAAAATTGGATAGCTGCATGCAGAAAAATGAAACTTAATCCCCATCTCTCCCCATCTACAAAAATTAACTCAAGGTGGATTAAAGACTTAAATGCCAGACCTGAAACCATAAAAATTCTAGAAGAAAACCTAGGAAAAACTCTTATGGATATTAGTTTAGACAAAGAATTTATGGCTAAAACTCCAAAAACAAATGCACTAGAACAAAAATAAATACGTGGGACTTAATTAGACCAAAAGAGATTCTGCACAGCAAAAGAAATAATCAAAGAGCAAATAGATAACCTACAGAATGGGAGAAGATATTTGCAAACAATACATCTGACAAAAGACTAATATCCAGAATCTACAAAGAGCTCAAACAAATCAGCAAGATAAAAGCAAATAACCTCGTTAAAAAGTGGGCAGGAGGGAGTGGGCAAATGGCATGAACAGACATCTCTCAAAAGAAGAGATATAATGGCCAAGAAACATATGAAAAAATGCTCAACATCACTCTTCATCAGGGAAATCCAAAATTAAAAGCACAATGAGATACCACCTTACATCAGTCAGGATGGCCATTATCAAAAAATAAAAATAAAAACAGATGCTGGGCATCCCCTTCGGGTCCCTCCCACTGTGGGAGCTTTTCTGTCCTCTCGATAAATCCTGCTTTAAGAAAAAATAGATGCTGACACAGATGCAGTGAAGAGGGAACACGTATACACTGTTGATGGGAGTGTAAATCAGGGCAACCTCTATGGAAAGCGGTATGGAGATTTAAGAACTAAAAGTAGATCTACCATTTGATCCAACAATCCCACTACTAGGTATTTACTCAAAGGAACAGAGGTCATTATATAAAAAAGACACCAGCACCCAATCTAAATGTCCATCAACTGATCTGTGGATAGTGAAAATGTGGTATACATACACTATGGAATACTATGCAGCCATAAAAAAGAGTGAAATCATATCCTTTGCAGCAACATGGATGGAGCTGGAGACTGTCATCCTAAGTGAACTAACTCAGAAATGGAAAACCAAGAACTGCGTGTTCTCACCCATATGTGGGAGCTAAACAGTCACAAAGATGGAGACAATGGACACTGGGGACATCAATAAGGGGAGAGGAAGAGGGGTTTTGTGGTTCAGAAACTATCGATGGGGTACGATGTTCACTATCTGGGGAATGGGCCACCTGACACCCAATCCCCACCACCACACAATCTGTCCATGTTGTGAAGACACATGCGTACCTCCTGAATCTAAAACAAAATTTTAAAAAATACATATGAAAAAACTGTGAGATGAAAAGCCGGATGGGTGGGTGGGTGGATGGATGGATAAATGAATGGATAGGTAGATGGATGGGTGGGTGAGTAAGTGGCTGGATGGGTGAGTGAGTGGGTGACTGAAGAGTGGGTGGATGAATGGTTGAGTGGGTGGTTGAATGGATGGATGGATAGATGGGTGGGTAGGTGGTTGGGTGGATGGGTGGGAGGGTATATGGATGAATGGACAATGGATGGATAGATGGATGGATGAGTGGGTAGATGAATGAATGGAGAGTGGGTGGGTGACTAGATGGTAGATGGATGGGTGGGTGGGTGAGTAGGTGGGTGGATGAATGGATGTGTGGATGAGTGGATAATGGATGGATGGACAGATGGATGGGTAGGTGGCTGGGTGGATGAATGAATGGATGAATAGGTGGGTGGGTGGGAAGGTGGATGGATGGATAATGGATGGATGGATAGATGGATAGATGGATGGATGGATGGATGGATGGATGGATGGATGGATGGATGGATGGGTGGATGGGTGGATGGATAGATGGATGGATTAATGAGTGGGTAGATTAACAGATGGGTAGATGGATGGGTGGATGGGTGAGTAAATGAATGGATAGGTGGATGGATGGATGGATGGATGAGTGCATGGATGGATATGTGGGTGGATGAATGGATGTGCAGATGGATGGTTGGATGAATAGATAGGTGGCTGGATGGATGGTGGATGGATGAGTGGGTGGATGAATGGGTGGGTAGATGGATGGGTGGATGAGGGGTGTATGGATGGTTGGATGGAGGGTGGGTGGGTGAGTAGGTGGATAGATAGGTGGGTGAGTGGAAGCACACACTCTGAGCTGAGTTGGATGTAATGTCTTTTGGGGACAATTACATAACCAATAACACCGAAGTCTTGAGATTGTTGGAGTTGGCTTGTGTTGGGGGAAGAATGGCTGAAATGAGTTCTCACCTGGATTCTCCACCACTTTGATTACATGTCAGTTTTCTATTTAACCATCCTTGTTATTGTGAAATAGGCATGTATTTTTTACAAACAAAAAAGCCCCCATTTTTGTATTTTTCTTCAGCAAATGGCTCTTCCCCAGATCCTGTTTTGGTTCTAAGGGGAACCTTAGGCAGAATGACAAGAGACACGTGGTAGGGCGCCCAGCCCATGAGCTAGACCACTGTGTCACGTACCTGCTCAACAGCAGACCCTGGGAGACCTAACCAAAGTCCTCCCTCCATTCTTCATCTATGAAGTATGAGCAGCACTTACTCCCACAGAGCTGCTGGGGGGAAGGATTTAGCAGTACTTGTGAAGAGTTAATGCCTGGAACGGCAGGAAGGGCTCAGAGCCGGGAGGTTTGCTGGGGGGATGACGTGTCTCGGCCTGGCCAATTTGCGCCTGCAGGAATCACAGCCAACGATGACAAAGGACATATGCACTTTAGACTGCTTTCCTGGTCAGAGGGGAGAAATTCTCTTGCCCAGACGCTCCTTGACTCCAGAACAGGCCCCTGAAAGCAGCCACAGATGCACGACACAGATGGGACCAGGTCCCTGGTCTCACTGGCCCTGGGTCCAGCTATGTACTACTGAGCTAACCAGTCAAAAACAGGCCGTGACAGAGTCACACGTTTCTCACTCAATGTGACTGCAGTTCCTCTTAGTTTGCCTGCAGCCTGGGCTTCCTCCTCAGACTTTGCCTGTTAGGTAGCTGAACAGCATCTTCATTCTCATCCCGTGTGGGACTGTAAACAGTCCTGCTGGGCCGTGCTCTGCCTCTCAGTGCCTCCGTCTCCACTGCCCTCCTTATTCCTCTCCGAAGTGCCACCTGGCTGTGGGAGGAGTGGGGACTCTCAGCCTCCCACCAGCAGGAAAGAGTTGACCCTGCTCAGGGTCCAAGCTCTCTGGCGTGGAGCCTTTGCCGGCCCTGCCGCTGCCCACCCCTTGGCCTGCATGATTCAGGTTGGGGCTGCTGGTCTCTCCAGGCTGGGTCAGGGCCCAGGGCGGCTCCTTGGCTGACCAGCTCTTTCTGGCCACGAGCCTCTGCCTCCCTGCCCAGGAGGTCTGCTTCAGCCCCATTGCAGGGTCACCCCACGTGGTCTCTGGCTCTCATCTCAGCATCTGCGTCATGTAGGAACAGCAGAAATCTGGAGTGCAAAGGGCACCCACTCTCCGTTGGGTCTCACTGGCCCAACCTCTCCACTCTCCTGGCCTCCCCTGTTGTGGAGCCCCCTGCCTCGGCCTCCCCTCAGCTCCCCGGGATGTTTCTAAAGCCAAAGTCATCCATCCCCCGTCTTGGGGGCTCCACCCCAGTGGTCGGCAGGCACCACCCTCTGCAAAGCGAAAGCCATTTCGCAAATCCCTTCGCAAGTCTTGGCGGTCGAGCCAACTATCTTCTGTCGTCTGTGTTCCCTTCCTTCTCTGACTCCAGACAACAGGGCTCCTAGCCCAGCCTCTGAGAAGGGAGGCTCCACATGGAACATGGTTGAAAGGCCGCGGCATCAGGCAAGAGGGGGAAACACATGGCTTCATATCTGCAAAACCGCATCCCTCATACACCATTCCTCTGCAGGCCTGCCGTGGCCAATGCAGCCGGCGACCTTCCGGGAACTTTTCCTTGCTCACTCTTTGTCATGTTCACTCAACAGACGTGGCTGGGCACCTGTGTGCCCCACGGGCACTGTGCCGGGAGCCGGGCAGAGGCTGTCTCCTGAGCACCACAGAGGTTCTCACCTCCACATGAAGGGAGGCCGGATGGTGTTAGCCACCAGGGAGATGCAGGTCGAGAGCACAGCATCTCTTCACACCCACCAGGAAGCCTTTCATCACAGAGGTGCGCAATGGCAAGTGATGCAGGGTATGGAGAAATCGAAGCCCTGGTGCCTCACCGGTGGGATGTGAAGAGGTGCTGCCCCTGGGAGAACGGTTGGGCGGCCCCTCCAGTTCTTAAGCAGAGTCCCCATCGGACCCAACAGTCCTCGCCTAAGGACACAGCTAAGAACACCGGAAACGTGAGTTTGCACAAAAACAAGGACATTCGAGTTTGTAGCAGAATTACTCATAAAGCCAAAAAGTGGAAGCAGCAAGTGATGAATGGATAAACAAACCAGTGTATGGTATCTCCATACACTGGAAAATCACTCAACCCTAAATAGAAGTGAAATACTGCTGGGCTGGGCTCAGTGGCTCAGCCTGTCATCCCAGCACTTTGGGAGGCCGAGGTGAGTGGATGGCCTGAGACCGCAAGTTCGACACCAGCCTGGGCAACTTGGTGAGACCTCGTCTCTACAATAAATTTTTTAAAAGAAATTAACCAGGTGTGGTAGCATGCGCCTGTAGTTCCAGCTACTTGGTAGGCTGAGGTGGAGGGATCACCGGAGCCCAGCAGGTCGATGCTGGGGTGGCCAGGACTGTGCCACTGCACTCCAGCCTGGGCCACGGAGTGAGACTCCCACTCAAGAAAAAGGAAAAAAAAAGAAATGGAGTACTGACATATGCGACAGCACTAATGAACCCTGAAAACGTCACGTTCAGTGAAAGAAGCCAGTCACAGAAGATGGATTCCAGTTACGTGAAATGCCCAGAAAGGGCGAATCCCTAGAGACAGAAAGGCGGTGAGTGATGCCAAGGGCTGGGAGAAGGGGAGTGGGAGTGACTGCTATTCCCCACATGTCCTGGGGTTAGATGGTGGCACTGGTTGCACAACTCTGTGAAAATACCAAGAGCCTTCTCACTGTATGTGTTAAACGAATGAGTTAGATGGCATGAGACTTACATCGCATTAAAGCTGTTGAAATGTTCTCATCTCATTCTCTAACTGTCTCTCTCTTTCCCAGTTTCCTAGCTCTTCGAGAGCAAGTGTGAACTCAACTTTCTGTAACTTCAAGACTTTCTCCAACACACTCACTGTAGTTCAGTATTCACTGGACACCAATTTTATGACTTCTGAAAGGTCATTTTCTCTTAAGCTCGAAGAGGGTGAGGCATGGTGTGTATTTTGTTCACTGTTGTATCCACCATGTATAACACAGGGCCTGGCGCACAGTAGGGGTCTCAGGAAGTATTTGTAGGAGGAATGGGTGCCTATGTGGAGCTTCCGTGGTGAGTGGACACAAAAGCCCCGCGAAAACTGCTAGTCCTTCACTCACTCGGCTCATACTTTCGGTGGCCTTCCCCGTGGAGGAGTGCGTGGATGACGCATCCCAGCCCCAGGGAAACTGACAGCAGAGGAAACCTGTATGTAGCAGGTGTCACACCTGGATCAAACACTGAAGACAAGTAATACCATTCAATAAAGACTGAGATATACTGAAATTGCAGAACGTTTTAAAGTCCCTCTTAGTGTGCTCTGTGGGAGAGCTAGGCAGAGGGGCGGCAGTCACACAGAGGAGGAGGGGTTCCGAGGAAGGAGAACCAGCAAGAGAAGCCACTCTGGAGAAAAGAAGACAGGCATTTCCAATAGAGTGATCTTGCCCGTGGGGAAGCGTCTTCAGGTTGTGACGCTGACTTCTTGTTGAGGTGGGGAGTAGAATCTAAGGGGCAGAGGGCCAGGCTCTAGCGGCCTCTCCAGTTACAGGGAGGGCTTTGAGAAGAGACGTGATGGGAGGGGGTGACTCAGTGGCTAGAGTCGGGGAGAACAAGGGTGTTTGAAAGAGACGGGAAGATCTGATTTAAGTCCCACGGCCTTCGTCACCGTGGAAAATTATAAGAAAGATGGACAGATGGTCAGGACAGAGGGCAAGAAGACGCTCGATGACGACATAAGTTGGGAAATCAGTAGATACGCAGCCCACAGTCGTGAAGGGAGGTCTTGGGGTCAAAACCAAAGCAAGGAAACTTGTCCGGTTGACCTTTTTCCACCCACACAGCTTTGCTCCCCCTCTCTCTTGCCCCTTCATCCTAGCTTGCAGGGATCCTAGGATACCGTTCACCACTGGGAGGTGCAACCAGAGCTGGGAGGTGGTTAAGACGAAGAGTTACGACTCTTGGAGAGATGGGCGGAGGCAGGGAAGACGTGGGAAGAGTGGCGTTCAGGGTCAAGGATGATGCTGCAGGATCTGGCGCAAGTCACAGGCGGAGCTCCGGAAAAGTGAGAGGCGGGTCAGGGAAAGACCCTGGACGGGCACGCATAGGAACGAGGGAACGAGCTGCCAGGATCCTCCTGAGGGACTGCGGGGGCCTTGTGGCCAGTGGGCGCAGCCCCGGCTCCAGGGGAACCTGGGCCGGGCGAGCTCTGTGGAGAGAAAGGAGGCCGGCTCTCTTTTCTCTCCTCTTTTCTCTCTTTTTCTCGCCTCTCCAGCGAGCTCTGTGGAGAGGAAGGAGGCTGGCCTCCATTGTGTTTGTGTTTGCCAAGCAGGCTGCCCTCCAGAAGGAAAAAATGACAGGGACGGCCTACCTCCTTCAGAGGTCGGGTGGCCCAAGGGGTGAGGGCAGGGATTTTGGCACAGGATGTTGCTGAGGACAGATCAGGCCCTGCGCTCCCTGGCTCTGCCTCGTTGACCATGGGCATGGACGCCACTGCTCTAAGCCCTGTGTTCTGCTCTGCAGAAGCAAGGGGCTGTGAAAGGGCTGTTGCTGGTACAAAACGAGGGGCAGAGGCAAGGCTCCCAGTGAACGCAAACACTTCGTGCACCTAGTTTTAGTATTCCACCATCTCTAAAATCCAGCTGTGCAGCATTTTTTTTTTTGTTAGTGGTACATGGTGTATCTTCCAATTTATTGTGCCTTAGGTGTGATATAAAGTGGAATTAGACATCCAGGAAGCGGCAGCTGGGGTGTCTGGTAACTGTTCTACCTGTGCTGATTCATGACACCGACGATGTCTGAGGGTTTCTCTCCAGGCTGGTTGAGTCTCTTTCCTGGTGGATGGGAGCTCAGGCCCTGGCGTCAGTCCAGCTGAGGCCAAGTCTTGGCTCTGCTGCTAACTGCTGTGAGACCTGAGCTAGGTGATGCCACCTCGTTGAATCTCAATTTCATCTTCTCTACAATGGCGATAATAACACTACCTAAACTCATGAGTTATTGCAAGGATAAAAGGAGCTAAAGCTTTGCCAAATGCTTAGCACAGCGCTGCATTGTTTAAGTGTTAATGATGGTGATGCAAATTACTAAGTAGTAGTAACTTTACCTTAGATAACAATATTACACTTTATAAAAAGTGTTGGTTTGAGACCCGCCTGGGCAGCGAGACCTCATCTCTACAATAAATAAAAAAATCAGCCGGGCGTGGTAGCGCATGCCTGTAATTCCGGCTACTCGGAAGGCTGAGGCGGAAGGATTGTCGGAGCCCAGCAGGTTGAGGCTGCGGTGGCCAGGAGCGGCCACTACACTCCAATCTGGGCGACCGAGTGAGACTCCAACTCAAAAAAAAATAAAAAATAAAAAATAAAAATAAAAAGTGTTGTCCGTGGGATCTCTTGAGCCCAGGAGTTTGAGAGTAGCCTGGGCACATAGTGAAACTTCATCTCAAAAATAGATAAATAAAAATAAAAAGTCACATACTTTGTTTTTAAAAGGGTCATAACTATTACTCCAGAGATAACTTGGGAGCCTCACCACAAAACACGAGCACCCCGTCTCACCTCGCACCCCTTGCCCCTCCCACCACCTTCCTGCCCTGCCATGGTCCTTTCTATGCCAGGCTTCCCGTCTCTCCCCTGCTGCCCTCCTCAGGACACTGGCCCCTTCTGGATACATTTCTTTAGTAACCGTTTACCTTGGAAAGAAGGTTGGCTTACTCCTCATGGAAAAGGCCACGATGGGTCCTGGCTGGGGTTTTCTCAATAATTTAATGACCTGGAACCTCCTGCGACAAGGTCCCTCTGTCTCTCTGCCTTCCTGTCCCCTCTGCGCCCATGCTTCTTCATCTGGCGAGCTGTCTCTTTCATTCCCAGAATTCCTTCAACTATCAGTGACGGAGACACGTGTGCTCCTCAAACCTCTTGCCTCTGCCCGCTAAGTCTCGGGCACCAACATAAGTCAAGTTTGATGTTGATTACTGAGGAGTTTCACACTCAGCGCTCCCCCATATCTTCAGATGCCCATGGATTTCTCCCACTCAAGGGTCTCCAGGAGTCTGAAGAGTACTCCACAGTTTCCTCTTCAAGCACGACATTTATGACCTCCCTTTGGAGAGGGGGGAGAGACTCACAGGTGGATAAGCACTGCCTGTTCTTTTCCTGATCTTTCTCATCATTTCATGAGCTCCAAAGATGGAGCTCATACTCCCGTGGACTGGGTCTCTGGCAACTCCTTCTCTTTTGAGGTGAGACTCCCCCTCCCACAGACTGCCTGTTGGGAACCGGCCTGCCTCACTATGTCAAACCTGGGTCAGAAAACCCAGACTTCTGCCTGCAATTTGATTGCCAGTGGTGTCTCATCGCAGCAGGAGCCACCCTAGCTTGGCAACTGCTGAAAGTCTCAGACTTGGTTGAATGAAATGTGATACAAAGCCACAGGCTCACAACCTTAGTGTCTTCCTCTGTTGGGGCTGGATCTATAGTCACATCCCGGGCCCTGCAGACGCCCCTGGGAGAAGCTGAAATGGGACTTTTCACTGGCTTTGGAACACAATAGAATGACTCTGATGGTCTAAGGAACACATATTTTTTAAAAATCCCAGCTTCTCAAAACTTGTTTCTACTCTTTTAAATACATATACATTTTTTTGAGTTGGGATCTCACTCTGTCACCCAGGCTGGAGTACAGTGACACAATCCCCACTCACTGCAGTTTCAACCTCCTCGGCCGAAGTGATCCTTCTGCCTCAGCCTCCTGAGTAGCTGGGACTACAGGCACACACCACCAAACCCAACTAACTCTTTTATTTTTTGTAGAGATGAGGTCTCTCTGTGTTGCCCAGGCAGGCCTTGAACTCTTGGGCTCAAGCAATCTGCCCGCAATGTGCAATGCAGTGCAATGTGCTATAGTCACAGTGCAGGTGGGGTGGCATATAAAATTTCATGGAATCCAGCCATAGTGTGGCGTCACTGAATCAGTCTAGAAAGTGCCAGGTGTTAGACATGATTTCTAACATTCTCTTATTCATCCGGTCTGTCCATCTGCTTATCTGCACATCCCCTGACATGTCCCCCCCCAAAAATACTGCGTTTCATCCAGGATATTGAGGACAAAGTGACATATAAGGACATCCACCTATAGCGAGAGAAGCCAAGGTCAAGACAAGTAAAGAAGCAAAGAGCTAGGCGTGGTAGCATGCACCTGTAGTGCCAGCAACTTGGGAGGCTGTGGCAGGAGGATCGCTTGAACCCAGGAGTCCAAGGTCAGCCTGGGTGGCAGAACAGGAGTCTGTCTCAGAAAGAAAAAAGAAAGGAAGGAAAGGAAGACAGGAGCAGCTACCCTAACACTATCAAACATCCCATACTACAGATGGGGCAGGCCCTGGGGGTGCTGAAGGCCAGACTCGGTTCCTCCAGGCTTTTTGAGGCTGGCAGCCTTGTTCATGCTCTCTCCTGTCTTGACCCAGAAAGGGACAAAGGAAGTACCTGGCTGGTCTGTGGGTGGCTGTCTGTGTACAGCTCTTCCCTTTCCCAACCTTTCCATCCCAGCTGTCCCCTGTGGTCCCGCATCCACTGACCTGGGCAGTGACAGAGGTCCTGCATAAACTGAGAGGCTGCCTGTCCACCCGTGCTCACAAAGGCAGGCCTGTCCGGGGCTGAGCAAGCAGGCCCGCAGGGGGACTGGGCTCCGTGCCACTCCCTTTCCTCAAGGAAACAGACAGGTCCAGTCCAGTGAGGGAGGGAGAGGGAGGGGTCCCCGCTGAGCATTTCCTCTTAGGCTCAAGCTGAGACTGAGATACTGTGAAAAAGGAATGTCCTTTGCTTCAGTTGTCTGACCCAGCTGGCCATGACGGGACCTGTCCCTAACCACATCACATCCAACCAAATCAGTTTGGATCCAACGAACTACCATCTAATCCTTTGCCACCAATCAGTGAAAATGCTGGGTTTTTCTTTGAAGACTGCTGCTTCTGTTTCCTAGTTAATAAGCACAGGAGACAACAGGGCCCCAAAGCTCCAGCATTCGCCATGTCTCAGCGACCTGTGCGTGACCTTGGGGAGGCTGTTTTTTACTTCTGGGTTCCCATTCTCCGCATGGAGCCTTCTCGTGAAGGAACTCGACCAGATGCAGAAGGGAGTGAGGGCGGGGTCGTGGCTAAGGCACACTTTGAAGTGAAGCTTCCTGAACCTACACCCGGAAAGTCAGTTCACCTCTCTGAGCTCCATCCAGTAAGTTACTTCATCTGTGAAACAAGGCCAGTGGTGGAACCTCCTCCGCGTGTTTGTTAAAAGGATGCCACAAGATAGTGCCGGTGAAGCCTGGTGCATAAATAAAATATGCATTCCGGCATCTCATAATATTAGCTATTATTCCCATTGTGATAATCTAGGATGAATGAGGTAAGCCCCCTGCCCCTGACAAAAGGTGAAAAGCTGATCCATAAATACAGCAGGTGTGATAAGTGTCACGAGGGACAGGCTGTGGGCTGGGAAGAGGGGCTGAAACGGAAGGGGCCAGGGGGACTTTGAGGAAGACGTGGCGTCTCAGACAGAAAGACGCACAGGTTTTGCACATGTGGGCTCTGGAGATGGGCCGGCAGAGGGCAGCCCCCCAGTTTGAGTGGCCAGAGCCACTGAGCAGGGCACCTGCAGGATGCAGGGGTTAGGGCAAGCTCTTGTAGAGTCAGATCAAGGAGGACCTTGAGTGATGCCATTCCCGGAGAGTTTAGACTATATCTGCAAGCAAATAAAGGTGGAGCCAGCAGAGATTTTTTTGCAAGGGAGATTTGGAAAATTATTCTGGAAATGTTTTATAGGAAAATGTTGCTTATAGGTGAGGGCTGGGTAGAGGCAGAACAGAGGCCATGGGCACAGTGCCCTCTATTTCCATCTTTGAGAAGTGCCAGAATACTACACAGTCATAAAGAAGAACAAAATCATGTCCTTTGCAGCAACGCGCATGCAGCTGGACATCATCATTTTAAGTGAACTATCACAGAGGCAAAAAACTGAACACCACCTCCACATGCTTTTACTCATGAATGGGCCCTAAACTTTGGGCATGTGATTGCAAAGGTGGAATGACTGACACTGGGCACTGCTGGGGGGTCTGATAAGGGGCACACAACCACCCATCGGGTATCACGTCCACCACAAGAGAGAGAGAGGGCCAGCTAGAAGCCCAATCCTCGCTGGCACGAAATGTATTTACCTAGCAAATCCTCACATGTACCCCACAACTCTGAAATTTCCTCTATTGCAAAGCCTTCCCTGATCTCTCCAGTAAGAAGGGTCCTTTCTTCAAGGACCCATGGGGTGGTGCTTAGCCTAGCAACTGTTTCATTCTTTCCACTGAGTCTTTGGCTTGTCCCTCCCCTTCAATAGCTTATGACAGTATGAGAGAAGAGAGCATGTGTATCTTTGAATTTCCCATGGTATGGTATCCTACATACAAAAGGCACTCAATCAAGGCCAGCAAAGCATATGAAGAATTTAAGGGAAAAAAAAACCTAAGAGCTGTAGATGCTGGCAGTTCTACTACCTCCAATTGTTTATTTGTTTTGTGGCATGCCTCACAGTTACTTGATTTCAGAGGTTTGCCCAGAAATTCATGTCTTGGCTCCATGTCAGGCTGCCTCACAATCAAGTGTGTTATCTGTGATCTCTAGGGCCATTTCAATATTGAGAACACACTATTACACATACACGAAGCCTTTTCTGAACATTTCCCATAGTTAGACAAAAACGGAAAAACTTGACCCAACATCAGAAGTGCTTTATCCCATGTGCTGTCTATGATGGTGGTTTGGAGAAACGCCTACACAATTCCACCACGATTGTAAACCTATTTCATGAACTATGGATTAAGAGGAAAAGTTTCTCAAAATTCAACTTACAAACTCAAAAAGCATCTGTTCATGTAATCATCTATCATCTTCCTCTGACCCTCCCAACAGGCTCTGACAGGATTTAGATGAAATAATATATTGTGGTTTTTTTTTGGGGGGCGGTTGAGTTGAAATCTCACTCTGTCACCCAGGCTGGAGTGCAGTGGCACATTCATGGCCACCCCAGAGTCAACCTGCTAGGCTCAGGGGATCCTTCCGTCTCAGCCTTCCAAGTAGCTGGAACTACAGGCACGTGCTACCATGCCCAGCTAATTTTTGATTTATGGTAGAGATGAAGTCTCACCAAGTTTCCCAGGCTGTTCTCGAACTCACGGGCTCAGGCAATTCCCTCACCCCGGCCTCCCAAAGTGCTGGGATTATTGGCTTGAGCCACCGCACCTGGCCAATACATTATTTTATTCCTAAACAACTTGCTGTTTGTAAGGAAACCATTCAATTTTAAACAAAAAGAACAAAGCTGGAGGTATCACATTACCTGACTTCAAATTAACTACAAGGTTGTAGTAACCCAAACAGTATGGTACCGGTACCAGTACCAGAGCAGACACATGGACCAATGGAACAGAATAGAGAATCCAGAAATAAACCCAAATACCTATAAGCAACCAATGTTTGGCAAAGCAGACAAAGACATACACTGGGGGAAGGACATCTTATTCAACACATGATGCTGGGAAAATTGGATAACTACATGCAGAAAAATAAAACTTGAGCCCGATCTCTCTCCATGTGCAAAAATTAACTCAAGATGGGCCAGGCTTAGTAATCCCAGCACTTTGGGAGGCCGAGGCGAGTGGATTGCCTGAGCCTGTGGCTTCGAAACCAGCCCGGGCAATTCGGCGAGCCCTCTTCTCTACAGTAAAATTAAAAATTAGCTGGGCATGGTAGCACCAGTCTGTAGTTCCAGCTACTTGGAAGGCTAAGGCGGAAGGATCGCCAGAGCCCAGCAGGTTGATGCTAAGGTGGCCGTGAGTGTGCCACTGCACTCCAGCCTGGGTGATAGAGTGAGAATCTGACTCAAAAAAAAAAAATTAAATTCAAGAAGAATTAGACTTAAATGTTAGACCTGAAAACATAAAAATCCTAGAAGAGCCAGGCTCAGTGGCTCAGCCTGTAATCCCGCGCCTTTGGGAGGCTGAAGTGAGTGGATTGCCTGAGCCCGTGGGTTTGAGACCCACCTGGGCAGTGAGACCTCATCTCTACAAAAAATCAGCCAGGCGTGGTAGCACATGCCTGTAATTCCGGCTACTTGGAAGGCTGAGGTGGAAGGATCGCCGGAGCCCAGCAGGTCAAGGCTGCGGTGGCCGGGAGCAGCCACTGCACTCCAGTCTGGGTGACAGAGTGAGACTCCAACTGAAAAAAAAAAAAAAAAAAGATCCTAGAAGAAAACCTAGGAAAAACTCTTCTGTACATTGGTCTAGGCAAATAAATCATGGATGAAACACCAAAAACAATGCAGCAAAACCAAAAATAAATAAGTGGGACTTAATTAAACTGGAAAGTTTAATCAACAGAGCAAATGGACAACATACAGAATGGGAGAAGATATTTGCAAATAATACATCTGACAAAGGACTAATAATACCCAAAATCTACAAAGAACTCAAACAAATCAGCAAGAAAAAAAGCAAATAACCCTATTAAAAAGCAGGCAATGACATGAACAGACATCTCTCAAAAGAAGATATACAAATGGCCAACAAATATATGAAAAAATGTTCAACATCACTCTTCATCAGGGAAATGCAAATTAAAACCACCAGTCAGAATGGCCATTATTTAAAAAATCAAAAAACAATAGATGCTGGCGCAGATGTGGTGAAAAGACAATTCTTATACACTGTTGGTGGGAATGCAAATTAGAACAATCTCTATGGAAATAAATATGGAGATTTCTCAGATAACTAAAAGCAGATCTACCATTTGATCAAGCAATCCCACTGCTAGTAGCTACCCAAAGGAATGGAGGTCATTATATAAAAAAGACATCTACACCCGCATATTCATTGCAGGACAATTCACAGTTGCAAAGGTGTGGAATCAACCTAAATGCCCATCAACTAATCAGTGGACAATGAAATATGGTATGCACACTATGAAATACTATTCAGCTACAAAAAAAAAAAAAGGCATAGTGTCTGTTGTAGCAATTTGGATGGAATTGGAGAATATCACTCTAAGTGAACTACCACAGGAACAGAAAACCAAACACCACATGTTCTCACTTATGAATGGGAGCTTGACGATTTCTGAAAGAACTAGAAATTGACCTTCCATATAACTCAGCAATCCCCCTATTGGGAATATACCCCGAGGAACTCAAATCATTCTACAGAAAAGATACCTGCACGCACATGTTTATTGCAGCACTATTCACAAGAGCAAAAACACGGAACCAACCGTACTACCCAACAAAACTGGACTGGATTTTTTAAAAAGTGGTACATATACACAATGGAGACCTCATCTCTACAATAAATAAAAAAAAAAAAAAATCAGCCGGGCGTGGTAGTGCATGCCTGTAATTTTTTAAAAAGTGGTACATACACAACTACAAGGCTGTAGTAACCAAAACAGTATGGTACCAGTACCAGAGTAGACACATGGACCAATGGAACAGAATAGAGAATCCAGAAATAAACCCAAATACCTATAAGCAACCGATGTTTGGCAAAGCAGACAAAGACATACGCTGGGGGAGGGACATCTTATTCAACACATGATGCTGGGAGAATTTTTCTTTTTTTTTTGAATTGGAGTCTCACTCTGTCGCCCAGACTGGAGTGAAGTGGCCGCTCCTGGCCACCACAGCCTCGACCTGTTGGGCTCCGGCGATCCTACCGCCTCAGCCTTCCAAGTAGTTGGAACTACCACGCTACCACGCCTGGCTAATTTTTTTTTTTGATTTATTGTAGAGATGAGGTCTCACTGCCCAGGTGGGTCTCAAACCCGCGGGCTCAAGCAATCCTCAGTCTCCCAAAGGCACGGGATTACAGGCTGAGCAACTGAGCCCAGCATATTTTTTATTTTATTGTAAAGACGAGGTCTCGCCAAGTTGCCCGGGTGGGTCTCGAACCCGCGGGTTCAGGCAATCTACTCGCCTCGGCCTCCCAAAGTGCTGGGATGACAGGCTGAGCCACCGAGCCCGGCCCCCCACATCTTTAAAATTAAAAATTAAGGCCGGACTTGGTGGTTCAGCCTGTCATCCCAGCACTTTGGGAGACCCAGGCGAGTGGATTGCCTGAGCCCGGGGGTTCGAGACCCACCCAGGCAACTTGGAGAGACCTTGTCTCGACAATAAATCAAAAACTAGCTGGGTGTGGTAGCGCGTGCCTGTAGTTCCGGCTACTTGGAAGGCTGAGGCAGGAGGATCGCCGGAGCCCAGCAGGTGGAGGCTACGGTGGCCGGGAGCGGCCGCAGCACTCCAGTCTGGGCAACAGAGTGAGACTCCAACTCAAAATATAAAATAAAATAAATGGGAGCTAAACTAAAGATCTGCAAAGGCATAAAGACAGTGTGGCGATTTCTGAAAGAACTAGACATTGACCTTCCATATGACCCAGCAATTCCCCTCTTGGGAATATACCCGGAGGAACTCAAATCATTCTACAAAAAAGATACCTGCACACGTATGTTTGTTGCAGCTCTATTCACAATAGCAAAAACATGGAACATACAATGCGGCCCATCAAGCTGGACTGCATTAAAAAAATGTGGTCCATATACACAATGGAATATTATGCAGTCATAAAGAAAGACAAATATATGGACTTCACAGCAACTTGGATGGATTTAGAGTCGATCATACTCAGTGATCTATCACAGAAACAGAGAACAGAGTACCATATGTTCTCACTCATAAGCGGACCTTGAACAATTATAATCCTATAAGAAAGGGATTGGCAGTAGTGGGAAACTGTCAGGGGCGGGGTGTGGGATTGGCAGTTGAGGGAAACTGCTAGGGGAGGGAGGGGTATACCTCATCAACAAGGGTACCTGCGTAACCAACGTTTGTATACCTAACCCTGAATTGTACCCCACATCTTTAAAAAAAAAAAAAGAATGGTATAATGGACACTGAAGACTCAGAAGGGAGGGTGAGGGTGGGGGGATGAAAAATCGCCTCTTGGGTATAAAGTACACAGGTGGGGGTGGTGGTACGCTTAAAACCCAGACTTCGCCGGGCTCCGTGGCTCAGCCTGTAATCCCGCGCCTTGGGAGGCTGAGATGAGTGGATTGCCTGAGCCCGCGGGTTCGAGACCCGCCTGGGCAACTTGGCGAGACCTCATCTCTATGTAAATAAAAAAATTAGCCGGGTGTGGTAGCGCGCGCCTGTAGTTCCAGCTACTTGGAAGGCTGAGGTGGAAGCATCGCTGGAGCCCAGCAGGTCGAGGCTGCGGTGGCCGGGAGCAGCCACTGCACTCCAGTCTGGGCGACAGAATGAGACTCCGACTCAAAAAAACAAAAACAAAAATAAAAACAAAAAACCCAGACTTCACCACTGTACAATGCAAACATGTAACCAAAAACTATTCGTACTCCCTAAAGCTATTGAAATTTTTTTAAAAAAGAAATGTATTCAACACGGTTGATTGAGAACCTACTATGCACCAGTCAGGTGTCATATTAACAAACAATATACTGTAGAGCCGGTGAGTTCTTGCTGTGGTCTGTGTTTTAGGGGTTAGATGTTTTTGGTACTGCTAAATAAAACGGACGGCAATTTAGAATTTATCTAGACAGTCCTGCATCTTGCTTTTTTCTTTTGCCTGCTTTGCTTCGGTTTTAAGATAGGCAGTCGTGAAACAGCTGCTTAGTGGGAAGGAAGCCCTCATGCAGCTGTGAGCGACACAATTAGTTACGTGTATCTCTCACCCAGCAAACCTGGTTCTTGGCAAGGAAGGAAAAAAGGAGCTCATTGTCTTGAGTACTTTAGAGTCTGACACACCTTCTTCAGAAAATGAGGGGAAAGGGTAATGTAGTTCGAGGGTATTTGGAGTGGCTTTAAAATTCATTTCCCTTGGATCCTGCAAAGTAGGGTGGGAGGGAGATTTGCAAAGCACCAGACTTGTGTGAGGAGATGCTTCCTTCAACTTCATAATCCTAGTAATGAATATTTTCTGAGCACTTGTCCCCTGTGGGACAGAGTGCTCAGGACAGCTTCACCTGTTTTTTCCTCATCACATCCTTTGAGGCATGCGCCGTTTATCTGGGGATTCCCAAGCTCAGAAAAATGACCTTGCCTGCAGTCACACAGCTGGAAACGGGTCGGACTGGAATGTAAACCCAGTTGTCTAACTTTAGGACTCACATTTTAACCACAACCGGGATTTTTCCTAACCTACTCCCACTGTGGTAGAATTGCACAAAAACATACTTGAAAGATGAGTGATGTCACCATTAAAAATCTTGTTTTAGTAGATTATGAAATAGAATGGGGCCTGCTCACGATATATTGTTAAGTGAAAAAGTAGGTGAAAAGCCTAGACACAGCATGATGTTATTTTGTTATACACACACATATATATGCATAAGTAAACAGGTAGACACAGGCATATACAAGAAAAAAATGGTAAATCGATATTACCAGTATTTTAACAGTGATTACCTACCACTGGGTGATGGGTAAATTTTTATTGTCTTAAAATTTCTTAAATTTTGTGTTTTCTACAATGAAGTCTATTACTCTATGATACACTCATTAAGGATTTTATTAAGCAAATAGATTTTGAGTAGCCATTACATGCCAGGCACTGTGTATTCCATACAATTTTTTTAAAAAAGACAACGAATTTACTCCTATCTTTGCCTTTCTATGCAGTCTTTAAAGTACTAGTGCCCCAGTGGAGTATTGTGCAGCCATAAAGAAGGACAAATATATGGACTTTGCAGCAATTTGGATGGATTTGGAGTAGATCATACTCAGTGATCTATCGCAGGAACAAAGAACAGAGAGTTCTATATGTTCTCACTCATAAGCGGACCTTGAACAATTATAATGCTGTAAGAAAGTGATTGGCAGTAGTGGGAAACAGGGGAGCGGGGAGAGATTGGCAGTTGAGGGAAACTGCTAGGGCGGGAGGGGCATACCTCATCAACAAGGGTACCTGCATGATCAATGTTTGTATACCTAACCCTGAATTGTATCCCATATCTTTATAATAAAAATTAAAAAATAAATAAATAAAGAACTAGTACTCAGAGCAGACAGCAGGAGCTGGGAGTTGAACCAACCTCCAAACCCTGAGCCTCCACTTGTCGTGGGACGTCAAGCGGCTTCTCGCTAAGCCTCTGCTCCATCACCAGTAACAAGGATGAGGAGCAGCGCCCGATCCACCGGTCTTCTGGAGGATTAAACGCGGAAACACAAGCAAAGTGCCTTGGGGCACACAACAAAGAACAGCTGTGGTGATTCTACGCAGAATCTCTGCACTGCAGTTCTGCTTTGTTTCCTGTCTCCTTTCCTCTGAAGAGCACCTGCACAGTAGTGTTTCTCTGGAGAGCAGGCAGCACTGGTCAGGTTACTCAGGCACATAAAGTCACCTTAGAGTTTTGCGGGTGAGCAGATGCCCTCAGTTCAAACAAGCAATATAAAGGTTAAGAATTTGGGCTTTTTCTCATTTTTTTATTCCTGGTTGATCCAAAAACGCCTCAAGAATAGCGGGTTTGACCCATTTGGCCTCATATCTCAGCCGTAGATATAAAGGACAGAGAGGGCTACCATGGTATAAAGAGAAAGAGGTGGTGGCTCCCAGCACTTTGGGAGGCCAAGACTGGAGGATCGCTTGAGGCCAGGAGTTCAAGACCAGCCTGGGTGACATAGTGAGACTTCATCTCTACAAAAAAAATTTAAAAATTAGCCAGCCATGGTGATACATGCCTGTAGACTCAGCCTCTCAGGAGGCTGAGGCAGAAGGATCACCTGAGCCCAGGAGACCAAAGCTGCAGTGAGCCGTGGTTATGTCACTACTCTCCAGCCTGGGTGGCAGGATGAGATCCTGACTAAAAAAAAAAAAAAAGAGAGAGAGAGATGTGTTTACATATCATTCAGAAAATCCAAGGGGCAAATGTTGGATAAGGCTCTTACTTAATTGTGTTTGGAAGCCTCATACATATGGCCAGTTAGAGGCTGCCAGATGTCTAAACTCTATCCCTTATATTGATCAACTCTGTGACTTTGGGCCTGGGTGACCATTCTGTCTGGTGGCTGTGGGGTATGCTTCTATGAGCTCTTTGGAAGGAAAATGTTTAGTGCAAGCCAGTCCTGGAAAAGCCAGCCCGCTTCTACTACGGTATTGCCCCTTCTAGCCTCAGCTGCCATAGTCTCTTTTCTGTGTGACCCGGTAGCCGCCTAACACATCCCTGCCTTCTCTCCTGCCCCTCTAAAAGTCAATTCTCCACTCAAGAGCCAAGTCCCCACTTGAATGTCAACCATCTTAAAATGTCAACCATCGCCTGTTCCTCCTACTTCCAACTCGCCCACTGACTTTCCCCTGCACTCAGCGAAATAAAGCCCCAGACTCTTTGTGTGACTCTGGGGCCCTGAAGGATCTGGTCTCCTCAGGCCTCGCCAGCCTCATCTTGACCACTTCTCCCCATCCCTCAGGCTTTCGGTATCGGTTACTCTTGGCAATCTAACACACACCGGGTTCTTTCTCACGTCAGGGCTTGCGATGAGCTCTTCTCTCCCTGAGGGACAGTCCTCCCCTGCTTCCCATGGGCACAGTACGCCCATCCTGCTTCCATGTCACCCTCTCAGAGAGGCTTCCCTCTCCCCCAATGCCTAATAGCTTCCCCTGCCCCAGTGGCTCGCTTGTTCTCTTTACAAAAGAGATCTTATCACAGTCCCTGTTGATTCTCTGTTTCTTTGTTAGCTCACCTTTTGTGTGTGATGCTCTGTTTGTCACCCACTCCTCTGCCCTGTCAGAATGTCAACTCCTCCAGAGTGGGTACCATATCTGCCCTTGAGTGTCTGCTCTTGTGTATCCCCTAGCCAGGGCCCCTCAGGGGGAAGGTGCTCAGTGAATACAGAAGGCAGGGAGGTAGAGACAGAGAAAGTCCCTGGGGAGGGCGGAACTCTCCAAGGCAGCCCAGTTTCCTGTGAATGTAGGCAGAAGCCCCGCTCAGGCCAAGCATTACTGTGCAAGTTAAAAATAAAGGCCCTGGGTGGAGTGAGAAGCCTTTAAAGAGGATGGGGAGAGATAATGAGAAACATGAGCTGGCCAACACAAGTCCAGCAGGATGTGGGACCGGCCAGGAAGAAACCGGGATCTTGGCTCCAGGAAAACACTGACTTTGGGGCTGCAACGGTCTGACCAATGCGCGACTCCTGATTAGTCACCAGAAGTCTCTCTCTTGATCCGCAGAAGATGAAAAGACTTTAAAGTAGCCAGTTCAGGATGGGCTCCCATCCTCAAACAAGACATAGTTAGAGGTTTCTAAAGAGATAGGCTTTCCAATTCCTAGAGCAGGGGTGTCCGCACCCCTCCTTTGCCTGCCACGCGGTCAGAAGAAGAGGGAGAGGCCCGGAGGTCACCGGAGGCCACGAGGCCTTCCTTGGCTCGCCCTCCTCCTGACCTCCCCCAGGGCCCATTCAGCGTGGGATCCGAACCTCCCACCACAGTAGGGCTCCAGCCAGACATCCCAAGGTGAAGCCGCCCTCCAAAGGCTTGGCTCACTCCAGGGCTGCACAAGGCGGGGAGGGTCAGGTCAATGGATCACTAGAAACAACTGGGACGTCGCCTTGGAAACGCTCCCCCTACTTGCACTCCATGCATTGGATCCACCCTGAACCAGCTGTGGATTAAACCTCAGACCTCAGTGGGAGGCGGGGAGCACCAAGGAGGGCAAGAGCAGGACAGGAAGGGGTCCACGCTCTTTATAGGAAAATATCAAGCTTCAGGCCTTGATGAGAGGTCCCACGACCCAAGAGAGCTGTGAGCTAAGAATCCACATTCTGAGCCCGGCCCCTGTGGTGGAAGGATGAGCTGAGCAGAGTGGGGGCGGTCGGCATCCCCCTTCCAGACTACAACCTGGGCCCTTTCCCAGAATCCGTGTCTCTGTGCTGCTCTGGAAGCCAAGTGATGTGCTCACGGTCACCTGGTGCGAGGGAATAATTCTCAGACCTCTAAGACGTGGATCAGCACTGGGTTTCTCCACACCCACAACTGAGATGGGCAGGAGGGGAGGGGTGTGAGCAAGTATCACGAGAGACCGCTGTGCTGTGAGCTTCATGGGCCACCTTGAATTTAACCTCCACAGCTATCCGTGGAGGAAGGAAACTAAAATGCGAAGAGGACCGTCCCTTGCCCGAGGCCACTCAGCTGAGGAGGGCAGAGCGTCAGGAAGCCAAGATGGAAAAAGGCTGTGTAATTTACCTCCTCTGACAGCCCATCCCTTTATCCCTGCAGTCAATTTCCAGACGGTGTGAACTCAAAGCCCAGTGGCAGGGACACTGAGCAGAATTTTCAAAAAGTCCAGGTACTGAGGAGCCACATGCCTCTGTCCCACTGGGAATCCCAAAGCCTTTTTGTGCACTGAGCAAAAGCAGTCTGCCGAAGGTGACTCTTGTTCAGTCATTTGTTGGGAACACCTACAGCTTAAAACTGCTGAACAAGTAGCATGCGTCTGCCACGGACTTAAACTCTTTAAGGGATCTATTGCTGTCTTGGCTAGTTCTAGGTTCCCGACATGAGGATTTTAAATGTGGAAAAACCACAGGATGATATTCCTATCCTGGAACAAAAGAAAAGCCGACAGAGGAGCAGCGGGGCAGCAGGTGACCTTCGTGCCGCACGGCCGTTTTTTGAGTTCAAGTACCTTCTTATGAAGACTTTCACAAAAACGTGGGCAGACTGCAAATTTGCCAGCAGCCATAATCATTAGTATTTTATTGAGCAAATACTATGTGTTATGCGTTATGTGCTAAAACATTTTGGGCTTTTTACAAGTATTGTCTCACTACATTCTTATACCAGTCCTATGAGATAGGAACAGCTACCTGACACAGTGCCATTATGTCTTAGAGACTTGACATGTATGAGTTCACATCTTCCTGTCAACAATCCGTGGGTAGGACAACTGATATTATCTCTATGTTACAGAATCGAAGAAGTTATGTAACTTGATCAAGGTCAGACAACTACTGAATGCCAGATCTGGAACTCAAACTCGGGATGATGCTCTTGGCCACCATGCCACCATGCCACCATGCCACAGCACCACAGGCCATTGCTCTGAAACAGGAAAAGGCTCATGAGAGATGTGGAACTGGAAGTATCAGAAGAATTCTTGGTCTCTTACATCAACTCCATTTTCAAGAAGCTTAGAACTCTGCTTCACCAGCTGTCAGCTAAGACACCCCAGGGCCAGCCTGGGAGAATGGCAGTGGATTTTGAGCGGTCAACCGAATGGAGAATTCATTCTTGGAAGCAAACCCTCCCTGGAACGAAACCATTCTGAAGCCAGCCTGCATCGCTGCCATGTAGAACACCCCCATTGTCCTCTCAGACGTGAAAACCCATTAAGGCTTAAGGATGAATGTTCTGCCCCTACAACTTGAATACCACCGTGTCGCTCATGGCGACACAGCCAACTCCAGAAGCCTGGGCCAGTCCAGCCTGTGACTCCGTCTTCCTCTGGGCTGCTGAACTTGCTCCGGTTAGACTCCAGGGAGTCGATCTGGGGCATTGGTTCATTCTCAGCTGTCCTTCAGTGGCTGTTTCTAAGTGCTAACAGATACTCTGAGGAAAGATAAGGAGAGTCTCATTTTCTAGAAGTTCTTTATGGCCTCGAAGGCATTGGTCCAACACTTTGCACACATTGATTAATCAATGCAAACTGCTTCGACTGCTCCCATCAGACTGATGGAGAAGGCAGAGACCAGAGGCTCTGTCTGCCCTCTTGGGTGCAAGGGCTGGAACACGCTAGATCAATGTCTTCCTTCTGGATGCCTCAGAAGGAAGTTTGCCTTTGGTGCCCAGCAGCCAAAAGAGTTTATTCATCTCAAAGCATGAATAATAGCACCAAGATGGACTTTTCCAGGTTTCCAAAGTGAGATCTGCAGAGGTGAGACTCAGCCAACGACACCAGAGCCACTGACACTAGCACAGGTCCTGGGGACCGCGAGACACCTGCCTACCTGAGTTAGGGTCAGAGGCCCTGGATGCAAACGTCTCAGCTCTGCTTTTGGATGTCCCTGGCCCCTTTCCAGAGCAGTGAGGGGCAACAGAGGGTAGGAGGTCCCATTGCTGTCCTGGGTCTTGGCTTTAATGCTCCCAAGATTTAAAGATTCACTCAGCCATTCATGGGGCCTGTATTTACTGAGCACTTAGTTTGTGGCTGGGTTCTGTCCCAGGCACTGGGGACATAGCAAAGAACAGGGAAAACCGGGTCTTATTCCTACTCCTCACAAGGCTTGTATTCTAGTGGGGAGAACAGGCCATAGCAAGCTTTTTAAATTACTGAGATAGCTATGGACTAAGATAAGCACCATGAAGGAAAGGGAGGTAGGAGAACGAGTCACCGGGAAGCCTCCTGGCGAGGCCTGAAGGATGAAAAGAGGCCTGCAATGTAAAGAACTGGGGAAAAGCCTTCCTCCAGGTGGATGGAACAGCCTCTGTGAAGTCTGAGAGGGGGGAAAGAGCCTGGAGCAGCAGAGGAACAGACGGGGGGCCGTGGGTTGGATTGGGTGGGTAGGTGTGAGAAGGGTGGGACTTGGAGGGGTCTTGCCCCCCAGAGGCAAGACCCTCTGCTTTCTCGCCTTCCTGAAAATCACCTCTTTACAAAGTGTCCCTAGAACCTGTCCTTGTTTAGCCTGACCCAGTCCCTCCGCTCAAACTGAAAGGAAGGGGATTGTTTTTGTGGCAGGCAGGGCATAGTGGCAAAGGCATGGTCTTTAGTTTTATGTCAGAACTTTTTAAACTTTTTTTACAACAGTAGTTGGCATAGATAGAAGCTTCCAGCGAGGCGAATGATGCACGTGCCTGGCGGGTGAGGGACTCCGGGTTGGAACCCCCCCTGCCCTGGCCCCAGGCCAACCTTGCTGCTTCTTGGTGGAATTTTGACAGAGCCAGATTTGGCTCTGGGTCCTCCACACCCCTCCTTTCAGCACCTTTACAGACCTGTCACTGCCCCACTTCTCCGCTGGTGTCCTCAGGGGGTCCCCTGGACTTCCTGACCCCTCCTCTTTCCCCTCACAGCTTGGATGCCTGCCACGTCCCACAGCTCCCACTGAACAATGAGCCTCCTGAATGCCCGCCTGCTCCTGCAACTTCAGGCAGAGCGCGAGCAGGCCAGGGAGCGACTGTATTCACGAGACCTCTCCGTGTCCATGAGACGATGCCCCAGAAGGGGCTGCCTGGTCTACCACAGGGTGGGTCTGGCAACCAGGCTCCTTCGTGAGTCTTGCTGACAGGAGAGCTGCCCCATGTAGGCTCTTTCCAGTGGAGCCGCTACAGATGCCTTGGTGTGCTCTGCAGAGGGAAGACCACAGCCAGAACACTATTTGAGCAGTGGCTTGGAGTGCGGCTCCCTGGTGGCCATGCAGCCAGCCCGGGGTTTGTGATCTCCAGATGCCTGACCCCTGCTGAGCCTCCACCTCCATCTCCATCCCAGCATCCCTGGTCTAAATGACAGTCTGCCTCATGTCAGATCACTTCCTCTCCAGCTCTCTATGGCTCGCAGCTCGAGGATCTAAATCCTCAGCATGGCCCATGGTCTGACCCTGCCTGCCCCCGGGCTCCAGCTCGCCCCTTCCTGGCCCTCCAGCCACGCTGGCCTCCTCCTCATTCTCGGTGATGCCACACTTCCTCACACCATGCGACCTTCGCACATAGAAACTCCCTGTCCTCACTGCTGCCTGCCAGTCCATCAGATCTCAACCCAACACCGCCTCCTCCCGGACGCCTTCCCAGACCTGGTGGGGTCAGGCACCTCTGCCACATGCTTCCGCAGGACCACTGAGGAGTTACAGCTTGGTTGACGTCCGTACCCATCTTGCCTCTAACTTTCATGAGGGCAGGGGCTATCTGTCCTGGGCTCCGTCACAGCCCAGTGTTTGGCTCACTTCCTGGCACGCAGGCACATCCCATGATGAGTTGAACGCCCCTGAGGTGGTCACTAATGGCCCCAGCAGGTCTTCCTGCCTCCCTTTCTCCCTCTCTCTCTCTTTTTTTTTTTTTTTTTTGAGTTGGAGTCTCACTCTGTCACCCAGGCTGGAGTGCAGTGGCACACTCACGGCTACCCCAGCGTTGACCTGCTGGGCACTGCTGATCCTTCCATCTCAGTCTTCCAAGTAGTCAGAACTATGGGAATGTGCTACCACTCCTGGCTAATTTTTTTGTGATTTATTGTAGAGACGAGTTCTTGCCAAGTAGCCCAGGCTGGTCTCAAAAATCCACGAGCTCAGGCAATCCACTAGCCTCAGCCTCCCAAAGTGCTGGGATTACAGGCTGAATCACCCAGCCTGACTTTTTTTCTTCCTCTTTCTGTTCCCTTCCTTCCTCTCTCTTTCTGTTCATTCCTTCTTCCCTCCTGGATCTTGGGTCTGCTTGTTGATCACAAGAACACTGTTTAAGTCAACAGAAAGCTACACAATTTTTTAAAAAAGCTGAATGTGGTAGCTCACATCGGTAATCCCAACACTTTGGGAGGCTGAAGCAAGAGCTCCTGGGTTTAAGACCAGCCTGGGCAACTTGGTGAGGCCTCGGCTATACAGTTAAAAAAAAAATTAGCCAGGCATGGTGGTTCCAGCTACTTGGAAGGCTGAGGCAGAAAGATCACTTGAGCCCTGCAAGTCGAGGCTGCAGTGGCCGTGAGCATGCCACTGCACTCCAGCTTGGGCGACAGAGTGAGTCCAACTCAAAAAAAAAGTTGCCACAATTTGGCCTTCCACTAGATGACCCCAAAGTCAGGATCTAGAAGGGAGCATGAGAATCTAGCTTCCTTCTGTATGCATCTGCTAATAGCAAGCACCACAGGCCAGGTGACTGAAGCAACAGAAACTTAGTGTCTCACAGTTACAGAGGCTGGAAGTCCAAGATCAAGGTGCCGGCAAGTGTGGTTCCTCTGAAGCCGAGGGAAGGTTCCGTTCCAGTCCTCTCTCCTTGGCTTACAGATGGCGTCTTCTTTCTGCGTCCCACATCTGCCTTCTCTCTATACATGTCTCTGGATGCAAGCTTCCCCTTTTTATGAGGACACTGGTTACCATTGGTCAGGGTCCACTCTAATGACCTCATTTTAATTTGATTATCTCTGTATAGAGCCTATCTCCAAATAAGGTCACATTCTTAGTCACCGGGGGTGAGAGGGCGAATTTCATCATATGAATTTGGGGGTAGACACGATTCAATCCTAACACTACCCCCAATGCCCACTGACCCTTTGACTCATTGAAGGAGTTAAAAATAGAGAAGCACAGGGCCACGTCATCTTCTGAAGAAATCATATTCGGGAGCCCAAGCACGTGGTGTACGAGACAGGAAAGTGAGCTGGAGAAAGACACCCACCCAGGAGTGAGAAAAGAGGGCTGAGATGCAGGAGGTAAAACTCCTCCCCTAGAATAGCCAAGCGCTCACCCCTCTGGGTTCTGGTAACCTGCTAGTTCTGAGTTCAGGTCCCAACCCATTGACTTACTAGAAGTGGGGCCTTTTCCCTCACTTGTCAACTATGGATAATAATAGTACCTTACCTGGGGGATTGTTGTGAAGATTAAATGAGAGGCTAGCATTAAGTGGAGGGCTTAGAGCCGTACTGGACACATAATAACTCAACATGCAGAAATGCATTATTATCATTGTAACAGGTGGCAGCATCGGCAGGTAATTCAGGAAGAAGGCATGACAAAGGAGAGCGCAGTTGCCACTGACTCAGGCCAGCAACTCTGCATCCCCTCTCACAATGTCAGAGAGAAGGGAAGCAGAGTAATGCCAGACATGAATTTCTTTAACTGGGGTCCATGGACCACAGGCACCAGGAGCATCTGGGCCTCACCCAGAAAATGTAGAATCCTGGTTTCACCATGACCCACCTGATTCAAAACTGCAGGAGGACCCAGGAACTTGACTTTTTTTTTTTTTAACACACTCCTTTGTGATTGTTATGCACATTAGAGTTTGAAACCCCCCGGACCAGACCACAGGTCCTGGAGATGCCAAGGTGAGTTGTATATCCCCATGAACACAGCCCTGATGCGGGGTGAGCACGCCCCTCACACCTGTTCTCATCCCCGGCATTCCTCGGATGAGGTGAGAGGGCGTCTTGAGCAATTTTGCATAAAACTGGGCTCCGTAAGTCACATTCTAAATGTGCTTTTAGAGGGATCACACTGACAAATCACATGCTTTATGTGACTGTAAACTTCACTGTGACCAGACACTTAGCTTTGAATTCTCCGTTCCTCATCTCCCCACAGCTGGGGTCACCCCATCTCCACCGCAGGTTTAGCTCTAGGTAACCTCTGGCTTTAAGCTGGAGGGGGGCAAGGAACCCTGGCCCTGCCTGTCGCGGTGCCTGTGTCTCTATTGCTAGGCCCACATCCTCTGCTCCTGGACGCCATCTGTTGCCTGGCACGGAAACACCAGGGGCACCTTGTCCCTCGGTGCCTGCATTCACGTCTTCCTCCTGAAGCCAGTCCCACAGGCCTTGGCTCCTCAAGGCTGAGATGCTGCCCGTGTCCCCAGCTTGGGTCCTGCGGTCTCTCAGCAGAGTCTCTAAATCCTGGCCTGCTTCCTAGGGTCCCCCACTATCATCTGTTGCTGAATTCCTGACCCCAAGCTCCATCTGCCTCTCAGGACATCTCTCATAATCTCTCCAAACACATATAGCCCACCAGTTAGGAGCACCGGCTCGAGGGACAGCCTGTGTGTGAGGCTTGACTCTGCCACTTGGTAGCTGTGTGACCTTAGGCGTACAGCCCGCTCACTGAGCCTCGGTTCCTAGAACAACCACTGCTGTCACATACAGGACTGTTAGGAGAATTCAGTGTGGTGATGCACTTACAGCCAAGCAAAGTGCCTAGACACAGGAAGGGCTCAAGAAACACTGGCGGCCAGCCCAGAAGTGCTTCTACTTCCGAATGCTCCTAGATGCAAACAAAACTCCGTGACAAAGCAAAATGCCTTCATGCTGACCAAAAGGTCAGAGGGCTGCTCACAAGTCCATTTGTCCCAAAGTCCAAGGTGACACTCTATGAGTGGCCACTTGTGTCACCTTGGACTTTGGGACAAATGGACTTGTGAGCAGCCCTCTGCAGAACTCACCTAGCAATACTCATGGTAATAAGAGCATATGCTCACGTAGTACTCACTAAGGAAAGGGCATTACTCATCTGATCCTTTCAAGCACAGGTTGCTTTTTATTACCCACTTTACAGGTGAGAAAACTGAGGCACAAGGTCATAGGACTGATAAGTGCAGAGTCAGAATTTGGACCCCAGGCAGTCCAGCTGCAGAAGTTGCACTTAGCCGCTATGTGAGCCGCCTCTCTTATATAGTATAGTTTAATTACCGGAGTAGAAAGAAAAAAAGAGAAAAGTTAAGGCAGAGAAATGTTTTCAGCAGACAGCACTGGAATCAGCACTCCTGCAAGAGAATCCCACGAGGGTCCCCTCTGACTGGCTGTAATCCTCAGTGTAGTAATAATAACAAGAATTGCTGTTCCCTGCCTCCCCTGCACTTTCCCTGCAGGGCGGGTTCTGATGCCTGTTCTTCTTCCCATGCCTGGGACTCCTGTCCTTACCTTTCAGCTGAAGTGGACGTTGTCAGCCCAGGCCCCTTCTGTTACCTGCTCACCCCGAGGTCCCCTTCCTGCTCTATGGTTGATTAGATTGAGTCGGTCATATCTTGAGACGGCACATCTCGTTAGGACTCAACATTTGCTCATTAGTGAGTTATTTCTAAAGGAAAAAATGGTCGTGCACCCATAATTTCGGTGTCATGTGTGGATATTAGATCTCTCTAAAGCAAGTATGACTACAGATTGTTTTTCCAGCTGCCTACATCAAGGGACACTTCATGGGCCAGCAATGTCTTCTACTTAATGCGTGGAAGTGGCTATGCCTGCCACGCTTCACAGTACCTGACCCCAGCAGTGCCAAGGCCCTGAAGAGTTTGTGTCACCTCAGTGAAGAATGCATGTCACCTCAGTGAGTAACCACACTCTACCAGCGTGAGACGTCCCCTTGCTAGGGTAGAGGGAGACCATGGACATCTGTCTACCCTCTCCACTAAAAATATTACCACCATGGTTGGTGCAACTTACCCATAAAGTTGGGCCGCTTAACCAGACACCGCTTGCTTAAATTCTCATTGGAATCAGGCAAGCCATATGCAAACACCAGATTTGGGAGTTCACAAAAAACTTATGTTTTTCCTCTTAAGGTTTTGTGTGTTAACGTTACTTTTGATGAAGCACTTCATTTGGAAATCCATTTATTCACACTGACAGAAGCAAGGGCCGCAGAAGAAAGCCTCCCTGAGTCCTGCCAGCTGCCCTCAGCAGCAAATCAGTGATCCTGCCTTCAGGCCCACAACCTTGGGAGGGGACTTTCCTCGGAAGCCCTCAGTGACCAACACAAAGAACACAAGAGGAAAGGGAATTCGCGACTGTGAATCAGAGTCTCCACTGAAATCCTCCGTCATTCACACAAACAGCCCCGGTAAACAGCCGGCTGGTCCTCTGCTAGACACCACTTCCCAAACATGGCCCACTTCTCTTCAACCCTTGGCCACTGTGGGCGGCTCATCTCCACACAGGACAGAAGAGGGGCAGCCCTGGGGCGGGGGGAGGGCTAGCACACACACAATCGCATCCCTGTGGAGAACGAAAGGGAAAGTGTGGGTCACCAGAGCGGAAAGAAGGGAGGCAGAGGGGGTGGATGTGAAGCCGCTAGCTGGAGAAAGCAGCGAGTGTTTGGATTCTGCTGAGACAGTGAGCTCTTGGCCCGAGAGGGTCCTTCTTGGGTTCCTGAAAAATGAATACTTGACCAAATGCCTGGCATTCTCATTCCAGCACCCGGAGGCCTGGATTTCTCACGTGCTCCTCTGGGCAGCCTTGCATACCTTTGGCATATAATAGCGACGTGGGTGTGGGTAGCGTGTGTGCCAGGAATGTGCCCAGAGTGCCCGTTCCGGCTCCTTCTCTCCTGGGGCCTGTTGGAGGTGCACTGAAATGAGGATGTGAGGATCAGGAAGGAAGAGAAGACGCAATCAGGTGACCCATGGTGCTATCCGAATGCCACCCCACCAGAACCCTGAGCTGACACGCTCAGAAATCCTACACTCCAGCTTGACTTTTCTGTCACACCGTCCAGAACATCTAAGCTGCCCACTGTGTGGATAGGTTTTCCTAGGCGGCTGGATTCCAGGCTTCTCAAGAGGGCGAGTGTGACACAGCAAGACAGTGTCAGCCAGACCCGCCTTGGCCGCAGCATCGGCCTCTGCAGCGTTGCATGGGCTGCATCCAGCTCTTTAGCAGAGGAGAAACCCCTGTCTCCTCTGGCCCCGGCAGGCTGGCGCTGGGGGAGTCAAGATGGGGCAGCAGCATGATGCAGTATTATTGTTTGCAGTCTCTGAGCTCTGAGTGCCATTTTGACACGTCTGTGCCACCCACAAGCCATTCCTCTGAGCAGTCTGCACCCATCTAAACCCAGCCAGACGTGAGCTTCCTGGGGTCCCCTCGCGGGAGTGCTCGGTGCTAGTTCTGGTGCTGTCTGCTGAAAACATTTCTCTGTCTTAACGTTTCCTTTTTTTCTTTCCTCTCCAAGCAGCTTTATACCAGCACTCAGACACACACACACATACACACACACACACACACACACACACACACATACACACACACACACACACACACACACCCCACAGCTTCAGCTCTGCATGCAACCTGCCCTTTCCCCCCTAGAATGGCTGCCCTGTTCCTACCTGAAGGCTGAGGGCTGTAGCTCTCTCCACACTTGCTCGGTGCCGTCCCAGGGGAAACAGAATCCACTCAGTGCTGTCTGCTCTGCATTTGTCACTGTCACTGTGTGGCTGTGTCCCCAGCAGCCCCAAGTCAGTCGGCTCTGAGCCTCCAGGCTACTGCAGCTCTGTGAGGGGAGAGGGACGGGCTGTGGCACGCACATCAGGTTGCTGGCCCGCCTCCAGACTCCATGCCACACAGCCACAGAGCGGCTCCCAGGCCTGGAGGCTGTGTGGGAAACGGGGAGGGGGTGGGCTGAGGGAGCTGGGAATGTCAGCCTCCGGATCTGTCTCTGGCCCTTGTTTATCAGCAGATGGGTCCTGCCTTGGACAGCTGCCGACGCCCACCTCACTGCAGGGATGCGCGCCCGGCTCCAAATGCCCCCCAACTCTGGACAGCCCACCGCAGGCCCAGGGACGCGGAGCTGTGGGCCGGCAGGGAGGGAGGCAGAGACAGCAGACGGTGGCAGCAGCTTCCCTGGGTGTTATTTTAACGTGGTTTGTCTTGGGGCAAATGCCTGAGCCGAATGGACTACTGGCCCGTCTGAGCAAAATCCTGTTTATTTTGAGGCCTGAGTCGCCAGGGAAACAGCAGGTCGTGGCTCGGAGACTCTCCTCTGGAATCAGAAGGCTGCTGGATGAAAGGAAGTCCTTTTCTGTTCTGTTGTCTGGCATCCCTGCACAGGGTGTAGGTGTCTGTGTGTGGCAGCATGTGTGCGTGTCTGCCTGTGCCATTCCCAGAGCCAAGTCCTACAAATGGCAGCTGCAAAGCCATCAAGGCTGTGACCGTTCAGGCTGGGTCTGGAGAGGAGCTGCAGAGAGAATTTTCCTGCCTTCCCTCACCACTGCCCAGGCCTGTCCCTGTCTCAGCTGGACTAGGTGAGTCCTCAGGTGAGCCCAGATCCTGGAAAGACGTCCTCAGTGGGTCGTGGCCATGGTCTTCATACCACTGGCCAGGGCAGGTGAGGAAGGGACAACACCATCTGCACAAAAAATGCTTGGCTAGAAGGTCGGGAATGAAGGTGAACTGAAAAGAAGTGGGCCGAAAGGTGTCTCTGAAGGTACCAAGTGGAAGCGTGACTAAGAGTTTCCAATCGGTGGTGGAGAGCCCCGCCTCCTTACGTGGACGTTTGAGCCTGGGAGGTGTGAGTGTGCGAGTGTGCGTATGTGTGCAAGTGTGTGTATGCGTGTGGGAGTACATATCCACGTGTGAGTGTGTGGAGTGTGTGAGTGTGAGTATGGTGTGTGTGAATGTGTGTGTGTGGTGTGCATGCATGCGAGTGTGTACATGTGTGTGGCTGTGCAGTGTGAATGTGTGTGCATGTGAGTGTGTGTTTGTGTGTGTGTCCACGCACTCCAGCCTGCCCACCTGGTGATCAGATGGAGAGGTGCAGCCTGACCTGCCAGCACTGGGCCCATGCTCCCCAGTATCTCCCTCCTCTGGGCAGTTGCTCGGGTTCAGGGAAGGTAGGGAGTGAGGCTTATTCTCCATGCTCCTCCCAGAGCGCCCCAGGGAGGCCACGTATGCCCTCTGAAGGAATGAGCCTTGGATAAGCTTGTCTCCTGCACTAGGAAAGTCGAGGCTCACACATCGCAGAATCCCCAGAGTGGGTGAGCAGCAGGCTCCCAAGAGAGACTTGAAGGTACAAAAAAGGCTGCTCTCCCCAGACCCTATTCACCAGAACCTTCCCTGTGGAAGTGAACTGCCATTTCCACAAACGAAAAGGATACTTTAAAGCATAATAATCTTACTATCAGCAAGATTTCAAAGGGCCTCCTGAATCATAAAATGATAAAAATATTTCAGACAATTGTCTTCAAAATATTGGACCAGGTTCAGTGGCTCAGCCTGTCATCCCAGCACTTTGGGAGGCCAAGGCGAGTGGATTGCCTGAGCCCGTGGGGTTGAACCAGCCCAGGCAACTTGGCAAGACCTCGTCTCTACAATAAAAATAAAATATTAGCCGGGCGTGGTAGCACATGCCTATAGTTCCAGCTACTTGGAAGGCTGAGGCGGATGGATCGCCGGAGCCCAGCAGGTTGATGCTTGGGTGGTCATGAGTGTGCCACTGCACTCCAGCCTGGGCGACAGAGTGAGACTCCAACTCAACAAAACAAAAACAACAAAACCCAAACACCCCCCCCCAAATATTGGTGAATTATTAAGCTATATTGAGTATACATGCTCACTCTTTTTTAACTACATGGAAGGGGAGACTTGTAAATACCCTGAAATCCTGAGAATGGACATGCAGACTCAGAGTTTCACCCAAGTTCCACACCTAGTTAAAGCGAAGCAGTAAATCCTCAGTCCCCTGAGTTAGTTACCATAATATAATTCTCCCCAGGGAGGAAACTTGTAAAAATTTCATTTTAACATCCCTCAGTTTCTATATTTATTCCAACTTCAGTGTCAAGTCTCTAGGTTTGCTTTCAAATAATATACATTGAGATCTTTTTGAGTCCTAAGACATGATCACGTGAATGCTTTTCGGCCCCACTGTTATTTAGAATGGGAAGAGATTACGAGATTGCCCAGTCAAAAAGTCTGGCCTCAGAATAGCCCTTCTTGTCAGGAAATAGTCAGCGGAAATAATAGCTGTCGAAGCTGCTTATTAGGCATCCACACTATGCTAGGTCCGATACGGAGGATGTAGCAGAAATCATATATCCCCCCAAAGGTCTTGCACCACTTTAAAAGCTATTTCTTCCACAATAAAAGCCTTGTAGGAGAGCCTGCTAGCACTGCGGGGGGTGGTCTGGGAAAAGGAGAAAATGACAGGTTTAGAGGACCAAAAAACATCCCAGTAGGTTTATCCACAGCGATGGGACACGCTGTGGGTGGTGGCAGAGGTGAGCACTTCCCTTATGCATCCTAAGAGGTGGACTCAACACAGAACACGTAGGCAGTTGCCATCACAGAAAGAGGCTCTAAACCTCACCTAAGAGCTTTCCGAGGGCGATAAAGGTATGATGTGGTGTGTCTGTGGGTTTACTGATTCTGTGAACAGTGCCTCTGAAAGTCGGATATAAAACCATCACTTTTTAACTGCACCAGCATGGAAGCAGAGCATGATTGAATCAACAGGGCTCAAAATGCCCCCCAGAAATACTTGTTCTTCTTCTCGGCAGAGCATCCGCCCTGGCGTCTCATCCTTGGTTTTTGAGAATGACATGCAACATTTGCTCTAAAATTACTCCCTCATTCATCTGTTTACATAAATGATACAGTTAAGTGAAATGAACCCCAGACACACTTGCATTTTCTTTCTAATCTCATTTGACCTTGTTCAGGCACCACAAATCCTAATCAGCTGATGGGAGCGATCAGACGCTGCGTGCCAGTCTCTCCCCAACAAAGCATTTCCTTCTGTTTATGTCCAGTCAGGCAGCTAAACGAAGGGCATCCTGGCCTCACAGTGAGCTGACCGCCAGGATGACGGAGGGCATAGGGACACGCAGCAGACATTTATGGGAAATTGTGTTATTTGTCCAAGGAGACCTGTCAGCTACAAACATCACCAGGGCTGCAGGACAGAGCCTGGGCCCAGTGGTTCCTAATGAAGGTGCCTCACCCTGAAATCTCAGAACGTGGGCTCACTCTGATATGTGGGCCTGGCTCTCCAGCAGCTGCAGGGGCAGGTGTTTGGGAAGGCTCATCCCCACATGAAGGGGGTTCCTCTCCCCTCCTGTCGATCACTCATTGCCTATCTTAGATTTTCCTCGATTCCAGTGTTATTTTAAAATATTTTATCTTTAAATAAAGGAATACTTCATGCACATGATAAAACTTCACAATGTACAGAAAGGTATAAAATAATCCTCACTAGCGCCCTTTTTTTTGATTTATTGTAGAGACGAGGTCTCGCCAAGTTGCCCAGGCGGGTCTCGAACCCTCGGGCTCAGGCAATTCACTCACCTCGGCCTCCCAAAGCACGGGATTACAGGCTGAGCCACGGAGCCCGGCCTATGTGGATCCTTTAAGGGGAAAAAAAGGTATCTTTATACCCCTAAATATGCGTGTGCTTAAAAGCAATGTGTCAGGCACAACATCTTGCGCCCTTGTCTATTTGTTTTTCACTTAATAATAGATCTTTGCACATTGGTCTAGTCCATGCAAGCACCGATATTTCTTGCCCGAATTATTGTGATACCCTTCTTACCGGTGTCCCTTCTCTACCCTAAACCATTACAGATCCTTTCAGAAGGATCCCACCGAAAGGTAAATCAGTGCATGTCCCTATTTGTTCAAAACTGCCCAATGCCATCCCCTTGCACTAAGAACAAAAACCAAACTGGCTCCCACCAACTGCCTCTCCAAGGTCACACCGTGGGCACTCCTCCTTGCTCGCTGTGCTCCAGTCATGTGCTCCTCATATGAGCCAAGCTTGGTCCTACCTCAGGGCCTTTGCACATGCTGTTTCCGCCGCCTGGAATGCATGCATTTGTTTTCTGCCCCTAGATTCTTTGCACAGCTGCTCTTTCCTGTCATTTCTGTCTCAGCTCAGAAGCCCCTCCTCCCTGTCCACCTGCCCTAAATCAGCCCCGTCACTGCCCTTTCCATCCCACCCCCCACTTAATTTTTCCTCATAGAACTTCCTACTCTCTGAAAACTTCCGTGTTCATGCTTAGGTGTTTTCTGTCTTCCCCACCACAAACACTGGGATGTAAATTCCATGAGGAGAGCAGGGACTTTGTCTTTTCTTCATGATATACTCAGTACCTCGACCAGGGTTCTCAAGCTTGAGTGTACATTGGAATCCCCTGGAAGGTTTGTTAAAATGCAGATTCCTGGGCTCCCTCAGAGTTTCTCATTCAGCAGATGTGGGGTGGGCCTACAGAAACAGAATGTGCACTCCTGACAAGTGTCCCACGAATGCTGGTGCTGCTGGCCCGGGGATGCACTTGAGAACAGCCTGTCTAGACCAGGCCTGGCCCATGGTAGGTGTCGCATCTGTATTTAGGACACAAGTGCGGGAGTCTGCACGGAAGGACCTCCCATCTTCTTTGCAACGGCAGATTTTCAGTTTATCACTTATTTATGTCAATTGGACAGTAGACTGAGCCTCCCCTCAAAGTCTCTGTGACAAGAAAACCCCACGTGTTGTCAGCTAAAATGATGCATCCTCTCCATTGATTTGTCAACTGATGATCAAAATCCTAAAGCTTTATAGGCCCAAGGGGACCCAGCGAGTCATTCCTCATTCTCTGCCTCAGCGGAACATCAAACCAAAAGCTGGTGCGACTCTCACTTGACATGTGACAGAGAACTTTCCCCAGGAGTAATTCCTCGGGCCTCCCCTGAAGTGGTCCAACAACTGTCCTGTTGGTTCATATAGAAAGCCCAGGGGTTTATCTGAGTCACAAAACCTCTTGAAAAATCTGACAAGATCTATAACCTTATTTTCCAAAAAAAATAAATGCTTATGCACACGCATACACACCCACTTTTCACATTTAATTTCGGGACATTACGAGGTACCCCAAGCACAATTCTTTTGTTTATTTGTCTGCTTAGAATCAGAGTCTCATTCTGTCATTCAGGCTGGAGTGCAGTGGCATGGAGTGCAGAGGTCACAGCCTTGACCTCCTGGGTTCAGGAGATCCTTCCACCTCATCCTCCTAAGTAGCTGGGACGACAGGTGTGCAGCACCAAGTTCGGCTAATTTTTTGGATTTTTTGGAGGGGCGTGTGGAGACGAGCTCTCACTATGTTACAAAGGATGGTCTCAAACTCCTGTTCTCAAGCCATCCTTCCGCCTTGGCCTCCCAAATTACTGGGATTACATACATGAGCCACTGCGCCAGGCCCCAAGCACAATGTTAACACCAGGTTAAGAATACTTTATTTAGTAATTGACTACATGTTTGACTAAATAAACAAACAAAATCACCCAATCTGGATCCTTAGATCATTATTTAAATTCCTGATGAATCGGAGGTCTAAATGTAAGAAGACATACCTTAGCGGAAAACATTACAGGAAAATGTTAGTTAATAAGACTTATAGTCTTAGAATAGAGAACATTTTTCGAAGCATGATTTGAAACCCAGAAGTGAAAATAAAATCGTGAGACTGATTCCATAAAATGACCTTTCCAAGAAAGAGGAAAAAAATCCTCCCAGTTTAGACTCTGGGGAGACATCTATGGATCCGATCTTTTCCATCTATATTCTTTTCCTGGAATTGTTTGACCTATGGCCAAGTTCTGTGGGACAAGACATGAGCTTATCAGAGCAGACAGGGTGAGACCACATTCTTCAGCAGAGCCTTGCCACTGGGTTAATTATTTCACTAGCAGTGACTTGGGTTTTCAAACAACTTTTTGAGATGTCATTCACGTACCATAGTTCACCCATTTAAAGCATACAATTAAGAGGTTTTGGAGTATTCACAAAGTTGTGCGGCTATCACCACTATAATTTTAGAATATTTTTGTCACCCAAAAAGAAACCCCATACCCATCAGCAGTCACTCTCCACTCCTCCCTCCTGCCAGGCCTAGGCAACCATTGATCCATTGACCTCCCTATTCTGGACATTTCATAAAGATGGAATCATGCAACATGGGCTCCTATAAAGCTTTAGGATTTTCCCTCAGTATAATGTCCTTAAGGGTAATCTGTGGTGCGGCACTCATCAGACTTTCTTTCCTTTTTATTGCTGGGTAATATTTCATTGTGTGGATACACCACATGTCATTTATCCTTTCATCAGCTGATGGACAATTGGGTTCTTTTCTCTGTTTGGTTATTATGAATAATGCTGCTATTCATGTACAAGTTTTTGTGTAAGCATATGTTTTCATTTCTCTTGGGTTTAGCGGTTTTTTTTTCTCTTAAAGATTTACCTTGAGAAATACATGTATCCACTTCCTCCCATCACAACTTCACAGAGAAGCAAGCAGGCTTCGATCATAAAGATCTCAGAACTCTTACACCCCTGGTAGGGACCTTCAGTTCATTCTCACTGTGCCTCAGTGGCACCATCAGTAGAAGGAAGGTGAGAACCTCAGCTCTTTGATCACTCACAGGGTATCGTGAAGATCAGTGAAATGACATAAATCAACAGGATCTGCTCCTTTAAAGAGTATCTTTACTCTTTAAAGATAAAGCCTATATGAACAGGCCAGTGTGCAAAGACCCATCACACCCTTGGACCAAGAGTTTTGTCAGCACACGGATGACTGCATCAACCAAGAGTCCGGTAGCTTGATGTGGGGGCACAGATGGCATAAAAATCATCACTATCTTCTCAAGATTTTGGTTTCCTTTGAGATCAGAATTTGGCTGCCTTCCAAGCCGCCCTCTGAGGGAGGGCCCCAGCCTGATCACCCTGGGCGGGGGCAGAGAAAGGGCAGCATCTCAGAGGCACCTCCTTCGGTGAAATCCATGACCCCCTGACCTTCCTGTTGGCTCTGGGGCAGGAGGTGTGATTCAACCCTGGGTAGAATCTAATAAGGACCCTCCCCCAGGAGAAGTACTGTGAGCCCAGGTAGCAGAAGAGGGGTCTAAAATGCCTGAGCTTCCTTGTTCTCTCTGAACCACCTGTGTCCCTCACTCTCTAGAACCAGGCAGCAGGAAATCCCACAGATAGGCATGTCAATGGTGGGTGGAATAGGCAATGAGACGGCAGGCATCCTGGGCCCCAATCTCAATATCCCCACTTCCTGGCTGTATGATCTAAGACAAGTGGTTCAAGTCTTTGTGACTCAGTTTCTCTCTCTGTTCAGTGGGATAATGGCAGCACTCACCTTGTAGACTTACTGAGAGGACTACCAGAGATTATGTCTGCTGGGGCTACGATGTATGTTCCAAGCCCAATCGGTGTTTGCTATAGTTGTTATATTACTTTTAAAGTCAGAATTAAAGACCCCAAGTAATCTATCCATTCTCCCTAAGCTACTCAGGGAGGCTAGAGTTCTTTCTTTTTTTTTAATTTTTAGATTTTATTTTAAAGTTGTGGGGTACAATTCAGGACTGGGTATACAAGTAGTCATCACACAGGTAAAGTCTGGGCTTCCCTTTGGTCCCCACTTTGCCCGGCTTGAGATCAGATACCCTTATTGATGCTGTGCTCCCCACCCCCCACCCCGCCCCTACCCTGGCAGTATCCTGCTACTGCCAATCCCTTTCTTTTTTTTTGAGTTGGAGTCTCACTCGGTCGCCCAGACTGGAGTGCAGTGGCCGCTCCCGGCCACCACAGCCTCGAACTGCTGGGCTCCGGCGATCCTTCCGCCTCAGCCTTCCGAGTAGCCAGAATTACAGGCGCGTGCTACCAAGCCCGGCTGATTTTTTTATTTTATTGTAGAGATGAGGTCTCGCTGCCCAGGCGGGTCTCGAACCCGCCGGCTCAGGCAATTCACTCACCTCAGTCTCCCAAAGGTGCGGGATTACAGGCTGAGCCACCGAGCCCGGCTAGCCAATCCCTTTCTTATAGTATTATGGTAAATGTTCAGGGTCCGCTTATGAGTGAGAACATGTGGTTTTCTATTGGCCAATGAATTGGATGCATTTCATTGGGCACCTACTATGTGTTAGATATCACAGAAAGGACTGAAGACGAAACTTAATTTTTCCCTCGGGAATGTGAAGTTCAAGTTGTGAGACAGACAAAGATACGTGAAATTCTTAAAGAACATGTAAACAGTAAGCTCCAATCCTGACAGTCAATGCCATCCAGATTCAGAGAGGGGAGATGGCAGAAAAGTCTGGAAGGGCCAGATAAGGTCTCTGAAGGAGGCAGCACCAAGGCCGGCCCTTGTGAGGCAAGATGAGCTCATATCAGTAAAGGAGGGAGACAGAACTGGGCAAGGGTGGGTGAGAGGGAAGGGAGACCCAGGGAGCACAGGCAATCTGGGGCCCTGGGCGGGTCGGGCATGGTGAGTGGTCCGGGGGGTGGAGCCAGAGACCGGACTTCTGGTGTCTTTCTGCTACCAGGGTTCTCTTGTAATGACATGCCTTGAAACCCTTGAGGTTTTAAGTCACCTGCTCCCCTAATGATTATCCTTCCTGTGAGACCTTCTGTCACTAATAAATTTTTACGGTGGGTAAGAGGGAGGAAGGAGGAGCTGTTATGCCAGAGAAGCTCTGACTCTTAATCTAGATCGCTGCAAAAAGAACGACACTGAGTGGCAGCCACTGGCCTCAGCCATCGTGCCTTGCCTCCATTCTCCTGGGACAAGCACCTGGATCTTCTTTGGGGAACCATCCTTTCACTGCTTTTGGTTCATGTGGGTTTGGGGTGGGAATGACTACACCCCCATGGCAGGGATGGACGATGCACCCATATGGGGTCTGTGAGAGCAGCCCTGAGACTCTAGCTAGAACTCGAAAGGGAAGCATCTGTTCTGGCAGGTACTATGCTGGAAGGTGTCAGCAGGAGCTGCTGGTCGCCATCTTGGCGCCACCATAGGCAAGTTTCCTGGAAATAGCAATACAGGGAAGACAAAGCGAGGAACAGAGACAGATTCAGGGTTTGGACACATGGATCTCACTATACCAAAACTGCAGCCTTTTCAGTTACATGAGCAAAAGAAAGTCCTCCTTTTGCCTAGGTCTCTTCAAACTGAATTTCAGTCTACGATCACTAAAAGAATCCTGACTTAGTCAAGTCGTTACCTTGTTCTTACCAGAATTTTGTTGGCTGCTTTTTAGCATGAATATCTGGAGTCTATGACCAGGGGCAGTCTATGACCAGGATGACAGTTTGTATGTGCAAGTGATAGTGGTTTCTATACATATCCCTAGAGAGACCTGGGTACATGTGATGTGCAGAGACTCCTGAGGGGAGAGGCAAACTCTGAAAACTGGCTTCCTTTTTGTCTCGAGTGTGCATACAGAACAATTCTCTCCAAACCCTTGATTTTATTCCTCTTGCTCTCAATCAAAGAAAGGAGATCTTGGATCTGTTAAGTTTATTTCTCAGGACTCTAGGAAGTCAGGAAGAGATAGGAAAGGGAAGAAACGGGAAAAAGAAAGCTCTGTGCATGCTGTTTTTGCTTTTCTCGCTTTGCCCTGTGCATGCCGTTTTTGCTTTTCTCACTTTGCCCAGCAACACAGAATCAGCTGGCTTGCTTTTATTTTATTTTCTGCTTCATGCAGTGCTTTTTAAAATGAGGTTTGACTCAACTGGAATGGGATTTGCCTAACAATTTCCTGGTCAATGTCTCTTGGATGGCAGCAAAGATCGTTCGCTAGGTAGGAATCACTTCCAGCTTCCCACTAAGAACCAGACCTCCCCTTTCTTCCTGGGAGCAAGCTGGCCTTTGAATGAAGGGGGCACAGAAATATTTCCCTCTAGTATTCACCACATAGATGCAAGTCTGCCACAAACTCCCATCAGGGAGGATGAAAAGGAGGCGGGGTGGGGAGGAACGTTCATGCTGGGTGCAAGCACGAAGCCTGTAGCAATCTGAGCCCCTGAAACACACAGACGCACTCACCTCTTTGCTTTGGATCTGGGGCGCCTTCTTCCTGGGGCAGTGTAAGCTTCTGCAGCGTCAGGCTGTCCTAGCAGGCTGCTGCAGGCCGGCTGCCGCAGGAGGAGGGGAGTTCCCATTCACCAACAGAAGGGAGTGTCCTGCAAGGAAAGAGGCGATGCCCATATTCTCCCGGAGTCCGGGTGGCCGGACCTACTTGTCCTCTGGCTCCTGCTCCCTTCTGGTGTGAATGGAGCTCGGAGGAGCCCCATGAGACGGAGCGAAACCACACACCACACCCACCCTGCTAGCAGGTTGGCCTCCCTGCCTGGTGGAGCCCATGGAGGGCGGCCGCCGAGGGGTCAGGCGGCACTGGAGCCCTGTGAGTGCAGCTGACACCGGCGTGCCATAGACAGGCCAAGGACGAATACTGGCGTGTTTATTTCTCCCCTCTCATGTGATCTTATTTTGGACCGGACACAGGAGCTATTTGGGGGCTGGACAGCTGCCAGGTGAAAGGAAAGTTATCTCGTCCAAGTCATATCCACACCTCTCTCTGAATCAGTCTGTTACCTTTCCCCACGTGAGGCAGAAGGGGGGGGAGTCTTACTCTCTGCCTTACTTTCAGTTCATCCAAGCAATTTGTCCAACTGACCATTTTTTTTCAACCAGTTGATCACCACCCTTGGAGATTTCACAGAGGATAAATGTAATGAGAAAAGTCATTAGTTTTATGTCCGAGGCAGGTGTTTCTCAGGCAGCTGGTCATGCCATACAGTCATCACACACACAATGTTAGACACAGAGACACTAGATGGGGGGGGTAGTCCTGGAAGACATGGCTCACAGATAACACACTGATTCTGACTTCCTCCAGGCTGTTTCTGTTTCTAATTCCTAGGCTTGTAAAACAACATGGAAATAGCTTGATTTTTCACCTCTGATTCTTCCTCTTCAGACATGAATGGAAAGTTTTGAAAATGTCATGCTTGACAGAATGCCAATTCAATATCATCATCTTTGCCACCATCACTATTATTTATTGAGCTCTGGCTAGATGCCGTTCACTTTTCCCGAACCGTCTCATTTAATCCTCACAACATCCCAACCAGAAGGTAATATTCCTCCTGCTTGACAGCCAGGGAAGCTGAGGTTTGGAAAGGTTCCCAGCCTAAACTCGGAAAGGTTGGCGGGAGATCGGAGCTCCCTACCATCTGCCTCCATGTTTGGGGCTCTTGGCCATTTGGCCTGTCTCCTGGAGATAGCTATTGTGGAGACTTCACTGTTGTTTTCACCTCACAAAGAGGAAAAAAACGAAAATCTCGTCAGCCCGTAAGTTCAATCCTTCATTCTCATTGGAGCCCTTTTCCGAACCCTTTTCCTGTGCAAACACACACACACGGGAGAGAACCGGACTGGGCTCCGACACTGGGCTCTCACAGTACCCAGCCTGGATTGCCCTTCCTGCCACTCGGAGGGAGTGCCCGAGCGATCCGACCGCTTGTCCAACACTGCCCTCTGCAGGCTATTGGGCTGCATTACCCCCGGATGGGGTCTCGAGACTTTCCAAGGGGCTCCAGAGGCTTCTTTTTAGAGAACCCATTTCCAGGTTCTCCGTTTCTGTGGGAGAATCTTTCCTAAAACTGACCTACCTGAGCATGTGTCTGTGTTCATAAACCTTCCCCTACGGCATGAAAGGAAAACATGTCGCTCTTTGAACCTTACTGAGGTACCATCGCTCTGAATGTAAAAATCTCCAGGTCCCCAGACTGGATGCTTCTTTTAATAATTTAATTCCACTTCCTTTAATGATTAATTAGGCATTTTTTTTTCTTTTAACAACTTTGTCTCTTCCATCCCTTGAGTAGCGAGGGATAGAAATGTGGAAGTAAATGAAAGAGAATATTAGATCTCATAGTAACAAATTCATAGGTACACTTAAAGAATGATGTCATAGTTTAATTTTTTAAGTTCTAATATTTAAAATATGCTAGAAGTTATCATCTTGAAACCACACACACTTAATGATAAAAATTAACATATCAATTTAAAAATGTGGGTAGAGGTAAACGTTGTTTTTCAGAATTATTTTAGAAGGCACAAGAGCAAGCCGGGCTCGGTGGCTCAGCCTGTAATCCTGCACTTTGGGAGGCCGAGGTGAGTGGATTGCCTGAGCTCACGGGTTTGAGGACTCCTAGGCAACTTGGCGAGACCTCATCTCTACAATAAATCAAAACTTTAGCTGGGCGTGGTAGCGTGCGCCTGAAGTTCCGGCTACTCGGAAGGCTGAGGCGGAAGGATCGCCGGAGCCAGCAGGTCGAGGCTGCGGTGGCTGGGAGCGAACCACTGAACCCAGTCTGGGCGACGGAGTGAGACTCCAACTCCAAAAAAAAAAAACAGAAGAAGGCACAAGAGCAAATATCTGTGAAGAATGCTGCATCCTTGGACTGGCCATTGCTGACTGATAGCAGTTGTCATCTATTCACCCATCCATCTATTCGTCAGATACCCACAGAACACCTACTGTGTGTCAGGCCTTGTTTGGAGCTCTGGATAAAAAACAATGAGGGCAACCGCTTTGGGTCCCCTCCTACTGTGGGAGCTTTTCTGTCCTCTCAACAAACCTTGCTTTTTTAAAAAAAGAGTAAAACCTGACAAGTCACATGCCTAATTTTTAGTCATGGCTACCTCTGGGGAGTTGTGTAAGGGAAACAGATTAATATTTACTTAAATAAATGTAAGAGCTCAACTTTGATAAGCACTCTCAAGGTGGGATTTTTGGGGATCAGAGAATGCACAACGGGGATTGACAATGTATAGGGGGGATTGACATAATTCATGAGGCAGAACCAGGGAAGGTAGCCCTTGAGAAATGAAATCTAAACAAAAAATGAAGTGCCTGAGAATCTCTATAAAAGTGTTACAGCCTGACCAGGTGCTTATGCCCACTGCCTGGAAAAACTAGAACTGGCACAGTCATTACAATGGAGAGAGTTTAATACTGCAAAGCAGCTGAGCGAGGAAGTTGGGAAGTATACCTTCAAATCCACCTCCCCCAAAATTCAGAGAATAGGATTTTTAAAAGGAACTTTGTGGGCAGAGAGGTAGGGGCTGCTGACTGGTTGATAAGGTCATGGAGGGTGTCAAGACTGTCTTCCTGTAGCAGAGCCAATTTCTGGGAGGGGGCGTCACAGACCAGTGGAGCCATCTTTCTGGTGCTCGGGGCCTGGGGTCCATCAGAGTCTGAAAAAATATCTCAGATGCCATTCTGAGGTTTTGCAATAGATGCTATCTATAAAACAAGTCCCATGACTGTCTGCTACTACCTCCTGGGTTGTGAATCATTATGGAAGTAGTTTAGGAGGAAGGTGCTGGGGTCCCCTTTAATTCCCAGAGATTAAAGCCAACTTTGTCCTCAAGCAGTCTTAGGTCCATTGTTTAAGAGAGACTATGTTTATCAGCCTTGCAGGGCAGCTCCCCCCTTCCCTAGGGACAGGACATGAAGGTAATCAGTTGCCATGTATCAGAGTGAAGGCAAGTTTGGAAACAACAGATTCGCTCATTTCTAAGACTCAGGGCTCTTTTACAGTTTTTACCCTGTGTCCCGATATTAATTTTATATAGGTTTCAAAAGGACTGTGAAAACCCAGGAAGAAAGGTCATTAGAACATGGAAGGATCGGGGGCAAGTAGGATCCACCTTTTTAGAGTTTGTTGTTCATAGAAAGAGTCATCTCCCTTTTACAGATCAAATACTTATTAGAAGAATACTTATTAGAAGAAGACTCAAACTGAAAACTGGCTTCCTTTTTGTCTCGAGTGTACATACAGAACAATTCTCTCCAAACCCTTGATTTTATTCCTCTTGCTCTCAATCAAAGAAAGGAGTTCTTGGATCTGTTAAGTATATTTCTCAGGACTCTAGGAAGTCAGGAAGAGATGGGAAACGGAAGAAACGGGGGAAAGAAAGCTCTGTGTATGCTGTTTTTGCTTTTCCCGCTTTGCCCAGCAACACAGAATCAGCTGGCTTGCTTTTATTTTATTTTCTGCTTCATGCAGTGCCTTTTTTTTTTTTTTGAGTTGGAATTTCACCCTGTCGCCCAGACTGGAGTGCAGTGGCCGCTCCCGGCCACCGCAGCCTCGACCTGCTGGGCTCTGGCGATCCTTCCGCCTCAGCCTTCCAAGTAGCCGGAATTACAGGCATGCGCTACCACGCCCAGCTGATTTTTTGATTTATTGTAGAGATGAGGTCTCGCTGCCCAGGCGGGTCTCGAACCCGCGGGCTCAGGCAATCCACTCACCTCAGCCTCCCAAAGGCGCGGGATTACAGGCTGAGCCACTGAGCCCGGCCATGCAGTGCTTTTTAAAACGAAGCCTTGAATCAACTATAATGGGATTTGCCTAACGACTTCCTGGTAAATGCCTCTGGATCACAGCAAAGATCATTCACTAGGTAGGAATCTCAACCAGGGATTATTTTTTCCCGGGGGAATTTGGAAGTTTGGGGAGACATCATTCGTTGTTGCAACTGGGGTTGCTCTAGGGGCATCTGGTGAGCAGAGACCTGCAAGCCTGCTCACCTCTCAACCATGCACAGGACAGCCCACACAACAAAGGTTGCAGCCGATGTTGAGAAATCCTGTTGTAAATGAGGGCAGGGAGGCCTGGCAAATGTCTATCGTGCATGTGGATTCATCCATTCATTCATTCAACAAATACTTACTGAGTGCTCCCTGTCTTCAAGTTACCATTCTCGGTGGGGCCGGTGGCTCAGCCCAGAATCCCCGCACTTTGGGAGGCCAAGGCGAGTGCATTGCCTGAGCCTGTGGGATCGAGACCAGCCTGGGCAACTTGGCAAGACCTTATCTCTACAATAAATCAAAAATTAGCTGGGTGTTGTAGTGCATGCCTGTTGTTCCGGCTACTTGGAAGGCTGAGGTGGAGGGATCACTGGAGCCCAGCAGGTCGACGCTGGGGTGGCGGTGAGCATGCTGTTGCACTCCAGCCTGGGCGACGGAGTGAGACTCCAACTCGAAAAAAAAACATAATAATGGTGGCAAAACTGGTCTTGTCCACAGAAGGAAGATAGCAAATGTCTGGATATGATTCACAAGGATGGTCATGGAAGAATTGTTCGTAATAGTGGAAACAACCTAAATGTCAACATGGAAATGGTTGCATAATTATAAATCAATGTTACAATGGCATACTAAGCTGCCAATAAGAAAGAGATAAATCTCTTTAAGATAACGTGGAAAATAATCACCAATATCTTATTAACTGGAAAGTTGTTGGTTTTTTTTCAGAATAGCAGGTACAGTGTGATTGATGCAACTCGTGTTTTTAAAAATTCGCGTACAAGTGTGTGTTTGCAACTGTATGTAATTGCTGAAGAAATTCTCACCAAATTCTTCTCTTTTTTTTTTTTGAGTTGGAGTCTTACTCTGTTGCTCAGGTTAGAGCGCAGTGGCATGATTGCAACGATCATGGCTCATGGCCACCTCAACCTCCTGGGCTCAGGTGATCCTTCCACCTCGGCATCCTGAGTAGCTGGGACTGCAGATATACTGCGCCATGCCTGGATAATTTGTTGCTGTTGTTGTTGTTGTTGTGAGATGAGGTTTCATGATGTTGCCCAGGCTGGTCTTGAACTCTTGGGATCAAGCAATCCGCCTGATTTGGCCTCCCAGAGTGCTGGGATTAAAGGCATGAGCCACTGTGCCCAGCCCAAATTCTTAATAATGGCTACCTCTATGGAGTGAAAACAAAAACTGTAATGTGCTCACTGGTAATAGCTCTTTTCTTGATTAGACTCTCCTCAGTTTGTCTTCTTCATTATCATCAATATTCAACCAGTCACCGACTTCTGGAGATCTTTCAACTTCTAGGGCAATACCCATTGCTTACTGTTAAACCCAAGGCCCTTCAAAACTTGCCTCTGGCCAATCTTTATACACTCTTCTTGGAATCTGCTCTCCTTGCCCTGGCCACAATTCCTGTGCCCACCTCCTTGGAATTTAATCCACAGTGAACTCACCAAGATTTTATCACACCATATTCTTCTGTAATGCCATACTCTTTCATCACACCATACTCTCTTCGTCACATCATACTCGCCTCTGTGCCTGGAAAACAGTCATTCTCTTTTTCTACCTATATTAGCCAAGATAGACTAGGTTACACTGTGGTTATAAATAATCTCCAAATCTCAGTGACTTAAAATAACAAAGGCTTGCCTGTAATTCCGGTTCCTCGGAAGGCTGAGGCGGAAGGATCGCCGGAGCCCAGCAGGTCGAGGCTGCGGTGGCCGGGAGCGGCCACTGCACTCCGGTCTGGGCGACCGAGTGAGACTCCAACTCAAAAAAAATAAAATAAAATAACAAAGGCTTATTTCTCACTCATCAACATCAACATGTTCATTTGCAGGTTGGGTAGAAGCTCTGTTCCATATCAAAAACTGATAGGGAGCAGAGCTCAGGACCTGGACTGAGGATCTCTGCTTTCAGGAAGAAAAAAGGCAGACATATTTACTAATACACTGGTAGTCGCTTCTACTCACATTTCATTGGCCAAATAAGTCATTTGGCTACCTCTAACATGAAACAAGGTGGAAACTTTCAGGCCAATTATTTGATTGGAAGGAAAAGAGTCATAAATATCTGGAGAACATGAATTCTATATTTGTTGGGGCAATAGTCTATATATGTCCACTAAGTCAAGTTTGTTACTCATGTTCAAACTTACCCATATATGTGCTCACTTATATTCTTACCCATATATTTGCTCACTTCTTTTTGTGGTTTTGTCAATCTTAGCTTTATATCTTTGAAGCTATATTATGAAATATGTACAAGTTTTATAATCACTGTACTTCTTTGTGAATTAAACTTTTAATCATTATAATGTACCCCTCTTTAGCTGTAGTAAGGCGCTTTGCCTTAAAGTCAACTTTGTCTGATATTAATATAGATTTGATTAATATTAACATAATTTTATTAATATTTATATCTTCCACTCTTCAGTTTCAACATGTTATTACTAATGTTTTAGTTATATTTTTATAAGCAGTAGATTTTTAATCCTGTTCAATCTTTGACTTTTAATTAAAGTCTTTAATTAATTTATATCTATGTAAGTGCTGAAATATTTTCATTTAAATCTACAATATACATTGTCCTACATGCTCTATATTATTTTTATTCTTGCCCTCTTTTGGAATGGTTAAATATTCTGTTTTTCCCTCTGCTATGTTGGAAGTTAAATATCTCTTTAGTATTCTTGTAGAGGTTACCCTAGAGATTACAATATGTATCTTCGAGTTAGTGAAGTCTAATGTTAATTGGTATTTTCATTTTCTTCCATAATAACACAAAGATCATAGCAAATTTTAATTCCATTTACCCCCATTTATATACATTTTTATAGATTTTAAGTTTTAACCCTCAGTGGAAATTTCTGTTGTCTTATACAGTCTAATTAATTTAGATTTCCTCAAATTAACCTTTGCATCATACCTAATTTCTTTCTGCATCTATAACCTGTCACTCTTAATCATTTTCCTTCTGATTGAAGAACATCCTTTAGTATTTGCTGCTGGCAAAGAATTCTGAAAATGTCTTAATTTTACTTGTATTATCAGAGGCTATTTTCACTGGACATAGAATTCTAGGCTGAAAATTATTCCCCTTCAGCATTTGAAAGATGTTTAAATTTCACTAATTTCTTGCTTCCATTGTTTCTTCAAATAAGTAAGCTAACAGACTATTACATTTTTTTTTTCAAGTAATAGAGGCTGCTTGTAATATTCTTTTCTCTTTGTCTTTGTTTTCATCTGTTTTATTGTGATGTACTTAGGTGTGGCTTAAAACATTTTTTTTCTTCTGCTTGCAGTTCCCAGGACTTCCAAAATCTGTGGCTTGATGTCTTTAATCAATTTTGGCAATTTCTGGACCATTTTCTCTTCAAATATTGCTGCTGCCCCACTCTTTCTCTCTCTCCTCCTAGAACTTTAATTATAACTTTATTTCCATATCTTTATTCTTTCTGTAGCATTTTCTATCCTTTTGTTTCTAACATGCTTCATCCTGTTGTTTTCCAACCTACTTTCTAGTTTATCAGTTCTCCCTTCAGCTGTGTCTAATCTTCTGTTAAGTCCATGCTGATCTTTTAATTTTTATTGGTGTATCTTTCTTTTTCTTTTTTTTGACTCAGATTCTCACTCATGGAGTGCAGTGGCATGCCCATGGCCACCCCAGTGTTGACCTGCTGGGCTCAGGTGATCCTTCTGCCTCAGTCTTCCAAGTAGCTGAAACTACAGGCATGCGCTACCATGCCTGGCTAGTTTTTTCATTTATTGTAGAGATGAGTTCTCACCAAGTTGCCCAAGCTGTTCTTGAACCCATGGGCTCAGGCAATCCCCTCACCTCAGCCTCCAAAAGTGCTGGGATTACAAGCTTGTGCCACCATGCCCAGCCAGTATATCTTTCAATTCTAAATTTCTAAGTGGTTATTTTTCCAATTTGTATCATCCTTTTTTAAAGTTTTCAGTTTTCTGCCAAATGTTTTGATATTGTCTTTTATCTCCTTATATATGAGAATAAGCGGGCCAGGCTCGGTGGCTCAGCCTGTAATCCCACGCTTTGGGAGGCCAAGGTGAGCGGATTGCCTGAGCCCGTGGGTTCGAGACCCGCCCGGGCAACTTGGTGAGACCTCATCTCTACAATAAAATAGAAAATAGCCGGGCATGGTAGCATGCACCTATAGTTCCAGCTACTTGGAAGACTGAGGCGGAAGGATCGCCAGAGCTCAGCAGGTCGAGGCTGCGGTGGCCGGGAGCGTGCCACTGCACTCCAGTCTGGGCGACAGAGTGAGATTCCAACTCGAAAAAAAAAAAAAGAGAATAAACACAGTTATTTTAGAGTCCATGTTTGATAACTCCAATAATTGGAGTTCTGTGAAATTGTTTCCATTGTAGTTATTTCCACTGGATCTCTTTCATGTTTTCTTATGTGCCTGCTTATTTTTATATGTGTTTAAGTTGTATGTGAAAAATCATTGGTAGAAGTAATGTAAGACTTCCAGAAAGTACAGTTATCCCTCAGTATCTATGGAGAATTTGTTCCAGGACCTCCACAAATACTAAATTCAGAGCATATTCAAGTTCCACAATCAACTCCATGGAATCCATGGATATAAAAAATCAGCCTTCTGTGTATATGGGTTTTGAATCCTGAGAATACTGTATTTTTTATCTGCATTTGGTTGCAGATGCAGAACTTGCCCATACAGAAGGAAGCCCACATTTATTTTTAAAATCTGTGTGTAAGTGGAGTCATACAATTCAAACCCATGTTGTTCAGGGGTTGATTGTATTTATACTGGATTCTGAAAAGCACCTGGAGATACTAGCAATCTGAGGGCACCTAATCCCATTTGGAGACTTCAGTTAATTAGATCTTGGCTGAGGCCCTGGCCCACTTCCAATTCATCCAGTCTTAAAATGCAGTTCTTCAGGGTCCTAGCCTACAATGGGGGGGGCAAAAGTTTCCTCTCTCCTCGGGTGGGCACTAGATTCCAACCTGTGTTCCTGTAGCCATGCAAAATTTCCCGGTGCTGCTTAGTTCCCCAGCCTCTTAGTTGTCTGCCAGAAGCAGCAAATGTCCCCAGGGGAAAAGAAGCCTAGTTATTGGGCTTGCCTTCCTGAACACTCATCTTTCCCCCAGACCTTGGCTTAGTGATTCTTCATTATCTTTTTCATTCTGATGCTTTCAAGCAGATTTTATTTGTATTTTTTCCCCACTATTCTAATTGTCCTTAGCAGGAGAGTAGATTTGAATTATCTAGTCTGCCATCACCAGATGGCGGAAATATACAGTCATGACATGGTCTGGTGCTTCACAGATACTACATTTTTTCTATAAACTAAAGGTTTATGGCAAGTCTTTACGCTCCACTTTTTTCAACAACCTGCTCTCACTTGGTATCACATTTTGGTAATTCTTACAATATTCCAAACTTTTTGGCTATTATTATATCTGTTATCGTGATCTGGGGTAAGCAATCTTTGATGTTACTATTGTGATTGTTTCGGGGTACCACAGACCATGCCCATATAAGATGGGGCACTCAGTGGAAAAATGTGTGTGTTCTGACTGCTCCAGCAACCAGCTGCTGCTCGGTTCTCTCCCTCTCCTTGGGCCTTCCTATTCCCTAAGACACGGGAATATCGAAATTAGGCCAGCCGGGCTCGGTGGCTCAGCCTGTAATCCTGCGCTTTGGGAGGCCGAGGTGAGTGGATTGACTGAGCCCAGAGGTTCGAGACCCGCCTGGGCAACTCGGCGAGACCTCATCTCTACAGCAAATCAAAAAATTAGCTGGGCGTGGTAGCACACGCCTGTAGTTCCAGCTACTTGGAAGGCTGAGGCGGAAGGATTGCCGGAGCCCAGCAGGTGGAGGCTGTGATGGCCGGGCGCGTACTACTGCCCTCCAGCCTGGGTGACAGAATGGAACTCCGACTCAACAACAACAAAAAAAAAGAGCCGGGCTCGGTGGCTCAGCCTGTAATCCCGCGCTTTGGGAGGCTGAGGTGAGTGGATTGCCTGAGCCCGCGGGTTCGAGACCCACCTGGGCAACTTGGCGAGACCTCATCTCTACAATAAATCAAAAAATTAGCTGGGTGTGGTAGCGCGCGCCTGTAATTCCAGCTACTTGGAGGACAGGCGGAAGGATTGCCAGAGCCCAGCAGGTCAAGGCTGCGGTGGCTGGGAGCGGCCACTGCACTCCAGTCTGGGCGACAGAGTGAGACTCCAACTCAAAAAAAAAAAAAAAAGAAAAGAAAAGAAATTAGGCCAGTGAATAACAGTACAATGGCCTCTAAGTGTTTAAGTGCAAGTAAGAGTCATGCGTCTCAGACTTTAAATCAAAAGTTAGAAAGGATAAAGCTTAGTGAGGAGGCATGTCAAAAGTCAAGATAGGCTGAAAGCTAGCCGTGAGTGCAAAGGCCAAGTTCTCGAAGGAAATTAAAAGCACTACTCTGTTGAATGCATGGGTGACAAGAAAGCAAAGCAAGCTTATCACAGGTATGGAGAAAGTTTGAGTGGTCTGCGTAGACAATCAAACCAGCCACCATATTCCCTTGAGCCGAAATCTAATCTAATCCGGAGCAGGAACTGTATTCAATTCTATGATGGCTGAGAGAGATGAGGAAGTAGAAGAAAAATTAGAAGCTAACAGAGCTTGGTTCACGGGGCTTTAAGGAAAGAAGAAAGCTCTATAACATGCAAGTGCAAGGTGAAGCAGCAATTGCTGATGGCGAAGCTGCAGCAAGTAATCCAGAAGATCTAGCTAAGATCATAGATGATGGCGGCAACACCAAGCAACACGCTTTCCTTTTCTTTTTTTCGAAATGGAAACCTTTTTATCATTTTTTTTATTTTAAAGATGTGGAGTACGACTCAGGATTAGGTATACAAGTGGTCATCGAACAGGTAAAGTTTGGGCCCCTCTTTGGTCCCCACTTCGTTGGCTTGAGATCAGGTACCCTTATTGATGCCATGTGCCACCCCCCCCCCCCGGCAGTTTCCGGCTACTGCCAATCCCTTTCTTATAGTATTAGGGTAAATGCTCAGAGTTCGCTTTATGAGTGAACACAACACGTTTTCATGTAAACAAAACAGACTTTTTTGTTTGTTTGTTTGAGTTGGAGTCTCACTCTGTCGCCCAGACCGGAGTGCAGTGGCCGCTCCCGGCCACTGCAGCCTTGACCTGCTGGGCTCCGGCGATCCTTCCGCCTCAGCCTTCCTAGTAGCCGGAATTACAGGCAGGCGCTACCACGACCGGCTGATTTTTTTTTTTTTGATTTATTGTAGAGATGAGGTCTCGCCAAGTTGCCCAGGTGGGTCTCAAACCTCAGGCAATCCACTCACCTCAGTCTCCCAAAGCACGGGATTACAGGCTGAGCCGCCGAGCCCGGCCAAAACAGACTTCTTTTGGAAGAAGATACCATCTAGAATTTTCACAGCTAGAGAGAAGAAAAAGCCTGACTTCTTGTTAAATGTTAAGTTAATGTTAAACTTATTTCTGAATCTTTCTTTCAGGGTCAAAGGACAGGCTGAGTCTCTTGTTAGGGACCAATGCACATAGTGATTTCAAGTTGAAGCCAGTGCTTATATGCAACTTCAAAAATCCTAGGACCTTTAAGAATTATGCTAATTCTACTGTGTTGTTTCTGTAAATGAAATAACAAAGCCTGGGTGACAGCACATATGTTTGTAGCATAGTTTACTGAAATTTTTTTTTTTTTTTTTTGAGTTGGAGTCTCACTCCATCGCCCAGGCTGGAGTGCAGTGGCACGCTCATGGACACCCCAGCATTGAACCACTGGGCTCAGGCGATCCTTCTGCCTCAGCCTTTAAAATAGCCAGAACTACAGACACGTGCTACCACGCCCGGCTAAGTTTTTGATTTATTGTAGAGATGAGGTCTCGCCAAGTTGTCCAGGCTGTTCCTGAATCCGTGGGTTCAGACAATACCCTCACCTCGGCCTCCCAAAGTGCTGGGATTACAGGCTTGAGCCACTGTGCCTGGACTACTGAATATCTTAAGCCTGCTATTGAGACCTACTGTTCAAGATTTTTAAAAGATTTGTTTAAAATATTACTGTTTCAGCTGGAGGAGGTGGCTCACACTTATAATTCCAGTACTCTGGGAGGTCGAGGTGAGAGGACTGCCAGAGCCAATGGGTTCGAGACCAGCCTGGGCAACTTGGCGAGACCTCATCTCTACAATAAATCAAGAAAAATGAGCCAAGCATGGTGGTGCATGCCTGTAGTTCCAGCTACTTGAAAGGCTGAGGCAGAAGGATCGCCAGAGCCCAGCAGGTTGAGGCTGCAGGGGCCATGAGTGTGCCACTGCACTCCAGTCTGGGTGACAGAGTGAGACTTTGACTCAAAAATAAATAAAATAAATAAAATAAAATATCACTGTTCAAGCCTATAATCCCAGCACTTTGGGGAGGCTGAGGTGAGAGGAATGCCTGAGTCCAGGGGTTCGAGACCAGCCTGTGAAATTTGGTGAGAACTTGTCTCTATAATAAACAAAAAAATTAGCTGGGAGTCGTGGCACATCCTGGTAGTTCCAGCTACTTGAAGACTGAAGCGGATCACCTAAGCCCAGCAGGTCGAAGCTGCGGTGGCCGTGAGCATGCCACTGCACTCCAGCTTGGGTGACAGAGTGAGACTCCAACTCAAAAAATAAAAATAAAATATTACTGTTCATTGATAATGCACCTAGTCATCCAAAAGCTCTGATAGAGATGCACAAGGAGATTAATGTTATTTCATGCCTGCTAGCTCAACACCCATTCTGCAGCCTGTGGATCAAGGAGTAGTTTTGACTTTGAAGTTTTATTATTTAAGAGGCACATTTCATAAGACAATAGCTGCCATAGGTTCTTCTGATAGAGCTCTGTGAAGTAAATTGAAAGCTTTCTGGAAAGGATTCACCATTCTAGATGCCATTAAGAACACTGGTGACTCATGAAAGGGCGTCAAAATATCAACCTTAACAGGAGTTTGGAAGACGTTGATTCTAATCCTCATGCAGACGTAGAGGGGTTCAGGACTTCAGTGGGTGATGTAACCGCAGATGTGATGGAAACAGCCAGAGAACTAGCATTAGAAGTGGAGCCTGACTTGGTGCAATCTCATGAAAAAACCTGAATGGATGAGAAGTTGCATCGTATGGATGAGCCAAAAAAGTGGCTCCTTGAGATGGAATCTACTCCTGGTGAACTTGCTGTGAACGCTGTTGAAACGACCACGAAGAATTTAGAATATTCTATAAACCTAGTTGATAAAGCAGTAGCAGGGGGTTTGAGAAGATTGACTCCAAATTTGAAAGAAGTTCTACGGTGGATAAAATGCTACCAAACAGCCTCACAAGCTACAGAAAAATCTTTTGTGAAAGGAAGAGTCCATCGATGTGGCCAACTTCATTATTGTCTTATTTTAAGAAATTGCCACAGCCACCCCAACCTTCAGCAACTAGCCCCCTGATCAGTCAGAAGCCATTGACATCAAGGCAAGATCCTCTACCAGCAAAAATGTTATGACTCACTGAAGGCTCAGATAATCAGGAGTATGTTTTTAGCGGTAAAGTAGTTATAATTAAGGTATACACATTGTTTTGACCTTAATATTAAGTATTATTATCCTTGAACATTAGCCATCTCTCAATGTATTAAGTTGCTTTTTGGTTTCTTTCAGCATTAAAAAAAATTGTGTAAAGTCCTTGCATTTCTTTTGCGAAACTTATTTCTGAATGCACCTTTCAATTTAATGCCATTATTAATAAAACTGATTTTTAATTTTAAAAAAGGTAAGCACATTTTTTTACACATAATGCCACTGCCCACTAAATAGACTACAGTATAGGACAATCATAACTTGTATATGCACTGGGAAACCAAAAAGTGTGTGTGATTCATCTTACTGTGATATTCACTTCATCGTGGTAGTTTGGAACCACACCTGCCATATCTCCAGGATAGGCCTATAAATGCAGGAAGCAGGCCAAGTATATGTGTACATGAAACCTCATAGGAGTGGCGGGCACTGGGGTAAACTAGGGATCATGAGCCTATTTTTGCCCTGTGTGAGTAAAGGCCTCATATTGCCAGATCTTGTTTTCTTTCCCCCAAGAGAAGTTGGAAAGGAAAGGAAACGCAGCCTTTTTAAATGTAAAATCCCAATTTTCAGTGTTGGTTCAAAAATAAATAAATAAACTCTCAACTAGTCAAACAAAGAAACCAAAAGCATCTGGGAGCCATATCTACCCAGCCTGTAGGACACCAGTTTAAAATAGCTGGGCTCTTGGCTGTATTGACGGGAGAAGTGGGGTGAGGGATGGTGCTCCCTTGCCATTGAGCTCTAGCCTCCCAGTAGTCCAGGTTTCCTTAAATAAACACCAGCCCCTCATACAAGACATCGTTTTGAAACTAATTTATGTCTTTACTGAAATCTCTTTGAAATGCCAAAGGGGCCTGGGCATAATGGGGTGGCTCATGCCTGCGGTCCTAGCACTCTGGGAGGACAAGACAGGAGAATCGCTGGAACTCAGGCATTCGAGACCAGCCCGGGCAACTTAGTGAAGTCTACAAAAATTACAAAAAATTTAGCCAGGCGTGGTGGTGCATGCCTATAGCCCCTGCTACTCAGGAATCTGAGGCAGGAGCTCAGGAGGCTGAGGTTGTGGTAAGCCAGGATTGTGCCACTGCACTTCAGCCTGGATGACGGAGTGAGACCTTGCCTCAAAAACGAAAACCAAAAAACACAGCGCCAGCAGAGAGGGGGTGGGTTCCATTCATAACACCAATGTTTCTGACAAATCTTCTCTTGTCTCATTCGCAAATCTGCCCCGTGACAGCCCAGCGGCTCCTCCAATCCCCTTTAATGAACCTCTTGAATGCCCCCACATCCAGTCCCTTCCCGGCTCTCGTCTCTCTTATCCTCCCTCTCACCCTCTGATCTAGCCTGCTTTCCTTAGAGGGTAACTCCCAGGCTTTTCTTAACCAACCCCATCAAGCTGTCCCACCCACAATCCTGCACAACTCAGAATTCCTTTCCGCGTCTCCCCATATTCTGCACAAGGAATAAATACTCCAGAATGTAGCTCGCCAAGCTAAATCCTCCTTCACAGGAAGTGGGGGTGGAGGACAGGCAAAAGCTGCAAATACTCCAAAATACATATTTTTTCCTGTCCCATTGGCTGTGCCATCTGGGATGGGGTGAAGCTGGGACTAGATGTCATTTCAAAGGACATTTCCAAGATGCTTTGGCACCAAGGTGAACTTCCAGATGACTGCCATTTCCTTGTCCCTTGCCCTCTACGGACAGGACGGGGTCTCTACCCAAGCTACCACCTTCCTGCGAAATTGGGTGGGAGAAGCCAGAAGGGAGAAAAATCAAACTCAGGCTTTTCCCGATTTATCTCAGAATAGAAAGTTGGCAAAGCAAGTCACAGAATAGAAAGTCTCTGATAAAAATAGCGCCTTTTCAGCTTGGGACTCAAGCCCGCTATGCATGGAAATTTAATTTATTCCTTCCTTGCATATTCCCAGATGAGCATAACAATTTTGTCTCCCTCATTAAGGAGAGAAGTTTAAAATGCTGCTTTCTGGGGCCACAGTGGCTTTCCTTCCCGAGGTCTGATGGTGGAGAAGGTGCCAGCGGTATTGAGGACAGGCTGAGCCTTGGCAGTGACAAGCGCGGTCCTCACACCCACCCTGGACATCCAGACACAGCGACGGGGGCTCTGACACCAGCTTGCTGAGAAGGGAGATCTGGGAGAAGGTTTTCCGAACACGCGGTGCGACTGACTCACAGGGGCCTAAAAATACTCACCGTGTGGTGTGTTGACTCCTGGTGGCTGCAGTAAAAGGCAAAGCAGACGGAGGCTTCCCCTTCCTTCTCCAGCTCCTATGGGCAGCTGCCTCTCACATCCTCCTTCTGCTGCCCAAGACCCTGCACGGGGCCTCCCTCAGGTCAGGAACGCAAGATCTGGTCTTTCTCAAAGCACATTTGAGGGCCTAGAGGTTGCTCTCCTCATGCCCATCATCTCAGTGTCCCGCTCCCCACTGGCCCAGCTCCTTAAAGTTCTGTTCCTGGCACAGAGCAAATCTGGACCAAACTGGGTACAGAGAGGACGGGTGATCAAGCGGGTCCTTTAAATGACCTGGCGTTTTGTTTGTCTGTGGAAAAACACACATAACATGGAATCTGTCATTTTTAAACGTCCAGTTCAGCGGCATTAAGTACATTCATTGCTGTGCAACCATTCCCATCAGCCATCTCCAGGACTCTTGTCATCTTCCCAAACTTAAACCCCATACCCATTAGACAATAACTCCTCCTTCCACCCTCCCCAGCCCCTGGCAGTCACTCTTCGATTTTTTGACTCTGAATTTGACTTTCTAGGTACCTCACGTAAGTGGAATCACGCAGTATTTATCCTTCTGTGACTGGCTTACTTCACTTGGTATAATGTCTCCGAGGTTCATCCCTGTTGTAGCCTATGTCAGAATTTCCTTCCTCTTTAGGGCTGAATATTCCATTGTGTGTATGCATCACATTTTATGTATCCATTCATCCATCGATGGACACTTGTGAATAATGCTGCAATGAACATGAGTGTCCTTTTCTTTTTTCTTTTTTTCTTTTTTTTAAAGCAGGATTTATTGAGAGGATAGAAAAGCTCCCACAGTGGGAGGGGACCCAAGGGGGTTGCCAATGAGTGTCCTTTTCAAGATTGTTTTTACCCTTTTGTATTTTGACGGGACTCTTTAGGAAGGCCATCCACATGGAATAAATGGTTCAAGGACCCAAGGTGGGCTGGTGAGAGCTCTTTCAGAGGGAGGCTGACTTATGGCATCCCTTATATCAAACCAGGTCACCTACATATGGGGCTGCCCCAGGATACATGCTCTGATATCATGTGTTTTGTATTTCCTCACTAAAAAAGATAAAAAGTTATGCCCAGAGGAGGCAATAAAGTTTCTGACTATAAACAATCCCAAGTCAGTGGGCTCTCGGAATCTCTGGCCGTGGTGCTATCCGGCATGACACTGGGAAGTCAGAAGGTGATGCAGGAACAAGCAGGCGCTGGTATCGGATCCGTCAAACGGTTTCCAACATGGCTTCCAATAACACATAACATGGAATTTGTCATTTTTAGACGTACAGTTCAGTGGCATTAAGTACATTCATGGTTGTGCAACCATCCCCAACTCTTGGGGGTCCTTGTTGATTCGGTGTCCATCCCTTCCCCTGGCTTGCCTAAGTCTTCAGCTCTTGGTTTTTCCCATCAGCCTTGTGACATGCTTGAGCAGTTGACAAAACATATCCACAGAGCAAAAATGCAGGGCATCCCTTGAGCTCCGCCGCCCTTCAATGCCCACCCGTCCCATCTCTCCTTCCCTGGAGGCCTGTCTTCCTGAAGATGTCGGCCTCGTTTGCCTTCCACATCTCCCTCCCTTCACCCCTAACCCAGTGCTTTCTTGGCGCTGGGTCCTGATAGGTCCTGATGGGACTTCTTGGTTTGGGCTCCAGATGGGAGCTCAGCCCCTGTTCAAGTCAAGAGCCTGCATCCCGAGAAGTCCTGGCACCCGCTTTCGGGCTGCTCCCAGAACACCAAGAACATATACATTTCTCGTCCCCATCCGGAGAAGGCCTGTGGTGTCCCGATGTGTATCATCTATGGAATTACATCCTGGAATACTCAGGAACAAGGACAACTGCAAATCCTGTTTCCTGTGATGGCGTGTAGGAGATCAACTCTATCAGCAAACAGAGCCTGTATAATCCTAAGCTCTGCCAGTTGCTAGCCGGGCACCCTTGGGCAAGTTCCTTAAGCTCCTGTGCCCCTTCACCTTGCTTCTAACATGACAAAGTATTTCATGAGCCTATTGGGAGAAATAAAGAAGAGAAGGCATGCCAAGTACTGAGCAATGTGCATGGCTCATAGGAAGCATTTCAAAAGGTTAACTCATTACTACTTAAACACTAAAGTGTTTAAGTCTATCATGACTTTCATACCTGTACAATTTGAGGGAACAAATGAGGCGAGACTAAAGGGTTACCGCAAAATTCTCCAGAGAATAATCCTTTCCCTAAGTGATCAAAAACAGATCTAAAGATAACGTTAGGGACAATGGGGAGAAGCATTGTGTAGGGCGTCCCTGCATGGCACAAACACAGGATCCTAGCGGCTGTGACACAAACCAAAAGCACACGTGTGTGACTGCCCATGCACCTCAGGGAGCAGCATCGGAGAAGGTGAAAGTTCTTGGCTGTGCACGTGCAAACACAGGCTGTGCTGGAAAATGGCCACCGGAAATGCTCCTGGAACTGAAATACCACAATAGTCCACACGGTCTGGCCTCGTGTTCAAATGAGTAGAAATCTTCCAAGGACAGACTGCAGAGAACATGAATAGGTAAGTAGGCATCAGACATAAAGTAGCTGAAGTGTAGGCAGAAACGGAAGAACACTGAAGAAGAACTAGCACTTGTTGCTCCACGTGGAAAAGCCAGAAGCAACCGGGCAGAGGCAGAGTCTAGACAGGGCTCAAGGTCCAGCCCTGTGCTACACAGCCACAGCTGGCAGCTATGGGGATCCGGAGTCCTTGAAATGTGGCCAGTGAATTTAAGATTTGCTATAAGGGTAAAAGACACGAAGTGCAAAAGCAGGAGTGTAAAATACATCAACAATTTTGGAAATACATATTCCATATTAAAAACGTTAGCAAGGCTGGGCACAGCGGTTCAAGACTGTAATCCCAGCACTTTGGGAGGCCGAGGCAAGAGGATTGCCTGAGTCCAGGGGTTCAAGACCTCGTCTCTACAAAAAACCCACAAAATTAGCTGGGTGTAGTGGCGCATGCCTATAGTTTCAGCTACCTGGAAGGTTGAGGTGGAAGGATTACCTGAGCCTGGGAGGTCGAGGCTGTGGTGGCCATGAGTGTGCCACTGCACTCCAGCCTGGGTGACAGAGTGAGACTCCAACTAAAAAAAAAAAAAAAAACCATTACCGCCGGGCTCGGTGGCTCAGCCTGTAATCCCAGCACTTTGGGAGGCCGAGGTGAGTAGATTGTCTGAGCCTGCGGGTTCGAGACCCTCCTGGGCAAGCTGGCGAGACCTCACCTCTACAATAAAAATCAAAAATTAGCCAGGTGTGGTAGCACGCACCTGTAGTTCCAGCTACTTGGAAGGCTGAGGAGGAAGGATGGCCGGAGCCCAGCAGGTCGAGGCTGTGGTGGCCGGGAGCAGCCACTGCACTCCAGTCTGGGTGACAGAGTGAGACTCCAACTCAAAAAAAAAAAAAAGCATTAGCAGTGTGACTCACACATGGTATACTATCTCCAAGGCTCATCCCTGTTGTAGCATATGTCAGAATTTCTTTCCTTTTTGGGCTGAATAATATTCCATTGTATATATATATCACATTTTGTGTATCCATTCATCCATCCATGGACACTTGGGTTGCCTTGCCTTTGGGCATTCTGAGTAGGCACTCAAGAAATGTCATCTATTTTTTTCTGTGGTTATCTTAACCCAAGGATGGCCAGGCATGGTGGTTCATGCCTATAATCCCAGCACTCTGGGAGGTCAAGGTGGGAGGATTGCCTGAGCCCAGGGGTTCAAGACTAGTCTGGGAAACTTGGAAAGACCTCATCTCTACAATAAATTTAAAAATTAGTCAGGCGTGGTGGCCCATGCTTGTAGTCACAGCTACTTGGGAAGCTGAGGCTGAAGGATCACCTGAGTCCGAAAGGTCTAGGCTGCGGTGGCCATGATCATGCCACTGCACTCCAGCCTGGGTAACAGAGTGAGACTCCAAATCAATCAAACAAACCCAAAGAGCTGAGGATTCATCTTGTGTCAGTATCATACGTAAGGCAATCCTGGAGTATGCCTTCACAGTCTACCAAATAGTCCCACCTTTTAGAGTGATGGTTCTCAAGTGGAGGACTTTTTGCCTCCCAGGGCCATCTGGTGGTGCCTGAGACATATTTGATAATCAAAACCTGGGGGAAGAGGCTGTTTGGCATCTGTTAGGTAGAAGCAAGGGTGCTGCTGAACACTCTACAACAACCAGCTCCCCCACAACAAAGAATAGCCCAGTCAAGAGATCAGCAGTGCCCAGGTTTAGACACCCTGAACGAGAGGTTTGCAGTCACTCATGGATATGGACAGATTAATAATCAAGCCTGGGCAACTTGGCGAGACCTCATCTCTACAATAAATCAAAAAATCAGCCGGGCATGGTAGCGCGTACCTGTAGTTCCAGCTACTCGGAAGGCTGAGGCGGAAGGATCACCGGAGCCCAGCAGGTCGAGGCTGCGGTGGCCGGGAGCAGCCCCTGCACTCCAGTCCGGGCGACGGAGTGAGACTCCAATTCCAAAAAAAAAAAAAAAAAATCAAGTCCTATTAAGCAAGTGTTGGAAGGAGAATTACAAATGTTATCCAAAGAGGTGGACCCCAGCCAGCAGAACTGGCATGGCCCAGGCACTGTTTGAAGAGTAGCATTCCCGGGGCCCACCCAAGTCCTGCTGATTCACAGTCCCTGGGGCGGAACCCAGAAGGCAGATTTTAATGCATGCTGAAGTATCCTGGTTACCAACTCCTGCTCATCCCAGGCTGGAGACGTAGGCGGCGGTCAGTCCTGTGACGGCATTGTAACAGCTGCCACAAGCTGAGAAGTTGCCTGCTTGCACCAAGCCAATGGGCAACAGAGCTGGCGACAATTGTTCCGGTGTGTTTTTGCACTGGGCCACAGCTTATAATGCCAGCTTTCTAATTTCAGGAAAGTTCAGGACACAAAACCAAACTGGGGTCAAAGTCATTCTAAGGTCCCTTCTTAGTCACACGGTATTTCAAGGGCTTTCAAACTGTTTAACTTCCAACTTGTGTCACAAAGGTATATTCTCCAAGAGAGAATTTAGTGTCTGGTTTGTCTGTGCTCCTGAGAACAAATCATTTTGGACGCCTTTGGACCGAACATTTGGCCCATCACACACACACTGAATGGACCGTTGGCACCTTCTCCACGTGTGGGCTAGATCTGGTGAATAACGAACACGCCACATTTCCCTGGATCTTTTGTCAGGCAGATAACACTAACTGTTCGGCACACCTTTTCAGGGTAGGAGCGAGGGAGTCGCAGTTCAGGTGATTTTCTATTTGGCCACACGGGGGCACCCTCCACTCAGCCATGGGCATCTGTGGTCCGAGTAAAGTCTCTGAAGGGGAAGGCGTGACCTGGGAGGTCGTGACGGGGGGTGGGAGGGGACCGTCCTTCCTCTTGGCAGAGTGATGGGCTTCAGGGTGACCTCGGCCTGAACTCGAGAGCCGGGTTTCCCAGAGTGCGGGCGCTGGACCAGCAGCATCAGGACCGCCCGGGAAGTTGTCAGAAACGCAAATCCAGGCCCCGCCCCAGACCTGCTGCATCCAGAGCTGGCGACGTGGGGAGGTGGGGGGACCGTGACCTGACAAGACCCCGCCCCTCCCGGGTGGTCGGGATGGGGGCTCAGCTCCGGAACCACCGCTCTCCGGAGCGCCCTCCCGGCCGTTCGCCGAGACACCAGACCCCGTGGGTGTCGGTCCCGTCACGCTGCTGCCAGGAGGTGAAAGGGGAGCGCGCGTTCTTGACGCTCGGCGCCTTCTCTGGTCACTCCCTGCGGACACCCGAGGACCCCGAGCTCCGTCGTGGCGCAGGAGCCCTGGGGGTCCACGAGCTCAGCCCTAAGGAGCGCTGAGCCGGGAGCCAGCCCTCCCTCACAGGGCCTCCGACCCACTGTCGGCGGCAGGATGGCCGCAGAGACGCAGACCCAAGCGGCCTCGAGCTCCCGGGCAGCAGCAGGAAGTCGGGCCACGCGACGCCGCGGAGGCCCCGCCCCGCCGGCTCGCCCCCCGCCCCGCCGGCTCGCCCCCCGCCCGCCGGCTCGCCCCCCGCCCCGCCGGCTCGCCCCCCGCCCCGCCGGCTCGCCCCCCCCCCCGCCGGCTCGCCCCCCCCCCAGCTGCGGGCCGCCCCGCCCTGCGTCTCCGCCCACCCTGGCGCGCCGGGTGTGCCTGTGCTGCTGCTCTGGCCTCCCGCGTCTCCGGCCCGGTGGGTCCTGGCCGTTCCGACGGCGCGCAAACCACGCAGGGCGGGCAAGAGGCCCCGCGAGGGCCGGGACGCGGCGGGCCGGGGGGCTGCGGAGACCGGGACGGGCTTCTGTTCCGGGTGGGGGCGGAGAAGGCCCAACCGCGCTGCCGCGCCAGCCTGGAGGAGAAAGCGCCCCCGTGGGCCCCGAATGCGGGCGACGCCAGGGCGGCCGGACGGGAGCTAGAGCTTCCCAGGGGAGGGACCCTAGGGGGCAGGGGGCAGGGGGCAGGGAGAGGCCAGGCCGGCCCAGGGCGGGAAGGAGCAGGGCGAGGCGGGAAGGCCGGGGGCAGCCTGCGGGCGGGGCGTGGAGAAGGAGGGAGTCTGGGAGGCCAGGCTGGGCGGGTTCCCAGGCGGAGGAGGGAGCAGTTCGAGTCTGAGTGGGACGACGCGAGTCCTAGGGAGGTCGGACGGGTTCTTGAGCAGAGAACTGTGCATGAGCGGATGTTATACTGTGATGGGGAAGGCATCCTCTGTGACCGGGGTCCCCACCTCCAATGCCGACAGCACGAAGCAGGCCAGGGAAGAAGCTCTCGTGGGCTCTCAAGCGGGCAGTCGCCACCCGCGCCCCGCAGTATTGCCCGGGTAAGACGCCCAGACCAGCCAGAGTTTTTCAGGAAGTCAGCACTCCGGATTTCTTTTTGGTAACATAAAGAGTCTTCATTTTTAAATATGGCGGCTAATTTTTTTTTTTTTGAGTTGGAGTCTCACTCTGTCGCCCAGACTGGAGTGCAGTGGCCGCTTCGGCCACCGCAGCCTCGACCTGCTGGGCTCCGGCGATCCTTCCGCCTCGGCCTTCCAAGTAGCTGGAACTACAGGCGCGCGCTACCACGCCCGGCTGATTTTTTATTTATTTATTGTAGAGATGAGGTCTCGCTACCCAGGCGGGTCTCGACCCGCGGGCTCAGGCGATCCACTCACCTCAGCCTCCCAAAGGCGCGGGATTACAGGCTGAGCCGCCGAGCCTGGCTGGCAGCTAATTAAAAGCGTTCCAAGTCTGTGGGTCTGTGGTTGGTAACTTCTGACCTTCTTTGAGCTGACCGGTGGTTTGCACCAGACTCTCAAAACTTTATGACTCCCATTGCTTCTTAGTTTCCTTCCTCATCCTTATCTATCCAATCAATTTATCATGAAGAAAAAATATCACTCTGCCAAGCATTAAAATGTACTGTTTTGAACACCGCACATGAACGATCCCATCTAACCCTCACACGGCCTTGTAAGATTATAACTCTCATTTTACAGATGAGGGCACCCAGGGCTGAGAGGTGGAAGCGGGGAGCCAAGACTCCAGCCCAGGGGGTGAGACCCCAGAGCCAGGCATTGAACCTGTGTGTCATAGTCTCTTTGATGGTCACACTTCAGTTATGCCTTGTCCTCTTCTGAGCATGAGTGACGTTCGTGAGGTTGTGTTTTTTTTTCTTGTATTAAGGCATTGGGTTCGCTGCCTCATTTGCCCACACCTTGGCACGTGAGGCACGGGAGTTTGTCCTGGTGGGTCTGATGAGCATCCGTTGAGGACCAGCTGTGGGCCGGACACCCTGCCGGCACCAGTCGGCCAACTCCATGAAACTCCATTTTATATAGAAACCTCAAACTCCAACCTAAGATGGGGCGCCATGTTAGGATAAAGGCAACTTCAGGAAACACAGTGATTCCACAGTGGAGTCAGGGAGGACTTCCCAGGGCTGAGTCTCAAAGAACTCTGAGGAGCACCAGGCTTGAGAGGCCACTGGAGACTCAGAAGGGGGGGAAGGGGGGAGGGATGAAAAATCACCTGTTAGGTATCATGTACACAGGTGGAGGTGCTGGGCACACTTAAAGTCCACACTTCTTCACCCCGGTACGATTCATCCATGGAACCAAAAACCACCTGTGCCCCTAAAGCTATCGGAATTTAAAAAAACAAAGAAGAGGCCATTGGAAGAGTCAGAGGTGGACAAGGCAGCTCAGGAAGTGGGGGCAAGGCAGCAAAAAGGGGCTTGGGGACCTTCAGTTGAGCTCACCGAGACAACTAATGAGTCGGAGGAAGAGGGACCGTGCCCAGAGGGCCTGGAGGGTCCGGGCCTGACAGCAAGCGAGCTAGAGGCCGCGGGAGACCTGGCAGGGAGGATGCAGCTTGCTGCTGGTCGAGTGAACGGACGAGAGGCCCAGCCCAGCCTGGTCCACAGTTGGGAACCCATCTGGCAGCGGCTCTCTCGCTGGCCTCAGGCAGGCTGTGTGGCCTCTGGGATCCCCAGTGTCCTCATCTGTGAACTGGACTCTAACTTACACGGTTTGGGGAGTATTGGATGCAGAGGTGCTGGTGCCACATCTAGCACAGTGTCTGACCCTGGGCACTCCCTTGGCCAACCTTTGGTTGCTACTCTTATTTCTGGCACTTGATATGTGAAAGAATGAAAGGGCGCCATGGCTTGAGCGCCCCCAGTGGTGCCCAGTGGAGTTGGGAGCGCGAGTCCGCTGTGGGGCTTCCGCACGGCCCACCGTTTCCACTTGTCTTTCGAAGACCAGGAAATCAAGGTTGTCTTGGTTTGAATGGGACTTCGGCTTTAACGTCAACTCCGAATGAAGCTGTCTGGCCCCCTGAGAAGCAGTCTACCCCAGCAGGCAGGTCTCGCTGCAGGTACTGTAGTTGAATCAGCTGGCATGTTCCCCAGAGGGCTTGTCTGTGCCCTGGCGAATCTAGCCTTCCCATCAGCCACATCATTCTACCCTGGTGCAGACGGCCCCACCAATGGGACGCTGTCCCGGGCAGCTGCAGCAACCTGGCACCTGGCACGGAGGAGCCCATCTGGTGGCGGTATGTGGGATTCGTGCCAGCCACGCTGGCTCCGGAGTGACTGGCAGGTACAGCTGCGGCCGCCCTGCTCACTCGCGTAGCATGGAGTGGGACAGTCTTCCAGCCAGGGGGTGGCTCCCATGGCCTGTTTCATGTTGGAGATTCCTACCACACCCAGGAAAAGACAAGAACGAGTCTGTGCAAAGATCACAGCCATGCTTCTCATGCTAGTCCTTTCTGTTTGAGGCACTCAGCTGCTGGGACACGTGCAAGTTTTCCTTCAAGGTTTCTGCCTTGATTTTCAGGTGGTAATAAGGGGTCACAGAGAAGGGACCTCAAGAGTGTAAGTCTGGCTTTTTTGAAAGAATTTCCGTAGCAGTTGGTCCCAGACTCAGTTGTGCACCGGATTCCTCCATGGAATATGACATGCACAGGGCTGCCAGTTCTGAATCAGTAGGTGTGTGGTCAGCTCCGACACCTGCACTGTTAAACAGCTCCTGAGGACTGATTCCTCACAGGGTGGTCGCTGACCACCTGTCCCCAATCCCCTGGGGCACCTTTTGAAAGATGGAGACTCCTCGATGCCACCCCAGACCCCCTACATAGATGGGTGTGGACGGCTTCCTTTGTGACAAGTGACTTTACCCACCGCTTCCTCTGTAACTCTTAAACACATTAAAGTTTGAAAATGGTGCAGATATGGTCGGAGGCACCCTGACACTTGACCACTGCTCTAGAACAATTAAGCTTGAATTTCTGTCCCGCAGACTAGACTTTTTTCCTGACTCAACTAGACTTCCTTCCCTCATCAGCCGAGAAAAGTGTTGGCCAATATTACACAAAGAGGCAAAGAAAAAGCAGAAAAGTGATGTAATCTGAGCCACGTGGAGTCTGCGGCCAAGAAATTGTGATGAAAAAACACCAGGGCTCCTCACCTTGACTGGACTCAGCTTTGGGAGTTGAAATGGAATGTGTGAAAAGGCACAGCTCGGCTCTTTGGCGAAGGGGCTCCTTGTAGCTAGCAGTCCTCTCCCGGAGAAGCCTCTGCTGCTGCCTGTAGGTTCACTGGCTTTTGTACCCTTCCTGGAAGCTCTGGGGCAGGGTCTGTGATCAGAGAAATTGGAAGCTGTAGGTCAGGCTCCCTGGCCATGGCCTCAGTCTCCAGGGTCTGCCCTCTGAGGGAGCAGAGGGGCACCGTCGGAGCATCTGGGAAGTGTTTCAGGGCAGGCTCTGCTGCCACCCCCGGGAGCCTGCCTCCTCTGCGCACCGCCAGTGCAGAGGCATTCCCTAGGAACCTAGACAGACAATGGCCGCTGTGTTCCTGGGTTTGCTGGCACCCAGGCAGTTAACCCAGAAACTGCCTTTGTGCCCTCGAGGGCAGGCACATTTTCAAGCTCTCCTTTCAACTTTGGCCCAGCATCTTATAGGCTAAGATGTGCTTTCCTTGCCCAAAGTGCTGTTTCTCCATACGCTTTGACCAGGACCTCTTCAGAACGGTATCTTTTCTTCCTCCACAGCTGATGATCCCTGGGAGAATTTTTTTTTTTTTTTTTTTAGAGACAGAGTCTCATTCTGTCACCTGGGGTACAGTGGTGCAGCCTCAACCTCCGGGACTCGAGCAATCCTGCCTGCCTTAGCTTCCCGAGTAGCTGGGACTATAGGTGCATGCCACCACACCTAGCTTCTGGGAGAATGTTTAGAACGTCAGAAGAATTCGCCCAGGAGCTTCTGAGATGAGAGAAATCTATGTCCACTCAGCAATATGGGCCAGAAACAAACAAAGTGTTTCTCCCACCCCATGGTAGCCAGAGAGCAAAACAATTACCTCAGAAGGCCAGAGACATTTAAAAATTTTGTTTTCAGCTGGGCTCGGTGGCTCAGCCTGTAATCCCGCACCTTTGGGAAGCTGAGGTGAGTGGATTGCCCGAGCCCGCGGGTTTGAGACCCGCCTGGACAGGCAAGACCTCATCTCTACAATAAAATAAAAAAATTAGCCGGGCGTGGTAGCACGCGCCTGTAATTCCGGTTACTCGGAAGGCTGAGGCGGAAGGGTCACCGGAGCCCAGCAGGTCGAGGCTGTGGTGGCCGGGAGTGGCCACTGCACTCCAGTCTGGGCAACAGAGTGAGACTCCAACTAAAAACAAAACAAAAAAAATTTTGTTTTCAAGCTAACTTCATGGAGTGATACTCCCCTATCATTTAAAAAATAAAAAATAAAGCATCTTAAAAATGCATTCAGAAATCTTTTTTTTTTTTTTGAGTTGGAGTCTCACTCTGTCACCCAGACTGAAATGCAGTGGCATACTCCTGGCCACCGCAGCCTTGATCTGCCGGGCTCCGGCGATCCTTCCACCTTGCCTTCCAAGTAACTGGAATTACAGGCGCGTGAGCTACCATGTCTGGCTAATTTTTAAATTTATTGTAGAAACCAGGTCTTGCCAAGTTTCCTGGGTGGGTCTCCAACACGCAGGCTCAGACAATCCACTCTCCTCAGCCTCCCAAACTACTGGGATTACAGGCTGAGCCACTGAGTCTGGCCCAGAATATCTTAATAAAAGGAGTGGAAACAAATGGAAAATAAAGAAAGGGAAACCAGAGAAACCAGGTAGAGGTTTATGCATAAATTCCCTGATAGACTTACTAGAGACAGCACACAGATTGGTGCTGAGCTTTGCAAGGAAAGATGTGATCAGGCTTACAGGCAACCCAAATATCTTCAATTCCTTTAACCTTTCCTTTATATAAAGAAGTCAGTCATATGCTGAGCTTCTACTACGCACCAGGCACTGTCCTGGGCATGGAGGATACAGCCATGACAAAATAAAGATCCTGTCTTCATGGAGTTGATTTCCCAGTGGGGGAGTAAACAGCACGCTAGTAAAGAGTGACATATACGATAACAATGTCCAGTGATGATAAGAACTAAACGTACGATGAAACTATATCCCTGGGGAAGGAAAGTGACCAGCGGAGAGGTGTGGCCGTTTTAGACAGAGCCACTAGAGAAGCCCTCTAGGAGGGGATGTTTGAGCAGCAACCTGAGGTGAGGAAGAGCCATCCAGGTGTGTGAGGAAAAAGTGTGTCGGGCACAGAGGACGTGTGTGCAGAGGCCACAGGCATCAGGGTGTTGGTGTCTGTAGAACTTCCAAAAGGCCAGCTCAGCTTAGCACAGTGAAGGCGGGGAAGGGAAGGGGGCAGGAAGTCCATGACACACTCAAATTGTGCTGCGTGATGGCCCCGGGGAGGAGATGAGGTCAGAAGGAGAACAGAACCCCATGACTGTTGAGCAGAGGGGCAATATGATTCCAAAGGATCACTCTGGCCACTGTGTAGAAAATAGGCTGTGGGTGGGAGGGTTAGTTTCCTTGGGCTGCCATAATAAAATACCACCGCCTGGGTGGCTTAAACAACAGAAAGTTGCGTTCTCACAGTGCAGGAGGCCAGACGTCCAAGCAAGGCCAAGATGTCAGCGGGTTTAATGTCTCCTTCTTGAGTAGCAGACCACTACCTTCTCACTGTGTCCTCGCACCGCCCTTTGTGCACGTACGACCCCGGTGTCTGTGCATACAAATTTCCTCCTCTTAGAAGGACACCAGTCAGACAGCATTAGGCCCCACCCTAATGGCCTCATTTAACTTAGTCACCCCTCAAAGGCCCTGTCTCCAAATACAGTCACATTCTGAGGTACTAGGGATGAAAGCTTCAACACAAGTTTGAGGAAACATGATTCGACCTGAACCAGGGCAATAGTAGAAGCAGAGAGACCCATTAGGAGGCAAATGCCATAATTCAGGCACGAGATCACGGCAGCTTGGATCAGAGTGATAGAGGGGAAAGTGTAAGAAGTGGTCAGATTCTGCGAATATCTCCTAGTTGGGGTAGGAGTCATGGATGGAATGGTTGTACAGTATGAAGACAGAGGAGAGTTAAGGATAGCTCCACGTTTTTTTTGTGCCTGAGCAACTGGAAGCATGGAGCTGACACATACTGAGATGAGGAAAATTATGGAAGGAGCAAATCTGGGGGGATGCTGAGATCACGAGCTCAGTTTGGGAGACATTAAGTTTGAGAAGCCTATTAGGCATTCAGTTGGAAATTTCAAGTCACCAGTAGGATCTACCAGTCTGGAGCTTAGGGGAGAGATCAGAGTTTACTGATGTAATAATTTTTTCTCATTTCTTTGTTTTTTGATTTTTTAAATTGTATTTATTGTTATTATTATTATTATTATTATTTTGAGTTGGAGTCTCACTCTGTCACCCAGACTAGAGTGCAGTGGCTGCTCCCGGCCACTGCAGCCTCGACCTGCTGGACTCCGGTGATCCTTCCGCCTCAGCCTTCCGAGTAGCTGGAACTACAGGCGCGCGCTACCACACCTGGCTAATTTTTGATTTACTGTAGAGATGAGGTCTCGCCAAGTTGCCCAGGTGGGTCTCAAACCCGCGGGCTCAGGCAGTCCACTCACCTCAGCCTCCCAAAGGCGCGGGATTACAGGCTGAGCCACTGAGCCCGGCTTTCTATGTTTTTTTAAAATAAATTTTGTTGAGTCATAATTCACATGCCATAAATTTACCCTTGTAATTTGGTATGCAATTTGATAGGGCTTAGTATATTCACAAGATTGTGCTACAATCACCACTGTCTAATTTCAGAACTTTTCATCACCCCAAAAAGGAATCTCATACCTATCAGTCACCCCCAGATCCTCTCTCCCCTCAAGTCCCTGGTATCATTAATCTACTTTCCCTCCCTATTGATTTGCCTCTTATGGACATTGCATAAAACTAGAGTGATAAAATATGTGGCTTTTTGTTTCTGGGTTATTTCACTGAGCATAATGTTTTCAAAGAACAACCACAAATATCAGTACTACATTCTTTTTTACGACTAAATAATATTTCATTGTATGGATATGCCACATTTATTTGCCATCGGTATCCATCAGTCAATGGATACTTGGGTTGTTTCTACTTTTTGTCTATCACGAATAATGTTGCTGTGACTATTCGTGTACAAGTTTTTGTGTAAACACGTTTTCAATTCTCTTGGGTATACTTAAGAATGAACTGCTGAGTCACAGGACAACTCTATTTTTAACATCTTCAGGAACTGCCAAACTGTTTTCTAAAACAGCTGTACCATTTTACATTCTCACCAGCAATGCGTAAAAGTTCCAATTTCTCCAGATATTCAACAATCCTTGTTATTGTTTTTTTATAGCCACCTATAAAAAAAGCTATATCCTTGTTATTGTTTTTTTATAGCATGAAGTGGTATCTCATTGTGATTTTGATTTGCGTTTCTCTGATGACTAATGATACTGACCATTTTTCATGTGCTTATTGGTCCCTTGGGAAAATGACTATTTAAATTATTTGCCTATTTTTAAATTACTCATCTTTTTATTTTTGAGTTTATTATTCATCATTTTATTGTTGAATTGTAAGCATTCTTTAAATACTCTAAATATAAGTCCTTATTTAATGAGTCACAAATATTTTGTCCCATTCTGTAGATTGTCTTTTTCCTTTCTTTTTGAATCGGAATCTCACTGTGTCACTCATACTGGAGAGCAGTGGCACGCTCCCGGCTGCTGCAGCCTCAACCTGCTGGGCTCCAGCGATCCTTCTGCCTCAGCCTTCCAAATAGCTGGAACTACAGGCACGCACTACCACGCCCAACTAATTTTTTTTTTTTTCATTTATTGTAGCGATGAGGTTTCACCAAGTTGCCCAGGTGGGTTTCGAACCCACGGGCTCAGGCAATCCACTCACCTTGGCCTCCCAAAGCGCGGGATTACAGGCTGAGTCACTGAGCCTGGCTCTTTTTCCTTTCTTTTTCTTTTTTTTTTTTGAGTTGGAGTCTCACTCGGTCACCCAGACTGGAGTGCAGTGGCTGCTCCCGGCCACTGCAGCCTCGACCTGCTGGGCTCCGGCGATCCTTCCACCTCAGCCTTCCGAGTAGCCGGAATTACAGGCGCATGCTACCATGCCAAGCTAATTTTTTATTTATTGTAGAGACGAGGTCTCACCAAGTTGCCCAGGTGGGTCTTGAACCCTCGGGCTCAGGCAGTCCACTCGTCTCGGCCTCTCAAAGTGCTGGGATTACAGGCTGAGCCACCAAGCCCAGCTAGGACTTGTTTTAATAAGGAATGGTCGTGTCCAAGGACTGAACCCAAGAGTGTCTATCACTCAGAGATCCAAGATGTGAAAAGAAACCAACAAAGGGGATGAGGAGGATTCTACACTCATTTCTTCTTTTCTCTCAGTTTTAGAGTGCCCATTCCCTTCTGGAGTTAGCAACAAAAAATTCAAAATTCTTGTTTTTTTTTTAGACAAGGCCGTTCTGACTCTCTGTTGCATTTCTCACCTTCAAGGCCATGCAGGTTCCAGTGCCTTGCCCTTCCACTGAGGAGTGCTAGTGTGTCAATTCAGGCCCTGCAGGGAGCAGATGCCAAGATGGCGTTAGAACTGCCAGAGATGTATTGGATGTTTCCTCCATGAAGAAAGGTGGAAGGGAGCAGGAGTAGCCAGGGAGAGCCTTCACACCACATTGCAGGCACGACACCAGTGAAGGGAGAGGGGAAAGAAAGGAGGGTTGGGTGGGAAGAGCTTTAGGCTGCAGTACATTTCTGAGAACATCCTGGCAAGCCCGACAGGGCCTCTGGCACAAAGCTTGCCCACACAGAGGTCCATGCTGGCCAGAAATGGCCTGGCTGTAGCACTTCCGCCATGCTCAGTCATTGGTTGGGAGCAGCTGGTGAAGAATGTGGCTCTGGTGTGAACACTGAGGTAGATCCCAAGGGTGCCACAGCTGGAGACTATCAGCTAACTGCTGTCCTCCCCCCCCCCGCAGTAGGCTTTCTCGAAGAGCGACCCGGGTGGTACCTCCCTATGGCTCCCACAGTCCATCCCTAGTGCTCACAGATTTACCTCTCCATACACACCCAGGAAGCAACTCCTCCATACTTTTCCTGAGTGTCTCTTACTGAGAGAGAAATTAAGAGGAGGTGGGAACAGACTACAGCTCCCATAGCTGCACTAGGTCTCATGGTGCAGGTGGTACTCATCGTCTCCCTCCTCACTATTCATTCAAAATGCCCCCTCACCCCCAGTTAGCACCTCTGCAGGTCCTTATGGCTTATCTGGTGAAGTGACTTAACCCTCGTTTTTAAGGGGCCTGAGCCTCAGCCTTCTCAGCCTGAGTCACTGATGGACAAGTCACTTGGGTTCCACATGTCTACCTCCATACCTCCATTGTATAAGCAGACCTGCTTCCTCTTGCTCATCAGGATCCATGGCCTCTGCCAAAATGGTGACTCAAAACAACAACAAAAAAGCAAAAACAAACAAACAAGAACCTCAAATGGCGGCTCCTTGACTGCTGGTTCCTAGACACAGTCCAAAGTTCCCTGGTTGTAGCCATAGCTTGTAGTTCAGTGGGACCCTTGCTGTGCCATCTGGTAAGAGTGCACTCCTTTTGAGAACCATGACCTCCAGCCCCACAGAGGCCAGAGTTGTGGGGGCAGGACATAAAAAGCCCCTCAATGGGTCATTAGGAGTAATGCTAAGGGGGGACATTCTGGCTCCCCTTTCTTGGTTCTCTGAACAATGTCTTCACCCTACTGGGGACACAGCAACATATTGAGGTCTCTGATTAAATGCCTTTGATGGACCCTGATGCATGGCCCCACCCCTCAGCTGTGCCTGTAGAAAACCTTCTCTACCCTGTGAGGCTCACTGCATCTGGAGAGTGTGCTTCTGGATGGTACAATCAGGGGACCATCCCTTGTTTAAGGGCCCACATCTGCACCTCCTTTGTTACAAAGGGTCCCCTCATCAGATGCCATGCTGGGTAGGATAACCAGTTGTTCCTTTGTAGACCAGTTGTTCCTTTAATCCCTGGATAGTGGTATTGAGGCTTGGTTAGAAGGAAAGGCAAATCCATATCCTGAACAATTATCTCTCTCCACAAAGATGAACTGAAGGCCCTTCCAAGACAGAAAGAAACTCAATGTAGTCAACTTGCCACTAAGCAGGTCTCCAGTTGGTCTCCTTGAGGAATATGCCATATCAGAGGACTGTATTAGTTTGCTAGGACTGCCATAACAAAGTACTACAGACTGGGTGACTTACACAACAAAGATTTATTGTCTCACAGTTCTTTTTTTTTTTGAGTTGGAGTCTCACTCTGTCGCCCAGACTGGAGTGCAGTGGCCGCTCCCGGCCACCGCAGCCTTGACCTGCTGGGCTCCGGCGATCCTTCCACTTCAGCCTTCCGAGTAGCCGGGATTACAGGCGCGCGCTACCACGCCTGGCTAATTTTTTGATTTTATTGTAGAGATGAGGTCTCGCCTGCCCAGGCGGGTCTCGAACCCATGGGCTCAGGCAATCCACTCACCTCAGCCTCCCAAAGGCGCGGGATTACAGGCTGAGCCACCGAGCCCGGCTGTCTCACAGTTCTTGAGGGTAGAAGTTCAAGATCAAAGTATCAGAAGGGTTGGTTCCTTCTGAGGACTCTAAAGGAAAGATCTATTCTAGGTCTTTCTTATTGGCTTGTAAGTCTAGGGTATCTTCTCCCTGTGTCTTCACTTTGTCTTTCCTTTGTATGTATCTGTGTCCAAATTTCTGCTTCTTATAAGGGCATCTGTCACAACGGATTACAGCTTACCCTATGACCTTATTTTAACTTAATTGCCCCTTTAAAGACTCCATTTCCAAATGTAGGCACATTCTGAGGTACTAGGGGTTAGGACTTCAGCATATGAATTTTCAGAGAAACACAATGCAGCCTACAACAGGGTCTCAGGGCTGGTCTATGCTGTTTCCAAGTTGAGCATTCAAAGGTAGCAGTAGCCGGACCAGCCACGGTAAGTGGGGATCCATGTTGTTTGGCCCATACACTAATGGGCATCCTCTCTGTCACCAAGGCCACTTCTGCTTGAGACCTCTGCTGCTGAGTTATTTCCTTATTGAGTTACTTGCTTGTTCAGTGCCTCTTCCATAGTGGATGCTTTCTAGTGGGCACTAAAATGTGATACAGAAATCCTCACTTTGTGCCCACCCCCCATGTGCGTCCATGTGCTCTCCTTGTCTCTGATCTCCCAGGCCCTTGTCAGAGATGCAGGTCATTGACCTCTGCCCAATAGTCTCTATACTGGGGGGTACCAAAAAAAATGTATGTACATTTTAAGAGGTGTTATCTATGCATTACTTTTTGAAGTTGAATTGAATTGAATTATGGTAGCAATGTAGTATGATATTTGCTCAAAAGATGGTGTTAAATGAATGCTAGCATCACCATGTGACAGGTAGGACAGTCAAAGAAAATTGTGGAAACACAGTTGTTGTTCGAGGAATGCAAGACTCTCTACTACCATCACTCTTACCCCACAGGTCGAGTAGCCAACATGGGTGCTGCATCAGCTGCTAAGTTTATCAATCCCAATTTTACACCCAGAGACTGGGAAAATGATCATTGGATGGTTTCACAGATCCAGTGGACTCTCCATGGACAAGATGTATGCCATGATTCCATTCATAAGCTGATCCCTATAAGCCCTTACTTTAACTGGGATTCCATGATTATACTTTGTGTCTCTGGGCATCAGTGTCACCTCAGATCTATCCAGAAGTATTTTAAATACCTGGGGATTCCTCTTTCCTTAGTATATAATAGCCTGAGTAAATATTTGAGTATATACTTGCCACAGTGTTTCTAGGACCTTTCTCGTAAGGACTAATCCACCTCTTTCGTCGATGGGTTCTGGATCTGAAAATTGACTCAGGTCCAGGAACCGTGTGAGAGTCCATGACTTCTTATTGGTGTAGTCGCCCTCAGTCTCCTGCTCCTTCCCTCTTGGTTTTTTGGTGTGTAAGGGGTGGATACAGTTATAGACGTTAAGCATTACCTGTGGGTTGCCCACCTATTCTGCTCCTAGGAGTGCCATGCTCTATTAGTCATCATCACAACTCCCTGAAGGTCAAACTCTTTTAGCTAGGACTTCAAACTTCCCAGCAATTATGGTAAAGCCACCAGAGCTGGCTTCTCATGGGTAATGTACCTGGCCTCTGTTACTTGAGAATGGGAGGTCTTCCTTATGGATATTAACAAGCTCAGCTCTTGTAACTCCCTCTCTGGCCTGCGGAGCAGAGTCACCATTGAACTTCTCAGTGGTACTGGTATCCCCGATGGCTTTGGCTGATGGTTTGTCCTCTGGGTCCTCTTATAGAACATGATTCTCCATATAATGGATCCACCCTAGAATTCTTACTTCCTTCAAGTTCTCTATTTCCTTCTCTACTATCTTTCAGGATAAATCAGACATTTCAGCACAGATCATCACTTTCCCTAGATTTCTAAGAGCTATTGGATTTGTTGTCAATTGCTGTGGAACAAATTTCCCAAAACCTAGTAACTTAAAACAACAAACAATCGCTATCTCCCAGTTTCTGTGGGTCAAGTTAGGAGTGGTTTAGCTGGATGGTTCTGGCTTAGGGACTGTCATGAGGTTGCAGTGAAGGTGTCAGCCAAGGCATTACCTAAGCCTTGACTGGGGCTGGAGGGTCCACTTCCAAGAAGGCTCACTCAAATGGCTGGTAGTTGGTTCTGTCTGTCACCCGGGATGCCCCAGTTTCCCTCCATGCGGCCTTTCAGCCTCAGGACATCTCTTCTCCAGGTGGCTTCTCCAGCAAGATAACCTGGACTTCATTACCTAGTGACCAAGTGGAGAGAAAGACCGCCTAAGACTTCAAACAATCGAATCATGGAAACAGCATTCCATTACTTGTGTTCTAGTTATTGGAAATGAGCACACGCGTCTAGCCCATACTCTGTGGGATGGGATTAAACAAGGGCATAGATATTAGGAGGCAGGGGTCATTGGAGACCATCTTGCCTATCATAGCTACCTTAGCAGCACGTTTGCCCTCAATTCCTGATCCTTGTCAGAGTGTTAAATTCCATGTCCCAAGAAAGTACCCTCAAGTCAATGGCTCCTTGTTTACTCAGTCCTGGTTCATGCCGCTTGATCAAGAACTCTAAGATCGAATCTGTAAGGTCAGTCCCTGGCTCCTCTTGACACATGCTAGCTTATTCTCCCAAATCTCATTGTACAGCCTCTTTTCTTCCTTATCAGGCTCAGCACATCCTGGAATTCAATTCTAGGTGTTGGAGAGTGCAGGCAGCTCCTGAGGGGCCAGAGAAGCCTGTTGCTTTGCAGGGGAGAGGCTGCTTTAGTGTCATTCAGCATGGGAAAGTGCTAAGTCTTGCTAGGAAGAAGTGGGCTACCTCTACAAGCTGAGGTGCAGAGCTACCTCGTAGCGGGTGAGATGGTCATCCTTCGGATATTAACAATCCTAGAGTATCCATCCAGATGTCCTTATTCCACACTGCAGAGCCCAGGTTTTCCAATTAGGATCTTGACCTTAGCATAACAGACCAGTCTAGGTTGAGTATTTGAATGTGTTTGGAGCTCTGCCACTACTAATCAGCTATGTTGAGACCTCTTGGCAAACTACCAAATAAGCCCTTTGGCTCTCACACTTAGCCTTTAGTTGTTTGTTTGACTGTTTTTTAAAGAATCCCAGTTTCTCCTCCCTCTGGAAGGCTTCAAGACAATTTAGCAAAAACCAGCTAACTCTGTTGTCCTTGTCAACACTGCCTCCCCCCATATCTTTCACATGCCTGATTTGTCCCACCTGCAATGCTGTTTGTTTCCACCAGGATGCTTCCCTCAGCCATCACCAGTATAAATTCAGCAATTCAGCTGCGACCTCATGCCAGGGACTCGCTGTGCCCAAAGTCTACTCAGGATGGTGTCCTCTTCACCTCCCTGGTGGTGAGTGAGGCAGTGTTCCCGAACCCCATCATGCCCGGTTTCCCCTAGCCATTCCTGAGCTAGTTTGAGTTCTCTGAGAAGCAGATGCCAAGATGTGATGAACTGCAAGAGATTTATTTGCAGAAAAGAGAGGGAACTGGATTAAACAAGGAGAGTCTTCAGACTGTTCTGCAGAACTGACACCTGTTCAAGGAGACTGAGAAGAGGATTGCTTAGGAGTCTCAAACTGCAGTGCCCTTCTGAGAAGTTTCAGCCAGGCCAACAGAGCATCCTTAGGCCATGGTTAGAGGAATCCTACACCAGGACACCACTGTGCTCAGGTACTGGCTGGGAGCAGCTCTAGGATGCAAGTCCTGGGCACAAACTACGTGGAGTCTCAGAGGGGCAGGCAGTCACCTACATACCACTCCTCCCCAGCTCCTCAGAGGAGATCTGAGCAGCCCAATCAGCAGGTACCCAGCTCACTGAGCATGGTAAGAATATGCAGATATCCAGAATCCCTGACTGTCTGAATGGAGGTTCCCTCTGCCCTGGAAGCCAAATGCCCCTCCTGGGCTGCACCTTCCACTCCCACACTGGCCCTGGGTGTAGGACTGATTTCAGGAATGAAAACTGCCAGGGCATGGAATTATGGTGAGATGAGTGAGAGGAGGTGGGGCATACAGAGGGGGGACTAAAAAAAAAACAAAACCCGGAATTATCTTTTGGAGGGCAAGTTCCTTGCAGTACACTTGGAATTTTTTCCTCCGATTAAACAGTCAACCAAAGTTTTCATCTGGAAGTTTTGAGAAGGTTGCATCACAATTTGTGGTAGAAGCATCCTGAGCTGTGGCAAACAGGTGACTGGTTCTTCTGCCATGACAATGCACCTGCCCATACCATGCTGAGGTTCAGCAGTTTTTGACCAAAAACTGGCACGACTCCCATGCCCCACCCTCTCTATTCACCTGATCTCTCCTGGAGTGACTTTTTTTGTGAAAAATGAAAAAAGTTCTCAAAGGGAAACGTTTTGCTGATATGAAAGAGGTGAAATCAAAAATGGTAGAAGCACTAAAAGGCATCAAAATTGACAAGTTCAAAAACTGTTTTGAGCAGGGGAAAAAGTATCTAACTAGGTGTCTTGCATCAAACAGAGAGTACTTTGAAGGTGACTGAAGTTTAAATTTATAAGAATAAATATGCAATTTGTTATCAATACATTTCTCTCTCGCTCTCTCTTTGTGTGTGTGTGTGTGTGTGTGTGTGTGTGTGTGTGTGTGTCCCCAATATTTTTTTAATTGTGGCATTTTTTTTTTTGAGTTGGAGTCTCACTCTGTCGCCCAGACTGGAGTGCAGTGACCGCTCCCGGTCACCGCAGCCTCGACCTGCTGGGCTCCGGCGATCCTTCCGCCTCAGCCTTCCGAGTAGCCGGAATTACAGGCATGCGCTACCACGCCCGGCTGATTTTTTGATTTATTGTAGGGATGAGGTCTCGCTGCCCAGGCAGGTCTCGAATCCGCAGGCTCAGGCAATCCACTCACCTCAGCCTCCCAAAGGCGCGGGATTACAGGCTGAGCCACCGATCCCGGCTAATTGTGGCATTTTTAGAGAGTCTCATCTAGGATGACCTGGTCAGGCTTGAAAAGCCTGAGACACTGAAGCTCCCAATAACAAAATCGGTTCCTCTGGATTTAGTCCCTAGCCAGAGACTTAGATTGTGGTTTAAGGGGCTCGCAGCTATGTTCAGTCCCTGCCTCTGTTGCCTGAACTTCCACCCTGGAGTTCCTTTATCAAGAACACACACTCCTCTAGGCTCTTCTTTCTAAATGATATCCGCCCCACCCCACCAGTCCTGCCTCACTTCTCAGGCATACAATGGCTAAATTGTGTGCCTGTAGTTCCAGCTACTTGGAAGGCTGAGACAGAAGGATCGCCTGAGCCCAGCAGGTGGAGGCTGCGGTGGCCGTGAGCATACCACTGTACTCCAGCCTGGGTGACAGAGTGAGACTCCAACTCAAAAAAAACACACAAAAAAACGAAATCACAAGTACTCCCATATGAATTTGTTTTCCTGGTCCCTTCCTTAGCCCCAAGAATAACCCTGAGTAGTAGGAATGCAGTAGGGGTACCCAGCAGGGGACGGGTAGAGCGGAAGACACTGAAGGCAAATGATCTATTGCAAAATACCTTGCTGTTCTCCACTCAGAGGGAGCAACTGATCACAAATGTTTTTCTATGTAGTATGTGGCCACATTACGATCTACAGGTACTTTAAGAAGAGATTTTTGTGTCTTTGAGGCCAGAAAACAACCCTTAATGTCATGCAATGGGCAGGTCAAGAAAGGGACAAAGCCAGGCAGTGTCTGTGTCCCGTGGTGCCACCAGCAGGTGTTGGAGAGAAGAAAGGACATTCGAGTCAGCTTACTCTGCCTCAGCGCTTTTGTGTTGTAACCTCTTCCGGGTGAAAATTATCTCAGCCCAAAACTCTGGAAGAAAGCAATACCCCTGCCTCTGGCCCCGTGGCCTACAGGATAGAACACCACATTCCTCCCGGAGAGCAGACTGCCCCGACTGTTCTCTTCACAGATGGGCAGGCAGCCCTCACTTGTTTCCAGCTGTGGGACAAAGCCTGTGCACAAAGAGCTAGTTCGGGGGTTGGCTTTTGACCAGAACTTCTTCAGAAACCTCACAGAACAGGGGAGAGTAGAGGCCCAGGTCACAAGGGGACTGGCCTCCAAAGTGGAGCCTCCTTGGGGGGAGGGGGGAGGAATGTATGAGCCCCTCTCCTCTGCCTTTTACCCTGAGTGGACCTGGAGTTAGTTGCCAGCATTTCTGAGCCTCAACTTCTAAGTCTGAGAGAGAGACAGAGAGAGAAACTAGCACCTCTTTCATAGCATTGTTTTGGAGATTCTGGGGGGAGTCAGCTGTGATACTAGGCCTGACAATCTCAGGTGTATCAAGGAAGAATGCTGTGAGTGTGTGTCTCTAGGGTGGGCTTTGAGTGATGGATATGTGCTGTCTTCTGAACTCAGTTGTGTCTGAAGTGCCCCATGATTTCACTAGTTTAAAAAAATGAAATGAAGTCTGAAAGGACGAACCGAGAGTGGGAAGCCATTTTTCATCTTGTACTTAAACCCTGACACAATGATGAGAAAGTAGAAGCTATGCTTTTGGAGAAATGCACACTTTAGGTGTAATTAACTTTACCGACTTTGTCTTTTCAGAAATAGACTTCCAGGTATCAGAAGTATCTCATAGTGGCAATCAAGCTTGCCTAGAGTAAAGGGAATTTACAAGGTCTAAGACATCATGCATTGGGCAAGGACTGTAAAAGTCATGAAACTTGTAATTACAAAAGTTATAACCGCTCAGAGAGAGAGCAGGTGGGGATTCGATCTTCCAGTAAATTGGGCACTATCCACAGGGAAGCCAAGGATCCCCCAAAGCTACCCATTGAGAATACCTAGGAGATAAGGGGAAGTGCCTTCTCCATTTGCTCTAAGGAATGTCATTTGGGGAGGTGCAGGAGCACTGGAATCCTTTCTCTAGGGGCTGTGGTAATGTGGGCAGACATTAGGAAGTCTCTGTGTCACAGGTTCTCCAAGACATCCACAGTTGGTCGATAAGGAAATCACAGCAGTCACGGCAGTCAATGTGCAACATCTCCAAGAAAAGGATTTAAGTCAGGGCTCTGGGGGGCTATGTGACCACACTCACCTAGAGTGTAGGCCCACTCCCTGTCTGTGGGGGGTGAACTTTTCTTAAATAAATCTTTTCTTCTCTCACCTCTGTGTGTCGCAATTCTTTGCAATCTACTCGGGTCTCTGGGTTGCTGGTGTGCACCTCCGGCTTGCCAGCCCCGGCAGTGCTGCGCACCTCCCTGCGCCTCTCCACCCTTTCCCGGTCTGTCCGTACCCTAACAAAGTCCAATCTAAGCTCCTACTCTGTCAGGCTTTAGAAAACCCAATCTCAGTTATTTTTGTAGCTTCTCCATTCTCTAGGCTTCCCAGGGTACCCGGATGTTGGAGAGACTTGAGGACTGATCCATAGGCCTTGTCCAGGCTCAGGTGAGTACCTGAAGCCTGAGCTCTGAACTTCTGTGCCTCCCAGGGTGCAGGATGCTCATGCCTGGCTTCCATGCTTGGGGTCTGCTGTCCTGCACCTGCTGTGAAGCTCTTTCTCATTCCCCTCCACCATTTTGCAACTCCTTAGACCCCAAGTGAACCCAGAGATGGGCAAGGGCATGTGTCTAGGGCCCATCACTCACAAACCTGCAGGTGTCCCTCTGCTGGAGGAAATCCTCCTCTCCCCAAAGTAAGGCCCCTCTCTCTCCAGCTCCCCAAGACCAGAACGTCTGTTCCTCAACTTGGTGAGCTCTTCATGAAGAGAGTTGTCTGGCTTCAGACAACTTCTGCTTTTAGCTTGAATTAAAAAGTCTCCCAAAGCAGGAAGGCGGTGCATGGTGGTAGACAGAGAGAATTGTGCATTTACTTTTTTTGATTATCTTATATTTTTTTGAGTCAGGGTCTCATTCTGTCATCTAGGCTGGAGTGCAGTGGCATAATGGTTTGCCACAGCCTCAACCTCCCGGGCTCAGGCGATCCTCCCAACTCCCAAGTAGCTGGTACTATAGGCGCATGCCACCTTTTTTGTTGAGATGGGGTCTCATGATGTTGCCCAGGCTGGTCTTGAACTCCTGGGCTTAAGCAATCCTCCTGCCTTGACCTCTCAAAATGCTGGGATTGCAGGTGTGAGCTACCACACCAGGTCTCATTTTTATCTTTATTCAAAACATCTCTTCTATTGTAGACGCCTGCCATTTCTTTTCCTTTTTCTTTCTTTCTTTCTTTTTTTTTTTGAGTTGGAGTCTCAGTCCATCACCCAGGCTGGGCTCAGGAAATCCTTCCAACTCAGCATTCCAAGTAGCCAGAACTACAGGTGCTTGCTACCACACCTGGCTAATTTTTAAAAAAATTTTTATTGTTGAGGTGAGGTCTAACCAAGTTGCCCAGGCTGTTCTTCAACCTATGGGCTCACGCAATGCCCTCACTTCGGCCTCCCAAAGTGTTGGGATTACAGGCTTGAGTCACCACAACTGACCTAAACGGCATTTCTTGAGGTTCATTAGTGAAGTTCTCTTCTTAGCAGGGAAGGCAGATGATTAGTGTGTAAACAAACAGATGAGGCAATTTTGCCTAGTGTTAAAGTGTTATTAAGAGAATGTTTTAAAAAGTGATAGAGTAGAGAATGAGGTGGGAGAGTTAACATTGGCTAAGTGGTTAAGGAAGGCCTTTTCTTTTTTTTTGAGTTGGAGTCTCACTCTGTCGCCCAGACTGGGCTCCGGCGATCCTTCCGCCTCAGCCTTCCAAGTAGCCGGAATTACAGGCATGCGCTACCATGCCCGGCTGACTTTTTGATTTATTGTAGGGATGAGGTCTCCCTGCCCAGGCGGGTCTCGAACCCGCAGGCTCAGGCAATCCACTCACCTCAGCCTCCCAAAGGCGCGGGATTACAGGCTGAGCCACCGAGCCCGGCTGGCCTTTTCAAGGAGCTGATATCTGACTAGAGACTGGGACTTCAGGACGTCAGCCATCTGGTGATTGTCTGGGCAGGAGTATTCAGGCAGAGGGAACAGCCCTACAGAGGGAATGGGCTTGGCCTGTTCTGGAATCACAAGTAAGACAGAGGATCAAGATGAGACCAGACGAGTAGTTGGCGGCAAGATCATGACTTTGAAGGCTATGACAAGTTGTTTGGAATTTTTTTTTCAATCCACTAGGAAGCCCTCAGAAAGGACTTGAAGTAGAGTCCATAATCTGATTTATACTTTTAAAGATAACTGTAACTGATATGTGGAGAATGGTTTACGCAGAAGCAAAAGTAGAAACAGAGACCTGGCTGGGTTCGGTGGCTTAGCCTGTAATACCAGCACTTTGGGAGGCTGAGGCGAGTGGATTGTCTGAGTCTGTGGGTTCGAGACCCACCCGGGCAACTTGGCCTCATCCCTAGAATAAATCAAAAATTAGCCAGGTGTGGTAGCGTGTGCCTGTAGTTCTGGCTACTTGGAAGGCCGAGGCAGAAGGATTGCCGGAGCCCAGCAGGTCGAGGCTGTGGTGGCCAGGAGCGTGATGCTGCACTCCAGTCTGGGTGACAGAGTGAGACTCCAGCTCAAAAAACAAACAAACAAACAAAAAACCAGAAACAGAGACCTTTGAGAGGCTTCACCATAGCACAGGGAAGACCATGGCTCCTGTGGTACAATAGGAACAACGCCACTATCCCACTGGGGCATACTGCCACCAGTGGTATTATTTAGATAGTCATGCTACTCGATTACCAGCAAATGCAAAGTGGTTTCCTTTCTGCCTTCTGGTAGGTGTTTGATTGATACCTTTTTTTTTTGGAGTTGGAGTCTCACTCTGTCACCCAGACTGGAGTGCAGTGGCCACTCCCGCCCACTGCAGCCTCAATCTGCTGGGCTCCGGCGATCCTTCTGCCTCAGCCTTCTGAGTAGCTGGAATTACAGGCATGCGCTACCATACCTGGCTGATTTTTGATTTATTGTAGAGATGAGGTCTCGCCAAGTTGTCCAGGCGGGTCTTGAACCTGCAGGCTCAGGCAATCCACTCACCTCAGCCTCCCAAAGGCGCGTGATTACAGGCTGAGCCACCGAGCCCGGCGATTGATACTCTTTCTTACCCCCTAATTTATTCAGGAATGGACATATGCAGTTTCCTACCAAGTTATTTGAAATCTTATGCTCTGTCACCAACAGATTAATGTGTGTTTCTGAGTAGAGGTGTATTCTTATGATAAGTTCTTTCTCTTTTCTCATCTTCTGGTCCTGTTTGGTGTTTCAGAAACTTCATCCCCCTTAAGATGGTTCATATTATAGGTCAACTTGACTGGGCTAAGAGATGTCCAGATCACTGGAAAACACTGTTTCTGGGTGTGTCTGTAAAGGTGTTTGACTAAGGAATCAGTATTTGTTTGTTTGTTTTTTGAATTGGAGTCTCACTCTTGCTGCCCAGGCTGGAGTGCAGTGGCACGCTCACAGTCACCACAGCCTCAACCTGCAGGGCTTAGGCGATCCTTCCACCTCAGCCTTCCAAGTAGCTGAAACCACAGATGCATGCCACCATGCCCAGTTAGTTTTTGTGATTTATGGTAGAGACGAGTTCTCACCAAGTTGCCCAGGCTGGTCTCGAACCCCCAGGCTCAGACAATCCTCTCGCCTTGGCCTCCCAAAAGTGCTGGGATTACAGGCTGAACCACCGCGCCTGGCCGGAATCAGTATTTGAATCAGTAGACAGAATGAAGATGATCCACTCTCACCACCATGGGCGGGCATCACCCAATCTACTGAGGGCCCACATAGATCAAAAAAGCAAACGAAGGGCTGATTTTATTTCTCTCTTCTTGAACTGGGACATCTATCATCTCCTGTCATCAGACATCAGAGCTCCTGGTTCTTGGGCCTTCAAAATACAGGACTATACCGGGAGAACACCCACCCTTCTCATCTCCCTTTCCCCACGGCCTCAACTCAGACTTTGGCCTTGGACTGGGAGTCACACTGTAGATTCCCCTCTTTTTTAGGCCTTTGAACTCAGAGCAAATTACACCACTGGCTTTCCTGGTTCTCCAGTTTGCAGATTGCATATCATGAGATTCCTCACTTTCCATAATCACGTGAGCCAGTTCCCATAACAAATCTCTTCTTATATATCTATATGTACATTATTGGTTCTGCTTTTCTGGAGAACCCTAAAATACCCCTCCTTTCTCTTCTTTCCTCTTCTTGACAGAATTGGATTTGGTCACATTCTGTCTCCATTTTTGTACCAATTCCTGTTCACATCCTTTGCAGTTCTTCAGGGAGGAAGGGCATCAAAGACTAGATAGAAATTGCTACCATAAAAATTAGTCATACTGAGTCATAATCATGCAATTCTTAAGTGCTTACTATGTGTTAGACACCAAGCTAAAAGTTTGTCTCATTTAATTATCGTGGCAATCCTATGAAATTGATACTTCTATTGCCCCATTTTACAGAAGAAGAAAAGCTCTGGGAAACTAAACAAATCTCCCAGAGACCTGTGCTAGAGTGATTGGCATAGCCAGCTTTGAGAGTTAAACTAAGCCAGGCTCGGTGGTTCAGCATGTAATCCCGCACTTTTGGGAGGCTGAGGTAAGTGGATTGCCTGAGCCCGCGGGTTCGAGACCCACCTGGGCAACCTGGTGAGACCTCATCTCTACAATAAATCAAAAATTAGCCGGGCGTGGTAGCGCATGCCTGTAGTTCCAGCTACTTGGAAGGCTGAGATGGAAGGATCGCCAGAGCCCCCAGCAGGTCAAGGCTGCGGTGGCCGGGAGCGGCCACTGCACTCCAGTCTGGGCGATAGAGTGAGACTCCAACTCAAAAAAAAAAAGAGAGTTAAGCTGTCTGATTCCAAGGTGCACCCTAGATTAGACGACTTACCTATTCCTGCCCCCATGGTTGGTTTGTTCAGGCTTGGCTAACCTAGTTTGAAAACAAAAGGATGTGGAGCTACATGAACACAGAGCATTCTCTGCACTATGTGAAGTCAATAACATGCAAATTCAAGTTCTAATGCAAATAAGAACCTACTTGTTTCCTGAGTCACCCATTCAGGCATTTTCCATAGCATGTCTGCGGGTCCTCAAGTAAGCCTGCATCTTGATTGAAGGTGATATTGCTGTCAGTCCACATCTGTGCTCACACATGCCAAAAGTCCCTGGACGATGCACGATGCTTGAATGCGGTCGAGTAATGGCTCCCACTCACTGCACTGCCACTTTGGGAGCATGGCGCTGGTACAGATGCTGAGCCAGTTATAACCCAATTACTTTATTTTCATGCCTGGTCATAGTTAATGACATTTGACCATCACACACATGCTCAATAGAATTAGGATGCACTGCAAAATGTGACTTCTGTATAGAAAGCTGAAAATCAAAAAACTGCCATCTGGATCTTACGTCTTCTTACACAGTGGAACAGCCATTCCCAACAGCATGTTTTTGGGAAGTTTGGTGAAGTTCAGCAGCAGCTTGCTTCCTCTTTGTCCTCCCCACCCCAGATGCTGAGGCCAGCTCTGTGGCCTGAGTGGAGTAGGAGTGGGATCAAAGGATGAAGAACATGATGCTGTGAAATTGCCTATCTAAAGTTAATATCAGGTCACAGCGTAAAACTGCAGTTGTGGTTAGAAATTAACAAATATGTTGAGTCCAGATTTGCTTTCACCCCAATAAAGGGCAATTTCCTTCTCATCCTGACCCTTGGGGAGGGAGGGAAGCTGCCCTGCTAGGCTGATCAACATAAGACTGCTTGAGGAGAGAAGAAGCCATTGAAAGACAAAGCGGCTTCACTCTCCAAGGACCCCACCTCCCCCCACACCCTCCTCCTAGACTGCCGTCATAATGGCTCAGAGACCAAGAGGTAGGTAGCACCTGATAGTCATGAGACTTGTTCCATAAATAAGCATCTATTGTAAAACCTAAGAATGGTATTTGAAATCTTTTTCAGATACCGTACCCTGATGGACCCAACCCCCAACCAGGCCAGAACACTGGAAAGTTGGCTTAACCCATAGGTGAAGTCATGTCTCAGAAACTGGTTCTGTGACAGGAAGACAGTCTCCATAACATCATCAACCCATCGGCCCCTATCTCTCTGCCCACCATGTTTTCTTTAAAAACCCTATCCTCAGGCCAGGAGTGGTGGCTCATGCCTGCAATCCCAGCACTTCGGGAGGCAGAGAATTGCCTGAGCCCAGGGGATCGAGACTAGCCTAGGCAACTTGTTGAAAACTCATCTCTACGATAAATAAAAAAACCAACCGTGTGTAGTGGAAGGGTGAGGTGGAAGAATCACCTGAGCCCAGTAGGTAAGGCTGTGGTGGCCGTGAGCGTGTCACTGCACTCTAGCCTGGGCAACAGAGTGAGACTAGGACTCAAAAAAAGAAAAAAAGAATACCTTATCCTCTGAATCTTGAGGTGGCAGATTTGAGAGAGTTAATAAACTCTTTCTCCATTGTTATGGCTACATCAGTTTTGGGTTTTTCTGGGCAGCTGCATAGGAACCCAGTTCATATGTCACACCTGTGCCCTCCTCGTTCTCTGGCTTTGACCGCCAAGAGGCTGCACACTTCTCCCTGTCTTTGATCTTGCTCCATGCTGCTTCTTTTCCCTTGTTTGAAACCTCAGTGAAATCACCCTCTAGTAAAGTCTGGCTCTCATTCTCTGCATAGACAGCCCTTTCATTGCTTCATGTATTTTATGAAGATTGGTAGAGCTTCCTAAGGAGGACAAGTAAGAAGGAGATAAGCAAAAGCTCTCACTCAGTGCGGGCCATTATCACTCCTGCTGTTGGTAAAAACTTGAATGTGGGGTTCATGTCTTCTTAGTCTCTTGTATTTTTCTTGGTGCCTAGAGGAATGCTGGGGACACAACAGACATTTCTGAATAGATTCTTGGTGGCCTGACTGTATGTCTCACTTTCACTACCTGTAAAATATCCATCAGTGTTTCCCACACTTCAGTCATCTCCCCATTACCTCAGCATATTAGTGTACCAATATGCACTAAAAAAATTAATTTCTTTTGCAATCTATATGTGACATTACTGCTACAAATTGAAAACAGCACCTTATGCATTAAGTGGAAGAGAACTATGAAACTCAATTTATAACTACTAAAACAAAAAATAAGTGTGTCCATATACCATCTAAAAAGTCTCCTATGTTACCTGCGTTGCATTGGTGTGGCTTTTCTTTTCTTTTCTTTTCTTTTTTTGAGTTGGAGCCTCACTCTGTCACCCAGACTGGAGTGCAGTGGCCACTCCCGGCCACCGCAGCCTCGACCCGCTGGGCTCCGGCGATCCTTTCGCCTCAGCCTTCTGAGTAGCTGGAACTACAGGTGCGCGCTACCACGCCCTGCTAGTGTGGCTTTTCTTGAAGGGGGCTGTGGTAGAGGCTGTCAGTGTTTTTCAGACATTGCTGCCTCATTGTGCTCAGACACGTCTAGCTGCCAGCGTCTGCATCTCTGGGCTTGAGGGTCCTTCTGGGAACCGTAAAAGGCCCCTCTGCCCTGCCCTCCAGGCTGCCAGGGAGTTAAAATATCTCCGAGAGCAGCCTCAACCAGTGACCAATGGGGAATTGGTGTGTAAGTACCCCAGCTCCGTCACCCCTCTGGCGGAATACTTCTGAGGCATGTTTCTGTTTCTCAGAGTTCCCTTGTGGAGTTAAGCCCTGGTCACTGCCTATAATAGCTGGATGTAGTAGGACAGTCTTTGTTAGCTGTCTTACTTTCTTCTATCACTTTCCTAACCCTTAACCAGTGTCCCCACACCTCCCCAGTGAATGACTGGCACTCGAATCCTTGTTTTCAGGTTTGCTTCTGGGAGAGCCAAACTAAGTCAGGGGTTATTTGCAAATCAGGGTCATTGGTCATTTTATACCCACCAGCTGAGGTTTGCATGATGCGTGCTTTGTACAACTGTGCATTGTCTGTACCGATTGATAACTTTGACAACTGTGCATTGTCTGTGCAAATGATAAGTGAGGATAGGCACAGCCACACTTTGACAAATACTTTATCCAGGTGACATTGTCCCACAGAAGTAACAAATTGAAAATAATTTCCAGGAAAAAAAAATGTACCTATATCTAAATTGTTTCCAATAGTAATGGCTTTTGCCAACACACACAGATATGTCCTCCAGTAAAGGAAGGTCAGTATACTTTAAGCCTGGAGGTTATTAAGCAGAAAGATTGGTTACAAATGCAAATGAGTGCTTTGAGAGTACATTTGAAGAAGATATCGATCAAGCATTACTGTCATTATAATAGTGACCATGGTTAGTAATTCTAAAATCCTCACAATTTTGTCTTTGGTGCTCCCATTTAATGGGATCCTCTATATAAAAGATAAGCTATTGTCTCCTGCAAATACTCAGTCCAGGGAATGAAACAATAAAAACAACTTGAGTAAAAAGGACAGTACTAGACCCTGTTGATCCAGATGCTCTACTTATCTTCTCCTTTGTCTCTTTAGAGAATCCAGCATTAGTGGGGGTTTCTCTCTCTCTCTCTCTCTCTCTCTCTCTCTCTCTCTCTCTCTCTCTCTCTCTCTCTCTCGTTAAGTCTTAGTCTTACTCTGTTGCCTAGGCTGGAGTGCAGTTGCATGCTCACGGCACTGCGGCCTCAGGCAATCCTCCCGCCTTAGCCTTCCAAGTAGCTGGAACCACTGGTGCAAGCCACTGTGCCTGGCTAATTTTTCTCGATTTATTGTAGAGATGAGGTCTCACCAAGTTGCCCAGGCTGGTCTCGAACCCGTGGCTCAGGCAGTCCTCTTGCCTTGGCCTCCCAAAGTGCTGAGATTATAGGAATGAACCACCACATCTGGTCACGATAGTGGGGTTTATTTTAAGGACTCCTACTTGCCTGTTTGACATTCAGACTGTTTTTTTTTCAGCTCTTGGTGGGTTGCTTACTAATGGAACTAATTAGCCACTGCAGAAATCGAGTCATTCCACTTTCTAGAGACTGGGATTGTAGCAGTTAGCAAAAGAGATGTCTTGGACTTCATGGAGTTTATAGACTGGTGAGAAGCTTAAGCCATTAGCAATCAAATAAATAATTACAAAGTATAAGTGCTACAAAAGAGGAGGACATGTTTTGAGAGCGACCTCGAGGAAATACTTGAGGGGATTATCAATCGAAGATTATGTTCAACTGGGAATATCAGAAACCTAACCAACAGTAGCTTAAATAATTTAGAGTTTGTTTCTTTTCCTTGGGGGATGAGAAATCGGGAGGTGAGCAGAGCAGGGTTGTTATGAAATCTCAATGTCATCAGGGACCTAGGTTCCTTCTAATTTTCTGATCTGCCAGAAAGGGAATGCTTGCAAGAAGGTTGCTAGAGCTCCACCTTTCCAGGCAGAGGCAAGGAAGAAGGGCCAAGTGTAGAGCTAGCTTGCCAGTTGAACTGACCTCTCTTTCAGGAAAAGTTTCCATTTAACAAATTGCTAGAACCTAACAACTTCTATTCATTGACTAGAGTTATGTTAGGTGACCATCCCAGCTGCAAGGGACACCGAGAAATGTAGTGTTTTCTGGGAACTTCACCACCAACAGAATCAGAATAATGTTAGTAAGAGAGAGAGGAGAATGAGTACTGGATAAGCAGTTTAGCAACTCTGTCACAGGAGAAAAATCAAGGAACGCTCCTTTGAGAAAGTGACATCTAAGCTAAGCCCTAAAAATGAGGAAGTGATACCTATGCTAAGAACAGTGGGAGAGGCCTTCCAAGAGGCAAGGACAGCAATATGTGAAGGAAGGAAAGGTGAAGAGGATAACATTCCAGTTGTAGCATCCCGTAATGAACAGAATGAGACTGAAATAATTAAAGCATGCAGAGCAGGAATAGGAAATGACTCTTCTCAGAAAGAGAATATGATATATCACCATTTCTCCATGACTCATCCCTTCCCACATATCTTCATTTTTGAGCTTAGTGCATTTTCCACTAGAAGTATGAAATGGTGGTCCCCCTTCCTGCCAAACTCCTCGTCAGCTTTGCTCTGGACACTGGAAAAAAAGAAATCCTGTTTCCTGTCTTTTGTTTCCTGGCTGTAGCCTCTGGTTCTGCCCTCTTCTTAGTCTCATAGTGTCTATTTTCGCCTCAAGCCTCAGAGTCTCTAACAAATGCATAGATCACTTTTCTCTTCAGCAGTTCCTAGTTAGTCACACAGAATTATCAAAAGGGAAAATAACTGTTCTCCTCTCCCCCACCATGGCTTCTTTTTCTCCTTGTATCGTTGTGTTTTATTTTCTTTCTAGGTTAATTTCCCAGGCTTTTCCCTGCAAAGGCAGGAAGAAATTAGCAGGTGTTGGGGACCTGGTTTTCCTGGGGAACATACTGAAGCAGTGTTGGTGTCAGACCAGAAATGTTGTAATCAGGTCACTGGCAACAAAGTGAAGACAAGGAAAACTCCAGGGTTCATATCTTGGGTGTGGGGATTGAGATATAATACTATGGCCAGGAGAATAGCTTTTGAGTTTGCATAATTTTTCCCACTTCTAGGCGAACTGACCTTAGGCAAATTGCTTGACCACTTTAAGTTTTTTTTTAGCCTGTAAAAAGGAAATAATAGTTCCTACCTATGATGGCTATTTTTATGTTTCAACTTGATTGGGCTAAAAGATGCCCAGATAGCTGGTAAAACATTGTTGCTGGCTGTGTCTGTAAGGATACTTCTGGAAGAGATCAGCATCTGAATCAGTAGACTGAGCAAAGAAGATCTGCCCTCACCAGTGTGGGCAGGCACCATCCAATGAATAGAACAAAAGGGCAGAGGAAGGGTGAATTTACTCTCTGCTGAAGCAGGGACATCTATCTTCCCCTGCCCTCAGACACTGGCACTCCTGGCTCTTGGGATTTTGGATTCTGATACTTATACCAGGGAGCACCTTCACCTTCTAGCTTCTCAGGCCTTCAGCCTTAGCCTGGGAATTAGACCATCAACTCCACTGCTTCTCAGGCCTTTGAACTTAGTCTGAATTACAGCACTGTCTTTCCTGGTACTTCAGCTTATAGATGTCATATCGTGGGACTTCTCATCCTTTATAACTGTGTGAGCCAATTCTATAATAAATCTCTTCTTACATATTTATATATATCCTATTGGTTCTGTTTCTCTGGAGAATCCTAACATACTACCTAATCAAGTTGTTGTGAGGATTAAATAAAACGATGTGTTAAGGGCTGGTCATAGTGCCAAATAGTAAGCGCTCAAAAAATGATCATTATTATTATTACTAGTGTGGGATTTAGATCATGCACTTTTTAACTAAAATAATAAACAATATTTTAAAATTTCACCTATAAGAAGAATATGTTTGGAAGATCACTGATTCCTTCATGACGAGGCTAGCTTGGGAATCGATGACGTGTGGAAGATTGGCATCAACCCTGAGCCTCTCCTCCATGGAGACTTGAGGTACAGATATGGATGAACATTCCCAAGGAGTTCTCAGCTGAAGGTCTCCAACTCACCTGGGAAGCACCGAGGCTGAGGGAGAGGCCACTTGCTCTGGATTCTCTTCAGGGTGTCAACGCATTGTCTGTTGACAGATGAGAATTCCAGCTGGGAATACAGATTTAGGAATCCTGTTTCTCACTCTGATGATGACATAGAGGAGATACCTCTTTGAATCTTTTCTCCAGTCTGTTAAATCTATTCTGATGTTGGCTCTAATTGAGAGCTTTGTGTTTCTATCCCACTAAACCACTCACTTCTAGAGGTTAACTATAGACCCAGATGAGAGACTTAGATGTGGTTCCAAGTATATCTGTTATACATGTCAACCACATTTCTATCTATGCTGCATCTGTTAGGCCAGGCTAGGCTATGCTGCAGAAATCAGTAGCCCTAAAATCTCAGTGGTTTAAAACAACAAAAATTTATTTTGCTCACACTCCATGTCCAGATCATTGTCAATTGTCCCTGGCAGGAAGAAGGGGGACAGAGAAAACTGTATTCTGATTCTTACAAACAACTGTCTACATCCCAATAGTTCAAACAGAATCTTGTAGCTTTACGTAACTATAGGGAAGAGTACTCTTGTCAGTGTTAGAATTTTTCTAATTCAAATGTATCTGCCTTTAGCCAGTGTGATCTAATGGGTGTCTTGAGCCTTTGAAATGATCTGGCTTGAAACTGTAGAGGACTGAGCAGTGAACTAGTGAAAATGAGGTAGAATGGGGATTTTAAAGATCCTGCTAGGGATCTCTTTTAAGTAAGGAATAATGTTGCATCTGCTTACTGTGTTCAAAGTCAAACCTGCTTCATGCCTTATATTTGAGGATTAAGATAGATACAGAAAGTTTGGATAATAAAACAGGCAAGCATTGCAATAGTAAGGCTGGTTTTTAAATAAAGGGTTAGAATAATCTTTGTAAGAATAATAGATTTAGAGTGTATTAAACTTTTCTAAGGGTGAGATCAGGTCAGGCATGTCATTAGTGTGTCTACATGACTTCATTGCTTTAGTCCAAATTAATTTTGCTTATAATTTGGAGGTTGAGAAAGTAATCTACTCAGTTGAAGAATGACTTCATATCATACCTGCCAATTTAAACACTAGGAACACACTGGACTTTTTAGCTGTTTTGAGTAAAATGTGTATGTGGGAGCCAGCAGAGTTATCACTATGACTAAGCCGCCGTTTATTGCCTGCCTAGTATATGCTTGGCACTGGGCTCAGCACCATATAGACATTATCACATTTTACCGTCTTCCCAACAAGAGGCAGTGTTGCTACGACTTCAAGAGCTACAGTGTTCTGCCCAAGGTTGCCCAGCTGGTATGCGGCAAGGCCAAAGCCTAATCTCAGGTTTATCTGAACCTGAAGGTCAAATTCTGAACTAAATAGCTGTAAATGAAGGATGACTCCACTGCGGGAACCCACAAAACTGTGGGAAATTTGGACTGTTTGTATATGTCTTATTTGACTGTTTTCCATTTGAGGTTCTGAGGTATGAAAAGAGTTCACCCAAGGATATTTCGTGGGGCTTCTATCAACCAAGGATTAACTTCAGTTCTGAAAGTGATAAAATAACACTATGCTCCAGTTCTCAGTGGAGAGAATGGCATCCGGATTTGAGCTCTCTGGGTGCTAACTGGCCCTGGGAAAAGTGTGGCTGGTACTCGAGTCTTTTAACTTATATTCCTCTATCAGATTTTGGGAAACTTCTGCTCCTCATAAACTCAAGCCAAAGCATGGCTGTGCCTAGAAGATGGAAGGAAAGAGCTTCAGGAAGGAAAACAATTGTCCAGTATCCCAAGTTCGAAATCATCTGAGGCTATTTAAATACTTGGCCAAACTTCAAAGGTGACTGGATTCACTATTTCTATTTCCTAGAAAGGGATTTCTTGACACTTTCTTCTAACCCTGTGAAGGTGCTGTGGTCTGAGGACCCAGCAAGATATTAATACCACACACATTTCTTTAGTACCTCCTCTGTGCCAGGCATGTACTGGTAATACCGTGGTGGACAAAACATAGTTCCTGCCCCCAAGGAACTTATAGTCTAGTCAGGAATACAGAACACGATATAGGCAGTGAGTTCAGTTGTCATTTTATGTGAGATACAATGTCACATTTAATACTCCTTCCTATGATGACTTAGACTAAGCAGGCACAAGGCAATGGGGTTTGGTAGAAAGAAGAATGGGGGACATCTGGGACACAGAGGTCACAAGCAATTAAGTTATTGCATGGCTTGTTACCCTATTACTTAACCTCCCTGAGCTTCAATTTTCCCCTCTGTAAAACAGGGATGATAATACTGGTTTTGAAGGGCCATTGTAAGGATTAAACCAGGTAATACATAGAAAATATCCAGCATCATGCCTGGCTTACATGGTGTTCAATAACTGTTAACACGGTCAGTAAAGACAAGAAATAGTAATAATTGTGACAGTGAGATGGGAGTAGAAGTACGATTGAGGCTGCCGAGAGAAAAAGGTTTAAACACTAAAGCTATTTTCTCTGCAGTAGTCACCCCTTAAAATGCATATTTAGATACAACTTCCAGCCCTTCTTAAAAAATACTTGGACTGGGCTTGGTGGCTCAGCCTGTAATCCCAGCACTTTGGGAAGTCGAGGCGAGTGGATTGCCTGAGCCCACGGGTTCGAGACCAGCCCGGGCAACTTGGGGAGAACTCGGCACTGCCATAAATCAAAATTAGCTGATAGCGTGCGCCCGTAGTTCCAGAAGGCTGAGGCGGAAGGATCGCTGAAGCTCAGCAGGTTGATGCTGGGGTGGCCATGAGTGTGCCACTGCATTCTAGCCTGGGCAACAGTGTGAGACTCCAACTCAAAAAAAAAAAAAATACTCGAAGAGTTGACCTTTTCTTTCTTTCTTTTTTTTTTTTTTTTTTTGAGTTGGAGTCTCACTCTGTCGCCCAGACTGGAGTGCAGTGGCCGCTCCCGGCCACCGCAGCCTCGACCTGCTGGGCTCCGGCGATCCTTCCGCCTCGGCCTTCCAAGTAGCCGGAATTACAGGCACGCGCTACCACGCCCGGCTGATTTTTTTATTTATTGTAGAGATGAGGTCTCGCTGCCCGGGTGGGTCTCGAACCCACAGGCTCAGGCAATCCACTCACCTCAGCCTCCCAAAGGCGCGGGATTACAGGCTGAGCCACCGAGCCCAGCTGACCTTTTCTTAAAGTCGTGTATAATGAGCAGACGTGGCTGAAGGGGATCTGGGTTGAACTAAGCCCAAACTCTTTTCCTTTTTCCATTGTACTTTCCTTCCCTGCAGTCCAGAACAACAAGTCTTGTTTGGAGAAAGAGTATTTACCCAAAGCCCATTTCCAATGAAGATATTTCAGCAGAACAGTGAATAACCTATTATCCTATTGAGAAATTTTCACTGTCTGGAATTACTAGAACAAAGATGTCATTATCCAAATAACCTCTTGACCTAAAGAATGGTCATTTTAGTTATAAGATAATTAGTCACAACGACTTTATAAGAATGAAAGCTATGGCGTTGGTATTATATAGAACACCCTATCAAAGATCTTGATTCTGAGAATCAGTTAGAATTCTTTGGTAGTATGCAACAGAACCAACTCTAGCTCCCTTAAGGAAAATAAATAATTTATTAGAAGGCTATGGGGTTACTTACAGATTCCCAAGGAAAACTTGAAAAACCAGGTTTCAGAAAGAACAGACACCTTAGGAAGCAGAAACTGATAGACAGATTTTTGGGGCCACTCATACCAGATAAATCAGCTTCATTTATTGTCAGTATCTGCCTCAGCTCTCTCAAGATTGAATTTCCTGGGAAAATACTGTTGGCCAAACTTGGGTCTTGGGCCCACAGGTCAGCCAGGGGGCAGCAGAGCACCTTGACTGACAGTCCTATCAAGCCTACCTACAGAGGCAGAGGGGTAGTTAGTTCCTTGAGAAAACTGAGGTGCCGTCATCAGAAGGGGGACTGGATAACGGGAAGCTATAAGGAGTTTTACACTGCGGTGAGCTTCTAAGGCAGAGATGTCATGAAGTAATATTCATTACTTTTCTTTTTTGGGGTTTTTTTTGTTTTTTTTTTTTGAGTTGGAGTCTCACTCATTCGCCCAGACTGGAGTGCAGTGGCCGCTCCCGGCCACCTCGACCTGCTGGGCTCCGGCGATCCTGCCGCCTCAGCCTTCCAAGTAGCTGGAACTACAGGTGCGCGCTACCACACCCAGCTAATTTTTTAAAAAAAATTTATTGTAGAGATGAGGTCTCGCCAAGTTGCCCAGGCAGGTCTCGAACCCGTGGGCTCAGGCAATCCACTCACCTTGGCCTCCCAAAGCGCGGGACTCAGGCTGAGCCACCGAGCCTGGCTTCAGTACTTTTCTTAATGGGAAAATTGAGAGCTGGGCTTGGTGGCTCAGCCTGTAATCCCGCGCCTTTGGGAGGCTGAGGTGAGTGGATTGCCTGAGCCCGCGGGTTCGAGACCCGCCTGGGCTACTTGGCGAGACCTCATCTCTACAATAAATCAAAAAAATTAGCCGGGAGTGGTAGCGCGCACCTGTAATTCCGGCTACTGGGAAGGCTGAGGTGGAAGGATCGCCAGAGCCCAGCAGGTCGAGGCTGCGGTGGCCGGGAGCGGCCACTGCACTCCAGTCTGGGCGACTGAGTGAGACTCCAACTCAAAAAAATAAAAAAAGAAAAAAGAAAATTGAGGAACGGAATCAAAGTGGTTTGCCCAGGAGCCATAGTTAATGGCAAAAACGAAACTTTCTGATTCCTCCCAGCCAAATGGGATTTTTTTTCTATTCTATCCAGCCTGCTGATGCAGTAGTTGAGACCTGGCAGTGCATCAGAATTACCTGTGGAGCTTGTTAAAAATAGAGGAGCTAGGTTTGGCATGGTGCTGGGTGTCTGTATTTTTAATAAGCTTCTCATCTGATTCTATTTACAATGACTTGGGGGGGGGGAGTACATCATCAAGTTTCCATAGGATCTAATATAGAAAAAGAACATTGTAAAACTAAAAGTGGGATAAGGTAATTTTAGGGAAAAGATTTGGGTTTGGTGATAAAATGTTTTGAGTGGGATAAGGTAATTTAAGGAAAAGATTTGGGTTTAGTGATTAAATGTCTTCATGATTTGGAGCTCGAGGACAAGAAGGACTCTTTCCTGTTTATGGCAAGCCTGTGACAAGTGAATCAGTTAGGTTAGGCTGTTGTCCTAGGAAGCATCTGCCAGTGAGCACACTGAGCATTGAGAACCGAGCAAGGCTGGGACCCCTCTCTGGCGGGCCTATCTGCAGTACTGAAAGGGAAGGATCAGATTATATGGGTAGATTACCCAAGTGCTAAAATGTAGAACACACAAAAAAAGAGTTGGGAACAGGCCTGAGCTGGCACAAACAGGAAAGGGATCTGTTACCTTTATCTCTGTGTCTCATCACAACCGATGGAGACAGGCTAACCTAAGTCTCTTCACCAACTTGGAGCATGGAGGAGAAGAAAGAATGTTATTCTACTTCCAGGGGGTTGCATTCCTCTCCTCTTCACCGGGCTACTCCTACATATCCTTTAGGTTCCTGCTTAAATATTCCCTTCTCAGAGAGTTCTTCTTGTCCTCCAGACCCCCAACACACATACATACACACTTGCCTCCGTCTAAACTAGGTCTCTTGCTGTTCTCTCTTCTGGATGCCTGTTCTTTTCAAGGGCCAGCTTCATGGGCATACAGTCTGCACACTTACTCTACACGTCGAAGGACTTCAGGTTTGCTTTAATCCTCTGCTGTCATCATCTTGAAATTCTTGGTACTTTTTGACCAGAGGCCTTCATTTTCATTTTTCAATGGGTTCTGCAGATTCTTTAGCTGGTCCTGTTTTTTTCTCTTCCTGAACCTTAGTATTTCATTGTAGTTGTCCTGACATCTAACTATAATCCTGTCACTATAGTACTGGCTTGACAAATATTGCTTAGCCATTTGAAATGATAGTTATTTGACTACTTTTTACTTATGTAAAAGCATATTCATATGGTCGAACCTAAAATATTCTGGATGAATCAATGAATGCTGGTGAGAAGAAAGATACTTTGAACACAGTGCTTTCTTGACCCAATATCCACTCACCTACTTCCTTCCTAATAGAACCTCAAATATGATCAGGTTTCCATTCGTTCACCAGTGTCTCGGAGGGGTGACCCTGTTTCCAATTCCAAGGTAGATCCAGTCTACATTTTCTCTCCTTAAGAACAATTTTTCTTCTTCCTCTAGACGTTGTTGGGTTTGAATGTGACTCTGGAACTACTGCAGTCATTTTGCTACCAGCCTGACATTTAAACCAACCCAAAGCAGGGAGTAGAGCCAAGGAAACTGCAGAAAATCAGTAGCTGAATATTTTGTGGATGGACCTCCGAGCTTCTTATTATAAGAAAACAAAATTCTGAGATAACAAAATTTCTGTGTTGTTTCTTCTGATTGCCTATTGCCCAAAATGGAGTGGCTTAAAACAGCATTCATTTTATGCTATTTCACAGTTTTGTAGACTGGAGTCCAAGAAGGGCCCAGCTAAGTGATTCTTCTATTCAATTTATCATTGACTGAGATCCCTCAGTGGTGTTCAGCTAGCTGATGGACTGGTCTTTAGAGCCCAAGATGGCTTCTCACCTGTGCCTACTTGACACCTTAACAGAGATGGCTGGAAGTCTGGGCTCGGCTGTGACCTTCAGCCAAAACACATACACGTGGATTCCTCACTGTGGTCATCTCAAGGTAGTCAGATTTCGTCCACAGGATGCAGGGCTCCCAAAGAGAGTAGTTCAAGGGACAGGAAGTAGAAACTTTCAGTCTACTAAGACTCGAGCCTGGACTGGCACAGTGTCACTTCTGCTATATTCTATGGGTCAAAGCAGTCACAAAGAAACATCATTCAGATTCCAGGAGAGAAGGCATAGAGTCTCCCACCTGAAGAAAAGATTATCAAAGGGTTTATGGTCATTTAAAATCCCTTAGATTAAGTAAGTCAATTGCACATAGGTTTTCTGTTATTTACAGGCAAAAGGATCCTAAATAATTCAAAGAAATTCAAGATTCTTTCAAGCTTGGGAAGATACTTCTTGTTTCTCTAACTCAAGAGTCTGTAAACTTCTTCTGCAAAGGGCCAGATAGTAAATATTTTAGGTTTTACAGGCCACATGGTCTCTGTTGCAATCACTTAATTCTGCCAACGAGGCATGAAAACCAGCCATGGAAAATACATAAATGAATGAGCATGGTTGTGTTCCAACAAAAATGTTCTTCATGGTCACTGAAATTTGAATTTCACATAATTTTCACACGTCACAAAATATCAGTGTTTTGTTTTGTTTTTTCAGCCACTTAAAAATGTAAAAATCATTCTCAGCTGTCGGCTGTCCAAAAAAAAAAAAAAAAGGAAAAGAAAAGAAAAAGAAAAAGGAAGGCTGGATTTTGTTCCTCTGTTATTTCCTAGGTTGTAAATTGACCTCTACTCTAACATATCAAGTTGGCTCCAGGCTCAGAGTCTTTGCAGGTGCTGGCTCCTTGAAATACACTCTCCTGGGTCTTGACGTGGTTTGCACCTTCTCTTACTGAGTTTTAACTCAAATATTAATTCCTCAGAACAGTCTTTTCTGATCACTCCATCTAAAATAGTCCCCTTACTCAAAAATATAGTATCTTGTATTGTCTTGGTAGCACTTCTCACTGTCTGAAATGCTGCTCATTTATTTCCATGTGTGCTGGCTGCCTCTCTTGACCCTCACTAGAATTTAACCTGAAGGAAGCAGGGATCGTGTCTTACCCTCTTCTGTGAGCCAATTACCCGGCACAGTTATAGTTACAACTAAATTTCCAGGGCTTGACAAGAACGTAAAACACATGCAATTTATACTTAGTGAATGAGAGAAAGATAATAAAACCAGAGGAAGATTAAGTCATCACCTGCACTAGAGAAACTTTTATCCCTCTGTATTTCTGTGTGCTTCGGGGAAAGCTAAAGGAAAAATTCTTTTCTGATATAATCCTGAAGATAGTTATTTTCCTCTCTTGGAAGAGATAAATGACTTATCTTGCCTGTCCAGAGGTGGGAAAGGGAAACAACTTTATTTGAGGAGGAAGAATGTCACTGCAGTGGTTGTGAAATAGTGTTTGGAAGCTAGATTGCTCTCGACCATTAAGGCCTGATTTCTTTTTTTTGAGTTGGAGTCTCACTCTGTCGCCCAGACTGGAGTGCAGTGGTTGCTCCCGGCCACCGCAGCCTCGACCTACTGGGCTCCGGCGATCCTTCCACCTCAGCCTTCCGAGTAGCCGGAATTACAGGCATGCACTACCACGCCCGGCTGATTTTTTGATTTATTGTAGAGATGAGGTCTCGCTGCCCAGGCGGGTCTTGAACCCGCGGACTCAGGCAATTCACTCACCTCAGCCTCCCAAAGGCGCGGGATTACAGGCTGAGCCACCGAGCCCGGCTAAGGCCTGATTTCACAGAAATTCCCAGGAACTCCAGAGGGGAAATAGCCTGGAAAGGTGGCATGGCAACAAAAAAGATGACAGAATTGGGAATAACATCAGGCTAAACCTGTCATCAGAAAAGGAGGGAGGAAAAGTAGCAATAGGTACGATGTTCAGGATAAGAAGGCTTGAGCTTGAACAGAGTGTTCTGGTGGTGTTGGGTGGCAGCCAGGCCCCACAATTTGGCATTGGGCTTACCAAGCTTGAGGACAGAAGTGGCTTTCATCCAGTCCTGCCTCTACTTACTAAAACAAACAGATTGTCAGGAGAGAAAGAGCCCACTCTAGGTATACATAATAAACAGGAAGTGTCCGTGGGAAGTAGTGAGGTCCAAGCTTGGACTGTGAGTTCGGTGAGCTCAGGTTGGGAACCAAGCCCTGGGACAGAGAGAGCACAGAGCAGTAGAGAGGGAGGCTGGTACAGAAACTGACAAAATGTTGACGTGAAAACACTGAGCAGTAACACTGGCTTTGGACAGTTAATTTCCTAGTGGATGAGGTAGGAAAAACAGAGATGAAATGATGTCTTTCACCTGGACTTTTTGGCTGCAAGTAGTAGAAAAGCTAACAAAGTCTGATAAAGCTTGAAGAGGGAATGTATTGGCTCCCATAGTTAAGAAGTGCAGCAATATGCTAATTTCAGGGACGGTCAGAGGCAGGATCTGAAGCAATGTCTGAAGAAGCAGTGTCATCTCTTTCTCCTTCATCATTTCTCAGCTCATCTTTTCTCTGCATCAGTTTCATTCTCTGACAGCCTCTCCTCGTGATGCCCAGAGTGCCATGGGAGCAGTGGCCCACGCCTGCTCCAGGTGTCTATCCATCAAGGTCCAAGTTCAGCCCAGTGCCTTTGGCCTGGCTGCTCTAACATGTCCAAGAATTCTATCTCTTTGCCTCTGATTGGGTCATGAGCCCATTCCTGAGCAGATCACTGGGCACAGGGGATTGCAAAGTTTTACTAATCAACTCTAGGTTACATACCTCCCCTTTAATCCAAGTGGAGTTGCTTTACCTAAATCATTTTGACAAGGAATAAGGGAGACGTTGTTCCCCAAGAAAAACTTGGGTACTGTTTCTATCAGAATAGAGTATGGATGCCAAGTAGGCAAAAACAAATCAAATTAAAACCAACACATGAAAAATAGATGTTTATAAACATTAATCATTACCCTTACATATAATTGATCAGAACCACAATCCCTCATCAGTACATGAATATAACACTAAATAAATGTGAAAATCTAGTCTTAGACTTTCAATTGGTTTTACACTAACAAAGTTGCATCCTCTAGTTTAAATTAGCTTTGAGGAACTAACACTAAGAATAGAAAAAAACATCATAAATGAGGAAAAAGTATCCAAAATTATTTAAAGCAAAAGCACATAATAGCATAAACGTGTTAATTCAATTTGGTAACTAGAAATGCAACTATTGCCCAAATAGCCCTTGGATTGTAAGGTAGCAAAGTTCTAGAAAAATGAAATATCTGTGTTTTCAGTCTAGATTTATCTAGAGACTGACTTAGCTTTTTTTTTTTTTTTATTATTGGAGCCTCACTCTGTCGCCTAGGCTGGAGTGCAGTGGCACACTCACGGCCACCCCAGCGTCGACTTGCTGGGCTCTGGCGATCCTTCTGCCTCAGCCTTCCAAGTAGCCGGAACTATAGGTGTGCCCTACTATGCCTGGCTAATTTTTTAAAAATTTATTGTAGAGCCGACGTCTCGCCAAGTTGCCCAGGCTGGTCTCAAGCCCATGGGCTCAGGCAATCCACTCGCCTTGGCCTCCCAAAGTGCTGGGATTACGGGCTGAGCCACCGAGCCCAGCCTGACTTAACTTTTAACTGAGGACTAATTCATGAAGAAATATTAACATGGGAGAAGACTCAGAAGGTTAAAAGCCGTTATGATGCCTGACAATGTGTGGTATACCTAGTTCCTATGCCTGTCTCACTTTTTCTCCATGACACCACCTTTCTGACCACTCTGCTTCTGCCTCCTTTACCCATCCCTGAAGCATTTGTGTTTTCTGGAGTCCCACCTTTGGTTCCCAATTCTTCTCTTTTTATAGAGTAACTCTTCATTTTTTCTTTCAATAGGAACCCATTGAGAGCCTCCTTTGTGCTAATTCACTCCTGATTATCCACGTGCTAATGATGTCCATCTCTCTGAAGCCTAGGCCTCTCCCTTCAAATTCACTCTTAGAAACTCACATTGCTATTTTATAGGTAGTTCTTGAATAAATGGATGGATGGAATGCTTTTCCCTTAGCAGTTCAAGTTTAACATACCTAAAAATGAAATCCTCTTCTTGACTGTTCCTATCCGTATTTGTGTGGTAACACTCTCCTGAATAGAAAACTCAGGGTTATCCTGGCCTCTTCCCTTTAGGTCTCCCTAACATCAAGTTCCACTGATTTTGACTCAGCATTTCTAAGTCTGTTCCCTTATTCCCTATCTCTGCCCCTCCTGCCCTAATTCAGACCTACATCACCTGTCATTTGATGCTGCCACAGCATCCTGGCTGTCTCCAAGTGTGTGCAGATGGCAGTCACATTCCCCTGCTTCAGTGGCTCTCCATAACATGTTAATAAAGTTCTCTGTGTCCTGGCCTCTGCCCCTATTTACAGCCTCACCTCTACAGTGACCTGCCATGAGTGTTTGTGGTTTTCCTGCACACATCATACAGATTCATGCCATCATGACTTTGCGAATGTTCTACCCTCTGTCTGGAATATGACCCACCCCACACTCCCATTTCTACACATTATGCAAGTTTCAGCTGAGGTGCCAGGTCCTCTAGGAAGCCTTGCTGACCCTCTTCAGGTTGAGCGGGGTGCCCTTGCACTGGCTCACATAGTATACTGGGCATTCCTCTGTCATCATACAACGAAGTTCAGGTTCTCTGGCTGTCACTCAGACTCTCTGTGAGTTCCGTGAAGGTGTGGACATGTCTTTTTTTTTTTTTGAGTTGGAGTCTCACTCTGTCGCCCAGACTGGAGTGCAGTGGCCGCTTCCGGCCACCGCAGCCTCGACCTGCTGGGCTCCGGCGATCCTTCCGCCTCAGCCTTCCGAGGAGCCGGAATTACAGGCATGCACTACCACGCCCGGCTGATTTTTTGATTTATTGTAGAGATGAGGTCTCGCTGCCCAGGCGGGTCTCGAACCCGCGGGCTCAGGCAATCCACTCACCTCAGCCTCCCAAAGGCGCGGGATTACAGGCTGAGCCACCGAGCCTGGCTGACATGTCTTATCATCCTTGATTCCCCAGCCCAGCACCCAAAACATAATAAGATTTCAACAAATGTCTGGTGAATGAAAGAACAGTTTTAATTGTAGATCTATGTTTTCTTTTAAGGGTTTATGTTGTCTATTATAATTACAGGTCTGCGTTTCCTCTTGGTCTTGGTAGTTCTCACAGTGTGAAAAAGACACCCACTTAAATACTCAAAGCTAAAGGGGATTGTTGTCTAAGATAGAGATAGAGGGTTACCAACAGAAACTTGGAGGTAATCTAATTTACATTTTCTAGCCCAAAGGATTAACTCTTGAGACCAAAGGCAAGTGCTACAGAACCTACTAGTCATACCAGAACATACTAGTCTGATACAATGGATCAGAAGAATGACTAATAAAAAGAAGATAGTATTTCTCTAACTTAAAACCATTTATTAACTTACAATCAGTTCTTCTAAGCCTTATCTTGAATTTTTAAACTAATATTTTCTAAATTTATCTTAAACTCATATGGAATGCCAACTAGTCTTCATACTGCATTCACAATATTTGCCCCTCAGAAGGCATGCAGCAAGTAGCTATTTATTTTATCTTCTCCTGTTGTAATATACAGAACATTTTACCCAAACAATATTATTCATTCATTCAACAAATTTTTTTGACACTTGTATACCTAATCCTGAATTGTACCCCGCGTCTTTAAAATAAAATAAATTTAAAACTTAAAAAATTTTTTTGAGTGTGTATTGTGTGTTAGGCAGGTTTCTAGGCCCTGGGGATAGAACAGTGAACAAAATGAACTTTCTTATCTAAAAGGGCACACTCTCACCCTGTTTCCCTGCTCTCATGGAATTTTCATTCTATCGTGAAGAATACAACAACAAATCATACAAAAAGTATACATCGCCAACAGCAGTGATAAGGACAATATAGGTTGATGTATGTGGGAAGAGAATGGTAGGCTGAGGAAACAGTAAGCACAGAGGGCTTGAGGAAGGAGGGTAGGTGTGTGACTGGTTTGCAGAACACCAAGGCCAGGGTGGCCAGCCAGAGCGGTCTGGGGGAGAAGAGTTGGAAGTGAGTTGAGAAGAGGCCCTGTGTGCCAGGTCATGCTTTTGCTTTGACTGTGGTAAGATGGACACCTCTGGAGGGTGGAGGAGTGGCATAGTAACTTCTCTCTTCTAAATAATCACTCTGGCTGCTGGGGCTTGGCCAGGGCAGCAGCAGGGGCAGGAGCCGAGACCGTTAGGAGGCTGTTGCAATCATCCAGGTAGAAGATCCAGGCTTGGACCAGAGTAGGAGCAGAGGAGGTGAGAAAGTAGTCAGATGATAGGTATCTACTGAAGACTCAGTCAAAAGCATTTGCCAAAGCCTGGATGTGAATTGTGAGAGAGGGGAGGAAAGAATGGTTCTAAGGTTTCGCTTGAACAGCTACAAGGATGGGTTTGTTGAGTTTGGGGAGAAAAAAAATCAAGTTTTCACTTCTGGTTGCTTTTTAAGTTTGAGATGCCTATTTGGGTACACAAGTAGAGTGTTGAGCAGTCGACTGTGTGAACCCATCTGCAGTTCAGGAAAGAGGTCAAAACTGAGAAGTTGTCAGTATGAAGGTGAAGTTCAAGACTATGGGGGCAGGTTGGGGTCACCCAGGAGGTGTATGTGAAGAGATATTTGAGAACCTGTCTGGGCCTTCTAATGTTCAGAGGTTGGGAAAATGAGGAATAATCAGCAAAGGAAACTGAGGAGAAGGGACCAATGAAACAAGAGACCCAAGAGGCAGTGAGTGGGTGGTGACCCAGAGGCCACAGAAACAACTTAATCACATTCTAATTTACTCCACGTCTCAGCAGATGGTGTATTTCCGCATATATGTGTGGGGTGTGTGTGTATGTGTGTGCGTAAAATTATTTTTTCTTTATTCTTTTTGGCCTGGGATTACCCAGCTGATTTTCCTCCTCTAGAATCTCTGAGTCCATGTGATTCAAGACTTCAGTGCAAGGACTGCGTGGTCATGAATTTCACTTTCTTGTTTCCTCTTTTGGCAGCTGTAAGATCAGTTCACCTTTTGTCTTCTCTTCTAAGAAGCACTGAGCATATGCCAGCGTTGTCAATGTACAAACTCATTCATTCATTCATTCATTCATTCACTAGGTAGTTCCCAGAAATTTATAATGTGCGGGAACTGTTCTGGGTGTTGATGATACAGCCATGAAGCACAGAGACCCAACACCATCTTTGCCAACAGGAGCTAGCATTCAGCAGTCCCCAACATTTTCGGCATCAGGGACTGGTTTCATGGAAGACAATTTTTCCATGGATGAGGTGGAGGGAATGTGCAGTCAAACCTCACTGTTAATGTCAATCTGTATTTGCAGCCACTGCCGGGTGCTAGCATCACTGCCTCAGCTCCACCACAGATCATCAGGCAATGGATACTCATAAGGAGTGTGTAACCTAGATCCCTCGCACGTGCAGTTCACAATAGGGTGCATGTTCCTATGAGAATCTAATGCCACTGCTGATCTGATAGGAGGTGGAGCTCAGGTGGTAATATGAGTGATGGGGAGCAGCTGTGAATGCAGCTCAAGCTTCTCCTGCTAGCCCACAGCTCACCTCCTGCTGTGAGACCTGATGCCTAACAGGCCATGGTTGGGGGTTGGGAACCCCAACTCTGGTGGACTAAGAGGGAGGGACTACTTTCATTTGGGAGGGCAAGGAAGTGTCTCTGAAGGGCTATTTCTTTTCTTTTTTCTTTTTCTACTTCTTTTTCTAATTGAAGGGCTATTTCTGATGTCTCCAAAGTCACCAGTGCATCTTTTTTCTTTTTAGAATCCTGAATTGAGCCTGTGTTCCCAGTTCCTAGAACTCCCTGCAAAGTTCTTGGTTTTCTCCTGGCTTAATAGAACAATGTAAGAAGGCTACCTCCAATTCTGTTTTCCTATGAGCACCCATCTTTACAAATTATAGTATTAAATTATTTTCTTTCTTTCTTTTCTTTTTTTTTTTTTTTGAGTTGGAGTCTCACTCTGTCGCCCAGACTGGAGTGCAGTGGCTGCTCCTGGCCACTGCAGCCTCGACCTGCTGGGCTCCGGCGATCCTTCCGCCTCAGCCTTCCAAGTAGCCAGAATTACAGGCACGTGCTTCCATGCCCGGCTGATTTTTTTATTTATTGTAGAGATGAGGTCTCGCTGCCCAGGCGGGTCTTGAACCTGCGGGCTCAGGCAATCCACTCACCTCAGCCTCCCAAAAGCGCAGGATTACAGGCTGAGCCACCGAGCCAAGCTTATTTTCAAATTGTTATCTAACACCCACCAGAAGCAGCAGATTATATAAATGAAATTTATCAAAGTTCCTCTACCAACAATATGGTTTGTTACCATTTGATTTTGCTAACTTTTATTCGAACACTTACTGTGTTGCTGACACTGGTCTAAGTAAGCATTTTATGTGCATCCTATCATGTAATTCTCATATAGCCCTGTGAGGTATGTACTATTATTATTATCATCCTCACTTCACACTCAAAAACCCAAGGCTTAGTGAGATTAAGTAAATTGTCTAGCATCACACAGCCATGGAGTAGTAGAGCCAGGGTTAAAACCTGTGTCTGTCTGATGCTTAAGATTTTGCTTTTAGTGTTATTTTGAAAAGAGCAGTATGAAGACATTCTAGCTATGCATTTGTTTTTGGCCTCAGTATGATCTGCAGAATCTATGTATTTTAAGTATCACATTTCTTATATTTACCAAATTATTATAAGAAATGGAAATAAAAGTTTACAGGTGCTAGGATTCCTCCACAGTTGAGTAATCTTTGGGTTAGTTCCATGTTGAACTTGCTTTAGTGCTGTCAAATTCCATCCTAAAGTGAAAGTGTGTTAGTTTGTGGTTTCAAGTTTAAAAACAGCACTACATTGTCTTCCAGGAATGCTGCAAATATAAATTCAAGGAAATATTTCAAGTAGTAAAGATAAAAAGAGTTTTGTAAGAACATCAAATATGTGGGTTTCATTTCTTAGCACATTTAAAAAGTGTAGTTTCAAGATTTTTTTTTTTTTTTTTTGATCTAAAAATTGACCTTCCATACAACACAGCAATCCCCCTTCTGGGAAATCACCTGGAGGAACTCAAATCACTCTATAAAAAAGATACTTGCACATACATGTTTATTGCAGCATTATTCCCAATAGCAAAAACATGGAACCAACCATGCTGCCCATTGAAAGTGGACTGGATAAAAAAAAAAAGTGTTATCTATACATGATGGAATATTATGCAGCCATAAAGAAGGACAAAATTATAGACTTTACAGCAACTTGGATAGACTTAGAGTCTATAATACTCAGCGATCTATCACAGAAACAAAGATCTGAGTACCACATATACTCACTCATAAGTGAACCCTGAACATTTATCTTAACACTATAAGAAAGTGATTGGCAGTAGGAGGACACTGGTGGGGGGCGGGGACATAACATTAATAAGGGTACCCAATCTCAAACCAGGCGAAATGGAAGGCCCAAACTTTACCTATACAATGACCACTTATGTACCTAACCCTGAATTGTACCCCACATCTTTAAACAAAAAATAAAAAGGATTTTTAAAAAGATTTTTTAGGCTGGGCACACTGGTTCATGCCTATAATCCCAGCACTTTAGGAGGCCGAAGTGAGAGGATTGTCTGAGCCCACAAGTTCAAGACCAGCTTGGGAAACTCTAAGAGACCTCATCTCTACATTAAATAAAAAAATTAGCCGGGCATAGTGGCGTGTGCCTGTTCCAGTTACTTGGAAGGCTGAAGTGGAAGGATTGCCTGAGCCCAGCAGGTCAAGGCTGCGGTGGCGGGAAGCGTGCCTCTGCCCTCCAGACTGGGCGACAGAGTGAGACTCCAACTCAAAAAATATATATAAATATATATGTATATATATTTTTAGCAGCTTGGTAAATTTTTAGGTTTTAAAAGCTCATATAATAATAATGTCACTATTTATTGAGCATTTATTATGTGTCTGATAATGTACTATGTACATTATTTTTCTTATTTTAAGTATAACTCTACAAAATATTAATTATTATTGTTGATTTAAACATGAAGATATTGTCTGGGCACGGTATCTGACGCTTGTAATCCCAGCACTTTGGGAAGTCGAGGCAGGAGGATCATTTGAAGCCAGGAGTGCAAAAACAGCCACGGCAACGAATTGAGATTCCATCTCTAAAAAAATAAAATAAGACTGGTAGCTCAGCCTATAATCCCAGCACTTTGGGAGGCCGAGGCGAGTGGATTGCCTGAGCCCGCGGGTTCGAGACCCACCTGGGCAACTAGGCAAGCCCTTGTCTCTATAACAAATCAAAAATTAGCCAGGCATGGTAGCGCGCGCCTGTAGTTCCGGCTACTTGGAAGGCTGAGGTGGGAGGATCGCTGGAGCCCAGCGGGTCGAGGTTGCAGTGGCCGGGAGCGTGCCGAGACTCCCACTCAAAAATAAATAAATAAATAAATAAATAAATAAATAAATAATAAAGTAAAGATGAAGATATTGAGATTCAATTAAGTCACTTGCCTGAGATTAAAAAACAGTAAGTGTCAAAGGCAATGTTTGAAGCTAGTGTTCGAAATCCCATGCTCTGTTTTTATACGATCGAATGTACTTCCTATTCAGGCTTCAGAACACATGTCTTCTTATTAGATTATTTTCATTCTCTAAATGAGTGACCTTGGCAAACTGTCTTTCTTCCCCTGGTATTCAGTTCCCTTGCTTTAAAACAATGTGATTGAACTAGATGCTTTCCTTGATCTCTCTTAGCTCTAAAGTTCCATGGTTCTGTGATTCCGTGTACAGCCCTGTTCAATGATAAATCTTCAGTGTTCAGTGAGACTCCTGCTTTTCTCATCTGTATTTTTTCTGGTAATAGTAGGAAATTGAATGTTTTAAATTAGTTTAGTAGTTATGCCTACTATTTTTTTCTGTTACATTCGTGGTTATCTTATTTGGTCCTTCTTGGTGGCAAAATGTTTCCTTATTGTCATTTATAATACCTGTCACCAATGATAACCTAAAGAAATAGATATGAATTGCTTTCCCTAATTTACAAGAAGGGACCCCCCCCAAAATAGAATTATCTTTTGGAAGGTAGCCCTTTGGAATTTGTTCCTCTGGATCAAATAGTCAACCAAAGTTTTTATCTGGAAGTTTTGAGAAGGTTGCGTCACCATTTGTGGAAGAAACGTTCTGAGTTGTGGCAAACAAGTGACTGGTTCTTCCATCACAACAATGCACTTGGCCATACTACAATGAGTGTTCAATAGTTTTTGACCAAAAATGGCGTGACTCCCATGCCCCATCCTCCTATTCACCTGATCTCCCTCTGAGTGACCTTTTTTTTTGTTTCCCCAGATGAAAAACATCCTCAGAGGAAAAGTTTTGCCAGTGTGAAAGAGGCGAAACAAACAATGGCAGAAGCACTAGAAGACATCAAAATCAACGAGCTCAAAAACTGTTTTGAGCAGTGGAAAAGGCGTTTCAATAGGTGTATTGCATCAGATGGAGAGTACTTTGAAGACGACTGAAGTTTAAACATGTAAGAAAAAATACACAATTTTTTGTAACCAAATTCTGGGATTTTTTTGTGTCACCACTTGTATAGCTGGGAAACCAGACTATGCTGGTGAAGGGGTCCAGCTCTTTGCAAGGGTCATGAGCTTTCCTGAAGGAGAATCTTATACTCGGACACCTGCTTCCTGAACAGATGACCATTTAATGTTAGTTAACACAGCTTTTATACCATTCATAAAGGGGCAAGACAAAGAAAATTCCTTCACATACATATGCTTTAAAAGTTACCACCATCTAGCGGTCTTTAGAAGAAACGAATAAGCCAAAAATCAGTTAATGAGTCTTGAGATAAGTTTGAAAGGAGTTTCACTTAAACTAAACATAATGCATACAAGGTTTACTTTGATTTTGGTTCCACATCACTTGTCTAATTAAAAAAGCCTTAAAATCACTAAGACAAAACTATAGATTTTACCTAGTGATAGTAGGAATATGAAGCCTATTAACTTGACCAAACAACAGTGGCTAGCATTTAAAGAATAACTATGAAAGTCACTTACTGTGAAAATACATACACTAATCTTTACTCTGAATAAACATATAAAGTGAACTAAACATAATAAAATAAAACTAACACAACTAAAATTATTATGGTTGCATAATTGCTAATGAGCTTTTAAGTTTAGGATAATGGTGATTTGGCTGTTTTCCCTTATGCTTGGCAACCTCCTGGAAAACATCTTTGTCTTAAGATAGGCACTGGAGCAATTATTATTATCTTTGAGGCACCAATTTTATCACTGTGTGAACTTAAACTTATGAACTTAAAACAATCTTCAAAGTAGCTATAAAACACTAAACTATAGCACTAAAACTTAATTAGTGACACAAAGTAAAAATCTTGTTAAACATAACCAGAGCCTAATAATTTTTGTCAACCCTCATACATATGTATATTGATTATATAAACTTGTATGATATTACATTTACCAATTATGATTAATACATGGATAAAACAATTATCATGTCTAGAATAGCACTGCCAGCAACTCTCTTCAAAAGAGTCCCAAATTACAGTCTTTGAAGTGCTTCAAGAAAGTTCCCAGGTGCACAGTTCTTCATGTAGCAGTTTTTCTCTTTTGGGCTTTTACAACCTTCAAAGTTTTGTAATCGCCTTTCTTGTCCAGGTGTCTTCGTTACTTTTCTCTTATCCTGCAGTGTTTATTTCTAAAGAAAACGCAAAAGAAGCTTTTAATGACATTTCCCAGGCCCCCAAGGTTGCTTTCTGTATTTAGTTAATTATCATAAAAGTGTCTAATTAGTATATTTATGAATTCAGTGAAAACCCACTCTATAAACGTTTACTTAAAATTTAACTAAAGAATGAAGTAAAAACCTTAACGATTAATCTTTATCCTAAGTCTGTGAAGACAGTGTTATAAATCACCTACATAACTCCTAGATAAGTGTTAGAACTTATAATGAGCTCATAATGAACTTACCATAAACTTGTACTTCTAAAAAACCTTGTCTAAACACTAAGCTGCATAATTCTAAATCAAATAAGAAGTGAATATACTAATATCATTTTTGTTCAAGCAATATCTAGTAACTTATAACCAAGTGAAAGAAAGCATTCTTGATGTGCTTCAGAGTTTAACCCTTCCATATGTTAGAAAAGGCCAAGTGGTATAGTGGGAAAATGGGAAAATGAACCATGACATTCTCAGGTTAGGTGTGAGTACTTCGCATAAACATGCCATTTTCTTCTTCCACGACTGCACAGAATTTCTTCAGCCGTATCAAACAGCAAAGGTGGAAGACAGAAGGGCCTCAGCTTCCCGGGCTCACCCTGTGGCCCGGGGTCTTTGGCCCACCAGGACCCTGCCAATCAGGTGGACCTCCAAGGCTGGCTCCCAACATGCTGGTGTTTTTTTTTTTTTTTTTTGAGTCAGAGTCTCACTCTGTTGCTCAGGCTAGAGTGCAGTGGCATACTCATGGCCACCCCAGAGTTGACCTGTTGGGCTCAGACGATCCTTCCACCTCAGCCTTCCAAGTAGCTGGAACTATAGGTGCACACTACCATGCCCGGCTAATTTTTTAAAAAAATTTATTTATAGCCGGGCTCAGTGGCTCAGCCTGTAATCCCGCGCCTTTGGGAGGCTGAGGTGAGTGGATTGCCTGAGCCCGCGGTTCGAGACCCGCCTGGGCAGTGAGACCTCATCTCTACAATAAATCAAAAAATCAGCTGGGCGTGGTAGCGCATGCCTGTAATTCCGGCTACTTGGAAGGCTGAGGCGGAAGGATCGCCGGAGCCCAGCAGGTCGAGGCTGCGGTGGCCGGGAGCAGTCACTGCACTCCAGTCTGGGTGACAGAGTGAGACTCCAACTCAAAAAAAAAAAAAAAATTATTTATTTGATGTAGAGACGCGGTCTATGCCAAGTTGCCCGGGCTGGTCTTGAACCCGCGGGTTTAGGCAATCCACTTGCCTCGTCTTCCCAAAGTGCTGGGATTATAGGCTAAGCCACCGAGCCCAACCTATGCTGGTGTCTTAAATTTGCTTTCCTGAGGTCATGGGCATTCAGTACCAAGAAAGAATTGGGGCCTACACCTTGAAATTTCTGGTCTTACTCTGTGTTTGGTCACTTCTTCTTTCATTTGGTTAGTCCAGTGGTCCGCAAACTATGACTTGTGGGCCAATTCCAGCCTGTCACTTGTTTTTATGTGGTCCATGAACTAAAAATGGTTATTACATTTTAAGATGGTAAAAAAAAAGAATACTTTGTGATACATAAAAATTATGTGAAATTCAAATTTCAGTGTCTGTAAGCTTTATTGGAATATAGCCAACACACACATTTGCTTATGTATTGTCTGTGGCTGGCTTCATACCTCAGCAGCTGAGCTGAGTAGGTACAACAGAGACTGTGGCCTATAAAGACTAAGGCTTGTTATAGAAAATGTTTGTTGGCCACTGGTTTCGTCTGTCAAACTGTATTAATTACTTCCTATTGCCAGGCACTCCGCAGATCACAGGAAACACAGCACCAAACTAGACATGGCTGCCCTGGGCTCAAGGAACGTTTCCAAATGGAATGAAAAACAGAATAAACAACAAACAAAGTAAAACTTTCAATATTAATTTTGCCAAATAATATATTTAAAAAATACAGTTATTATATTTATTCATCATCTTATTAAAAAGGAGTATGCTAATATTAAAAAGTATATTAATGCCAGATATGTAAAAAGAACATAATTTCAAAAAAGCACTCCTTTAATGGAATATATTAAACTTCATGAAAAACTGTACATTTCATTGTTTTTCTCATTTCAGCATGGATCAGAGAAAACGCCTTTCTTTTTTTTTTTTTTTTGAGTTGGAGTCTCACTTTGTTGTCCAGGCTGGAGGGCAGTAGCACACTCATGGCCACCCCAGCGTCGACCTGATGGGCTTTGGTGATCCTTCTGCCTCATTCTTCCAAATGGCAGGAACTACAGGCGTGCGCTACCACACCTGGCTACTTTTTAAAATTTATTGTAGAGACAAGGTCTCACCAAGTTCCTGGGGCTGGTCTCGAACCTGTGGGCTCAGGCAAACCACTCTTCTTGGCCTCCCAAAGTGCTGGGATTACAGGCTGAGCTCGGCCAAAAACTCCTTTTCAGACTGGCCTAGCCATTGGATCACTTTTGGTAAGCACAAGCATAGTTCCTATTGTTACTTTTTAGGCAAAACAATCTTTTAAAAATGTTTAGTTTTTAAATTGGAAAATATTATTATTTTAGTGATGGAACACTTTAGTTTGAAAATATAACAGCAAAGTTTTGTTAAGTCTAAAATGTAGTGATGGGAAATTCCAGAAGAGAAATACAAAGAGAAATGGGAAAGCAAATAAAAGAAATTTGCCAACATTTACTCTCTGCAGCTGACATTATATCCCATTTACTCTGTTTAGATGCAGGATAACCCGTTTTAGTACTGATTTTTCCCACTGGCTTCTCTAGAAGAAAAGAACAGGAGAACACTTTTTGTATGAAATATTGCCTTTTCTTTTTCTTTCTTTTTTTTTTTTTTTTGAGTTGGAGTCTCACTCTGTCGCCCAGACTGGAGTGCAGTGGCCGCTCCCGGCCACCACAGCCTCGACCTGCTGGGCTCCGGCGATCCTTCCGCCTCAGCCTTCCGAGGAGCCGGAATTACAGGCATGCGCTACCACGCCTGGCTGATTTTTTGATTTATTGTAGAGATGAGGTCTCACTGCCCAGGCGGGTCTCGAACCGCGGGCTCAGGCAATCCACTCACCTCAGCCTCCCAAAGGTGCGGGATTACAGGCTGAGCCACTGAGCCCGGCTGAAATATTGCCTTTTCTACTATCACTGTGCACCTTCAACAAACATGGGTGCCCACTGAAAACCACAGCGTCACCTCAAAAAACAGAGCTATCTAAAGGAATGTGAATTCCCATGATGAAAAGCCCATCCATTAATAAGGATTTGAAGTTGGATGGTGAGAGTTCCTAGATGCTTTAGAAGATTTGCTAATTTTTTTTTTTTTTTTTTGGAGTTGGAGTCTCACTCTGTCGCCCAGGCTGGAGTGCAGTGGCACGCTCCCCGCCACCGCAGCCTTGGCCTGCTGAGCTCCGGCGATCCTTCTGCCTCAGCCTTCCAAGTAGCCAGTACTACAGATGTGCACTACCACACCCAGCTACCTTTTGATTTATTGTAGAGATGAGGTCTCACCAAGTTGCTCAGGTGGGTCTTGAACCACGGGCTCAGGCAATCCACTTGCCTCGGCCTCCCAAAGCACTGGGATTACAGGCTGAACCACCGAGCCCGGCCAGATTTGCTAATTCTTCATTACAAACTTTCTATTTTACAATACCTAAAATGGCAATTAAAAGACTAGAAATTACCCCCTTTCTATTGGATGTCCTTATTCCTGTAGTCTACGATATTGTTCACTTCCTGAATGTATTTCATAGAATACTATGCGTGGGATGTAATATTAGGGAAAAAACAGGATTCTGTGCTCAAAGAAATATGAGAAATACTGGGTTAAGAAAAAAAAAAAAGTTACAGGATTATTTACTGTAGGATTTCTCGGGATCTATAAAATGCTTACATGTATTTAAAGCATACACCTAAGTATAAAAAGATCCAGAGGCAAGAAAAAGAGCAAGGTACCTAGCATTGCTTTAGTTTAGGTTACTTTACTGAAGTGAATTAATTAATTAATGTGGTTACTTAAGTCATAACACTAATAAAAGAATAAACCAATTATTTTCATTGACCCAGATAATCCTGCGTCTCCATTGAGTTTGATAGTTTTCTGGTTTCATCCCAGCTTTTGAACAAGTCTATTTTTATGAATAGATTAACATTTTTCTTAAATTCCTTTCCTCATTTAGTATACATTTCTGCCCTGATAATGCAGAAATGTATATTAAATGAGGAAAGGAATTTAAGAAAAAAGAATTTAAGGATGATCTCTTAATTATTTACTCAAAATGATTAAGAGATTATCCTTCAAGCTATGGTTTTTTAAATTTGGAAACTACCTAAGGACCATGGATTAAGTTGATCAAAATTCAGGAGGAAGTAAAACAATAGGTTTTATAATTAGTGCATTGTATCAGTTAGGGCTGTGTTTGGTTTTAAGTAACAGAAAACTCCACTAATGTGGTTTAAACAAATTGGTTGTTTTGTTTCCTTTGTGTGATGAGTAGCTGGGAGGTGGGTAACCTGGGGCTGGCTTGTAAACATCACCAAGGCACCTGGCTCTCTCTATTTTTCCCATCCAACCTCCTTAGCATGTGTCATTCATCCTCATGGTTGCAAAATGGCTGCTGCCACTCTATGCATTGCATACACATTCAAGCCAAAAAAAAAAAAAAAAAAAATTGGAAAGAGAAGTAAGAAAAAGTTGTGTGTCAGTTGTCCCTTTATTAAAAAAAAACCACAGAACTTTCCCAAAGCTCCACCCAGTAAATTTCCAATTAGGCTCAATGATCTGAAAAGTGGCACATGACTGCCACCAGTTGTGTGAAGGCCTGAGAAGTTCTTTAGCTAGGCACATTGGGATCTGCTAATAAATCTGGAGCTAGACTACCAGTGAGAATCTCAGCTCTGCCACTCAGTGGTTATGTGATTTTAGGTGATTCATTTCAGTTTCCTCCCCTGTAAAGGAAAATAATAATAAGGTTGTAAGAGATTAATTGACTTAATATTTGTAGAGTGTTTAGAACTGTATCTGGTACATAGCAAATGTAATATAAGTACTTTCTCAGTAAATGAGTAAGAAAGAGATAATAGATATTAGGTAGAAAAGTAACAGGCATGAAATATATAATAAAAAGTGAAAATAAAAATATTGCCAATATATAAAACTTGCAGTACAAATAATGAGTTTCATTAATTTCTGGAGTCAAAGAATGTTAAATAAGTGCTGCTATATCCTGTAAATAACTGTGAGCTTTATAAAGATGGATTTTCTTTCTTTCTTCAAGGAAATGAGGATTTCATGTGTGCTTCAGTCAATTGCTTCTACACAAATTGTAGGGCCTGGGATTTAAAGCCAAAACAAATTAGAGGCTTGTGTAATTTTTTTTTTTTTTTTTTTGAGTTGGAGTCTCACTCTGTCGACCAGGCTGGAATGCAGTGGCACGATCCCGGCCACCGTAGCCTCGACCTGCTGGGCTCCGGCGATCCTTCCGCCTCAGCCTTCCAAGTAGCTGGAACTACAGGCATGTGCTAGCATGCCCGGCTAATTTTTTAATTTATTGTAGAGATGAGGTCTCCCCAAGTTGCCCAGGCAGGTCTCGAACCCGCGGGCTCAGGCAATCCACTCACCTCAGCCTCCCAAAGCGTGGGATTACAGGCTGAGCCACCAAACCCGGCTGAGTCTTGTGTAATTACTGACATATTTGTGACATACCAGAAAAAAGTCCAGAAAAAGATACAGTTCAGAATTAGATATTTCTTCTTATTCATATATGACCTTATTCAATTTTTATGTGTTTGGCTTTATTACTTATTACTTTTTAAAGATATATAAAATGGGCCGGGCTTGGTGGCTCAGCCTGTAATCCCAGTACTTTGGGAGGCTGAGGCAAGTGGATTGCCTGAGCCCAGGGGTTCGAGACCCACCCGGGCAATTTAGCGAGACCTCGTCTCTACAACAAATCAAAAATTAGCTGGGCGTGGTAGCACACGCCTGTAGTTCCAGCTACTTGGAAGGCTGAGGCGAAAGGATCACTGGAGCCCAGCAGGTCAAGGCTGCGGTGGCCGGGAGTGTGCTACTGCACTCTAGTCTAGGAGACAGACTGAGACTCCAACTAAAAAAAAAAAACAACACACAAAAAAACCATATTTCTATAGGCATTTTATATGGAGATGGTTATTTAAGACAGATAGATTTGGCCTGGCATGGTGGCTCATACCTATAATCCCAGAGCTTTGGGAGGCTGGACAGGAGGATCCCATGAGCCCAGGAGTTCAAGATCAGCCTGTTTGTATTTTCTACAAAAAGAAAAAAAAGTTAACTGGGTGTGGTGGTACATGCCTGTAGTTCTAGTTACTCGGGAGTCTAGGGCAGGAGGATCCCTTGAACCCAGTGAGCTATGACCACACCATTGCATTCCAGCCTGGGTGACAGAGCAAAACCCTGTCTGAAAAAAAAAGAGTTTTGAATTCTAAGCCAAGCTGTATCAGTACTATGTGACCTTAGATCCCTGACTTCTTTAAGCCTTAGTTTCCTTACCTGTAAAAAAGGGATGATAGCAGTACCTACTTCACAGGTTTGTAGTATATGTGAAAGCAGGAAATGAAATAAAGTACTTAGCACAGATCCTGCTACACAGCAAAACTTAATACATATCGTTAACATTACCATCATCATAATTTTTTTTTTTTTTTTGAATTGGAGTCTCACTCTGTCGCCCAGACTGGAATGCAGTGGCCGCTTCCAGCCACCGCAGCCTCGACCTGCTGGGCTCCGGCGATCCTTCCGCCTCAGCCTTCCGAGTAGCCGGAATTACAGGCATGCGCTACCACGCCCAGCTGATTTTTTTGATTTATTGTAGAGATGAGGTCTCACTGCCCAGGCGGGTCTTGAACCCGCGGGCTCAGGCAATCCACTCACCTCAGCCTCCCAAAGGCGCGGGATGACAGGCTGAGCCACCGAGCCCGGCTCATCATCATTATTTTTAAAAATTACCATTTATTGGGGTATAATTTACATATAATAAAATACACCCATGAATTATGACTGATGAGATACCTGTGTAACTACTGCCATAATTCAGATATAGAACATTTACATCAGTCAAAAACCGCTATTTTAAAATAGAAAAACTAGTGTCTTATATAGTAATAATGCAAAGGAGAAGTCACTGTGTAAAGCAAAATATCAACCATAAAAGAGAATGAATAAGTGCTAGCTATAATTACAAAACGAGGGGGAAGGCGCATTCATTTTGAGGGAGGTGGTACAGGCCACGTGTACTGCACTTGATTGCTTCTGTACTCTGCTAGCTCTTTGGTGGAAGAGCTTGTTCCCAATGCATTATGTGTTTGGAGTGGGGCTGTTTTATCCTCAGCTCCAGTCTCATCATTTCTGCAGCAGTTCTTTGAAATAAATCTCTCTTACCACTAATATTATTGAATGTAAATTTGGAGACGCTAACAGAGCCACCACGAATGGAGTCACCCCAGACAAAGGTCAGCTCGAGGATGGGAACAGAAACCCTTTGCTGATATCATCATCTAGATCCTGATATCATCATCTAGAGGCTGTGGGATCTAGCTCTACCTCTGGACTTCTCAGATACAGAAGAATCTATGGATGCTTCATCACGGACCAGACCTGTTCCCTAGCTTGTGTTCAGGAAGCAGTAAGTGAATGGCCCATGCCCACTTCTGATGATATAGGGTCAGAGACAACATGTATGGGAGTGCTTTGCCAGTGTTAAGGTTTCTATAAATGGGAGGTAGTTGTATGGTAGGTGTAACGTTAGTTGGACAATTGAGGTCAGAAATAACATGACTTTAAAATACATAGATACTGAAAGCAGAACTATTTGAACTAATTGGCAAATTTTAAGGAATTCAGACATTCATCTAAAGAATTTAGATCAAATCATATTGCCTAAATTATTTATCTATTTCATATAAAGGTGACTTCTAGATCCTAACTGTTCTCTTCTGTTTACATGCATGGCCATAACCTATGTTGTTACATAAGTCACTGTTTCTTCCTCATTAAACATGATTGCTTCCATTAACGTGGACCACCTTTGAAGTATCAACTGTTATTCTGAGCTGAGGCTGCAGCATTGAACAATACAAAATCTTTACCTCACAGGGCTTATTTTCAGGGAGGAGAGAAACAACTATGCTTTCCATATGCCAGTTTCTGTACTCAAGACTGCTGCCTTCTGACTCTCTGTCTCTGATGATATTGATGAAAATGTTGGAAGTGGCCGGTCTCGGTGGCTCAGCCTGTAATCCCATACTTTGGGAGGCAGAGGTGAGTGGATTGCCTGACCCGCGGGTTCGAGACCTGCCTGGGCAACTTAGCGAGACCTCATCTCTACAATAAATCAAAAATTAGCCGGGTGTGGTAGCGTGCACCTGTAGTTCTGGCTACTTGGAAGGCTGAGCGGAAGGATCGCCAGAGGCCAGCAGGTCAAGGCTGCGGTGGCTGGGAGTGTGCCACTGCACTCTAGTCTGGGCAACAGAGTGAGACCTCAACTCAAAAAAAAAAAAAAAAAAAAAGAAAAGGTTGGAGATCATTTGTGGAAATTATGGATTAAATTGATAAGAAAGTTATACATTATTCACACATTTACATATTTGTCTGTGACTGGCGGACAAATTAGTTGTATGTTTGTGTATATGTATGTGCCACACAGACTTATTAGCTAGGTTACCTGGTTCAAGTTACAACTCTGGGCCTCAATTTCTCATCTAAAAACTGGGAGTTATCATAGTACCAGTCTCACCTTGTGGGGATTAAATGCTTGTAAGTAAATGAGTATAGGGCCTGGCACAAACTAAGAGCTTAACAAGTGATAGCTAATATGTTATTATTATTATTAATACACAGATATTATTTTATACACATTTGCCTAATGTTCCCAAATGGGATAAAACACATAATTGTGAATCTCATTTTGTTTCATTCGTTTAACATGTATTACTTTACCATGTGCCAGGCCCACTGTGGCAGATTATATTTTTTTAGAAATGGCTACAACAGTATCTCCTGTACTTGTCACCACCCCGTCCCATCTACAGGTATAGTCTAATCCCCTACCCTTGAATTTGGGTGGGCTTATGACTTGCCAGTGAAGGTGGTAGAAGTGTGTGACTTCCCCAGTCATAAAAGGTGATGTACTTTCCCCTTGGGAGCTGGTGTGCTTTATGCTGTTAGGAAGCCACAGAGAGAGATCACATGGGGAAGCCTTGTGTCTACCTGAAAAGAGAGACCACCTCTCTTCTACACCTCTCTCAAGCAGCTAACCACCTGCTTGCTTCTACAGCTCCTGTCACCATCTAACTGTAATCACACAAGACGCCCCAAGCCAGAACTGCTCAGTTAAGGCCTCCCCAATTCCTGACCCATTTCCTGAGAGAAAATAAATGATTGTTGTTGCTGTCTTAAACCATTAACTTTTGGTGTCATTTGTCATAGATAACTGAAACACCTGTCTTTTGAAGCTCAAGGTAAAACATCAAACGTTTACTTTCATGGAGCTTCTATTCTAGATCTTCCTCATCCTTGGCAAGTGAAGAACAACTATTTTCAGTGTTGCAGTTATGAGATAGCTGTTTGGACTTACTATCAAGTCTAAATTTGTAGATACAATTAGCAAATAGATCACAGTCATTCATTTGTTTATTTTAATATTTCTTTGTAGAGACAGATTCTGGCATATTGCCTGGGCTGATCTCAAACTCCTGGCTCTATTGATCCTCCTGTCTTGGGTTCCAAAAGTGCTGGGATTACAGTCACCGTGCCCTATTTGTGAATTTAATCAATCAATCAATCATTTTCTCAACAGAGATGGGACACTTTCTCTGACTCCCTGAGTTAAAAACCCCTTGCCCATGTTCCCAAGTACTCAGGCCCTGGATGCTAACTTATCATACAGCATTATTACTGCTTGTCTGCTTCCTTCTCTCCCACTGACCAGCAGCAAATTCACTGTGTTGTTCATCTTTGTATCCCAACCAACCAGGGTTAGTGCCTGCAGTAGCAGACCTATTCAAATAAAGCAAATCCAAATAAACATGAAACCTCCACTTAACTGAAGGAAGGCTGCTGGTTCCTGGACATAGAAGTAATTTGTTCAAAGACAGTCGCTATACTATAGGAGTTCACAGTTCAGCACTGGACCCAGCCTGACCAGTGCGGTTTGTGAGCTGCCAGAATAGAGTCCTGTGGTCGGACCCAGGGACGACAGAGCAACGCACTGCCATGGGAGGTGGAAAGGGCCAAGGAAAAGGATTAATTCATCGACTCCACAAATATTCGTATCAATCATCGTAGCATACGCAGCACATGGCAAACGCTCAATATTCATGAAACGCCAGGTGACGGGATGCAACAGCAAAGAAAACTGCGGTGGCACGTGCCCTCGTGGACCTCACTGTGTGGCGAAGGATGACAGGCAGTGGACGGAATTATGTAAAATTATGCTAGATGCGGAGCAGGAAAATAACAGGCGGCTGAAATTCTCTAAGGACGTGAGATCCTTCGGCGGGGGCAGCCGTGGGCGGGCTTTGAGCAGGAGTGGTCACGAAGGGGACGGACTGCAGGGGGCGGGAAGACTGCAGGCAAGAAGAGCTGGTGATTTTAAGATGCAAACATTTTCTGCATGACTGAAAGAGGAGCGGGCGTTCGCTCGGGACCCTCGGGGTCCTCCAGGGCGGGGGCTGTATTCTGAGTGCGAGATCGGTTGCCCAGCAGTGCAAGGCGGGCTGCGGTGAACTGCAGCCCTAATTCCCAGATTTTTTAGGATTGACACACCTAGGCTCCTTCGCCTCCCCAGACCAGCAAAGGTACCTTCCGCGACTCCGTTGCTGACCACAGCAAGAGGGCCAGGCGGCTGGGACAGTGCACAACGCCACTCACCCTTGGAGCTTCGGGTCTGCAACACCCGGCCGCCGGGACCGGGCGGAGCTTGCGCTGCGGACCTAGGCTGTGGCGTGGGCCACGCCCCTCGCCTAGACCCCGCCCTCCCTCCCTTTTGATTGGCTCGAGGCCGCGGAAGGGCGGGGCGTCCCCGGGAGGCCCGGGGGTCGGGCTGGGGAGGGCGCACTGATTGGTCCGGCGGGGATTAGGTCATCGCTAGCAGGTTCGAGCGGCCCAGACGCCGGTGGGGCGGCCGAGGCTGCTGTGAGAGGGCGCTCGAGGCTGCGGGAGAGCGAGCCGGCGAAAGAGGCGGGGAGGAGCCGGCGCACTCGCTTGCCTGCTCGCTCGCTTCCCGGCGCCGCTGCGGGTCCGCCGCCGCGTTTCCCGCTCGCCCGCCGCCCCGTGTCGCGAGCTCCGGCAGCCGCCGGCCGGCCGGGTCGGGAGTCGCGCGCGCCCTCGGACCTTGCGCGGGGAGCGAGGCGGCCACACCTGTGGAGCGGCGGTCTCGGGGGGAGCCACCGGGGTCCCGCCGCGTGCGCTCTCAGGGCGGGGAACGGCGGGCAGCCGCGGCCCGGGGCAGGCGCGCCCCCCCGGGCGGGCGCCGCGGGCACCATGGGGCTCCCCGCGCTGGAGTTCAGCGACTGCTGCCTCGACAGCCCGCACTTCCGAGAGACGCTCAAGTCGCACGAAGCGGAGCTGGACAAGACCAACAAATTCATCAAGGAGCTCATCAAGGACGGGGAAATCGCTCATCGGCGCGCTCAAGAGTGAGTGCCCGGCCCGGCGGGACGCGGGAGGCGGCGCTCAGCCCCGGCCCCGCGCGGCCGCCGGCCCCTGCCCCTGGCGCTGAGGGCTGGGTGGCGGGGCTGCGGGCGGCGGGAAGGGTGCGTGAGGCGCTCGCCCGCCGCCGTCAGACTGGGAGAGGCCGTCGCCCGCCGGGTGCGGCCGGGGTGGCCGGGCGCGGGCGCGGGCGCGCGGACGCAGGTGTCCCGGGAGGGGACGGGAGTGCCCAGCGCGCCGCTCCTGCCGGGAAGCCCTTCGCCCCCACGCCTCTGGCTCCCGTAGGAGGAGAGTCGCTCACCTCTCGGGTGTCCAGCGCGGGAAGGGAGCGGGCCCTGCCGGGGCGGGGACGCCGGATCGCGGGGACAGGCGGGCTGTGACGCTCCGCTCCCCGCGCGCAGCTCCCGCCAGGCAGGGCCGCCAGGGTCTCCGGAGTGGCTGGTGAGCTCGCCCGTCCTTGGAGCGTTGGCAGCCGGCAGCCCCCAAATCCAGAAGCGGTGCCGTGTACGTGTGCAGGTTCTGGTTCTTGTGTTCAGCAGAAGGTGATAGGGGTGGGAGTACAGAATCAGAGTGTTCCCTTACTCCAAACTGTGGGCGAGGTTTTTAAAAATAGAATGAACATATCCTGGCTCTTTCCTGCTCCTGCTCCCTCGCTCTCCTTCTTACCTCTCCCGTTATCCTTGAAAACGCAAAGGTTTGAGAAGGAATATCCTTAGCCCTCAGAAACAAGTTTAAATTCATGTTAAAGAGTCTTGAACTTCTTGTAAAACCACTTTTGCTGTTTCTCTTTTTGGTACAAGGGAAGTGGTGAAATTTGCATTCGGCTTGACTTTTGCAGAGCCAGAGTTTGTCTTTCTGGCCGGCCAAGTAAGAGTGCTCTAGGGATGAACGTCTTGGACTATGAGAATGTTTTTGGTGCCTTTTCAGTCTACCCATTTAAAAATAGCTTAGACCATCTCTTAGATTTGAGAATCAGTAACAACATGAAGGCGGATAGTGGAATTGCCTCTGCCTTACACTTTTCCTGTTTCTATGATGAATTTCTTATAGGTGATATCTTTCAGCAGAGTAGAGTCCTACCTTTGAGAATTGTTCCCAGGCCTCTTTAAAGGACACTTACAGAAGTCAAATACCTGTGACATCGTTTTGTGAGCTTGTTGCTTTTAAAAATGAAGAGAGAGACAGTGAAACGCCAGGCAGCTCAAAGTACCCATCTTTGGGAGGCGGGGTGTGTGTGTGTGTGTGTGGTGTGTGTGTGTGTGTGTGTGTGTGTGTGTGTGTGTGAAGTGAACACAGGTGGTGTGATGAGGCTCCTCAGAGCAAGTTCTCTGCAGGAGGCTGTGCCTTTCCTGAGGCATATGAACAGACTCTGTCAATGACCAAAGCCATCCTTGGTTCAGGGAACATGGGACCCCTGGTTTGGAGTAGTTAGGGACCCACATATAGGTTGGGCCGAGGAATTTTTATTGGTTGTCAGGCTGACTTTAATTGGTTCTCTGCCTCACTCAGCAGACGTTTGGTGTGCCTGCTGTGTGCTAGGAAAGGCACTGGGCACTGGAGGCTGTAGTAGTGAATATGTTGCTGCCCCTATGACTACAGCAGTGTACTCCATGCCCGGCACTGCTTCACCCATGAATTGTCTCATGTGCTTTAATTCATTTTGCAAATGAGAAAACAGAGTCACTCAACTCTAGCAGCAGGGCTAGAGCTTTTGAATCCATCTGGTTTGATCCAGAGATGGAATTCTTGCCCATGCAGGACTCTTAATTCTACCCTGTCCTGCTTACCCAGAATGAGACACCTTGACTCGTGCCTGCTAGAATTTGAACTTGCATTATGTATCTTGGCCTTGAATCTCAGGAGGGTGCATTTGGGTGACTGTCAATTTTTCTACTAGTACTTTTTAGAGGGCAAGAATTCCTTGGTAGAAAGAAATATTGCAGTGATGAAGTCAAGGGGTTATCTAATGGAATGGAGCAGCCCTGTAACTTGGGGGAAAGACGGATGGGAAACTAAGTGTTCTGGTCTTTCTACATCCAGCTCTACTACTACTGTGTCCTACTACTGTTACTTGGACAGGTCATGTGACCCCTTAAAATAAGAGTTACCCAGACTTCAGGCATTCTGTTATCATGAATTGTTTGCTACATAGTATACTATATTATATATTATTAGTATTTGTGTTATTTTGCTTCAGATCATCTTTATCACAACTGTGTATAGTAAGCCAGTGTTTTTTTTTTGTACAACTCAAAAATAAATATATGATTATATAAGTAACATTGCTTTAGATGATCTACATTCTCTTACAGCTCTAAAATTTTATGGTTTTATTTTATAACCATATTTATTTTATAACTGGTATTTGCAGTTCTTTGGGTTTTGGTTTCCTTCATGTGTTAATAATGGGCAATAAAACTGGCTTCCAGGGATTGCCAAAGTTCAGCTAGATCATTGTTATTGTTACTTCCACTTTATGAATGAGGAAATTGAGGATTGGAGTGGTCAGTAACCTGCCCAAGGAGATACAGCAATTAGGTATATTTAAACGCAAGCTGTCAAATTCCAAAGCCAGAGCACATAACCCTGAAACAACACTGTGGTTCTCATACAGCCGTTTTTGTACATTTGTCTTTTGAAT